>CM035430.1:27058384-27605884 GCA_020310875.1 Ceratopteris richardii
ACATACACATACACATACACATACACATACACATACACATACACATACACATACACATACACATACACATACACATACACATACACATACACATACACATACACATACACATACACATACACATACACATACACATACACATACACATACACATACACATACACATACACATACACATACACATACACATACACATACACATACACATACACATACACATACACATACACATACACATACACATACACATACACATACACATACACATACACATACACATACACATACACATACACATACACATACACATACACATACACATACTGTTGGCAGCAGTCAGGGAACCGAAGGAGCCACAAGACGAAGAGAGTCAGAGCGAAGGGACAGCACAAGCAGACATGGAAGTCAAAGAAGATCTGGCAAGTAGCCAATAATTTTCTTCATGAAGAAGCAAGTATGAGCATTCACGCAAATCTAGCACTAAGGCAACCCTTTAATTTTTCAAAAACCCTTACACCAATTAAAAGTGATTCTCATCACTAAACACCATTGTAAATACCATTTCATATTTTTGTAGCTCCATTTTGTGCAAGCCAAGGAGTCCTTGAGCTTGAGGAGCTTTAGAAGTATCTACCTGCCAATTTTCGTATTTTTTAGATCTCGTTTGAGCCCTCAAATAAGCCCTGGAACCTAATTTTTAACTAGGCCGGACACTAGGTCTGAACAGGGCCAAAGCTAGTCAAAAACTATAAAAGGAGCTAGAGAGCTCATTTTTGAGGTTGGATTGTAATTGAAACAAACTTGTAAGAGCTTTTAAAAGTAATCTAAGAACTCCATTGCTTGTCTCTCTTTGTCTTGCCGTGTGTGCGCGTGTGTGTGTATGTGTGTGCATGTTTGTGTGCTTCTCACTCACGCATTTGTGCCGCCACTTGCTCGAGGTCTTCACACCATCCTCTCGTCTTCCCGGATTGACATTAAAGGAGGTGCTACTCATCACTGAGCTACACCAAATTTTGGCGCCGTTGCCGGGGATCGAGCTTTGAGGACGAGCGTGTGATGGTAAGACGTAGAGTTGACGCGTTGGAGTTGTAGGTATTTTCTTCACTTTCATCTATTTTCTTATTTTTTCCTCACCATCCTCATCACCATCATCATCATCACCATCTTCCACCTCCATTTCCACCATCGCGGAAATTTCAGTTTTTTGAGTATATCACCATCTCCACCTCATTTCCCTCATTTCACTTGTGAGAGAGAGCGAGAGAGCGAAATTGTGTGTGTTGTTTTTGCATGTTTCTTGAGCTGTCTTGCAGGTACAGGTCACATCATCGTCCCCAGCACTCTGCGCAGGTACGGATTTCGAAGTAACTGTCTGTGTGTCGCCGACTTCTGTCAATCGCGACCGACAGAAAAAACGCTCAAATCACCAAACAAAGTGCAAAACCATGATCTACAGGCCTAGAGCTTCCCAAAAATGTGTTTAGTTTCTTGAAATTCCTCAGATTTCTGTCAATCGCGATCGCTCTGTCAATCGCGACCGACAAACCACGATGGACAGATCTGTCAATCGCGATCGACACGTCAATCGCGATCGACAGCCCACGACGGCTCTGTCAATCGCGACCGATACAGTCAACGACTGTTTGACCACGACGGACAGACCCTCGCGATCGACCTATCAATCGCGATCGACACGTCAATCGCGACTGACAGAGTCAACAACCCTTTGACCACGGCTGATTGACTTTTCGGAACCCCTGTCAATCGCGACCGACCAGTCAATCGCAACTGACAGCCACGACGGACCACGTCGATCGCGACTGACCTGTCAATCGCGACCGACAGACTTTGCGAACACGTTAGAAGGGCAAATTAGGTCAAATTTTTTAAGGCAAAAATATTGGTCTAAATTTTGGCCAAGTGTGGGACAAACACTCGGGGTTAGCATTGCATGTTGAGGCCGCAACCCAAGTAATTCAAGAATTTTTGCCTACTTGATTAAACTGTTTTGAATCCTGTTTAGCCCAAAACCCTGAACTGGCATAACTTCCTCATACGAAATCCGTTTGCCGGGATTCTTGTTTTGTTGGAAAGCTCGCGGGGAGTACAACAAAAACATCGATTGGTTACGGTTGAATTAAGATCAGGAATATTAGATAGGGCCTTTTGAAGTTGACCATACCTAGGGGGAACAAAAATTCAAGGATCTCTAGAGTTGTGTCCAAAAAGTCATAGTGCAAAATTGGTGAAGTGTTACATGAATAAAAGTGATTGGTTCTGTCTTTTGAATTTAAGTCTTGAGCTAACCGTGGGCCTCTTACAGGTCCTTTGAGAGTAGCAAAGGGTACGCAAAGCAAGAGTAAGTGCAGGCTTGGGAATACGCGTCCTGGGCACACCAGGGCAACAATACAAGGAAAGGAACTCAAGGTTGGAAAACCCGCAACACCCTCTGTCAATTCTTAGTTTAGACTAAGTGCGGGTAGTGTTAGAAGTAATTCCAGGCAACGATAGGCACGAGTTAAATCAAAGACTATCTAAGAAAATCAAGTGCAAGTTAAGAGATAACTTGTGTGTGTGTGAACGACAACTTTAAAGGAAAAGAACCTAACGGGAAACGACCAAACTAAAGTGCGAAATTAAACTCAAGTGTTCCTAACGACGTGATATCAGACAAGAGTATAAACACCATAATCCACATAAAAAGAACCAAGCAACCGATACAAAAGGACTCAGAAACGTGGTTGTAATTGGGAGAAATTGGGTTAATCAAATAGGCATATGAACCTTAGATCAGGACGGCACCTAGTAAGGGAGAGACAAAGCCTTAGGTCTTCAGAGGCTAGTGTCAACCACACTGCTAGGTCTTGGGCCCAGCAGTTGAGTCACCACTCGTGCTACCCAAGTTCTGAGACTAGTGAATCAGAGATGTCTCAAGGTATGGAGAGACCTACGGGAAGTTCAGGTGTGCCATACTTGCACAGGGTAGAAGGCCCTTACAAAACACAGTTGGAATACCTTCGGACCAACCGATTAGGTGCTAGCATCTATGAGGACGGCCTAGGAAGATCTGTGGTACAGATTAAGAATCCTGATCAATCCATTGGACTAGAGCGGCCAGCTGTCAAGTTTGAAAACGGAGCATACCTGGACAAAGAAGGAACCATATACGTAGTCACCAGTCATCCAGATAGGACGGACGAATTCGGAAATGTGATCTCAGAAGCGGACTTAGGTGACTTGGAACAAGGAAACATGGGTGTAGAACCTAGAACCCCCCGAGGCAAATCTGTTCTCACTAGGATTATCACACCTGAGTGGGTTCCCCAAGACAACAAGAGCATAGATTTGCTCCTCAATCGAGAAACTGACGAAGCCTTTTGGAGGTATAAATCTGATCAGCCAACTGACACGCTTCGGAGAGGATCTTTGTGGTGACAGAAAATGATAGGCATGCTTACACTTGGAAGGGTGAATTCGTTTTCCCCCAACCAAGATCGAATGTATCTTATGGTCACCCTGGAGCTGGGACATCCCAAGCTCATGGAATGCAAAGAGACAGAAGTAGAGATAGACCAGAAGTAAGCTTTGCCAACCCAGTGGGCAGAGAAAGAACGAGGATGGAAACAAATAGGGTAGAACCTGAGATGCTTAGAGCTCACAGGAATCAAAGAAATGCGGATGAGTTCCCTCTACCACAACCTAGAGAGCACACAAGAACCTTGAGACCGACTCAGCTAGTTAAGTCCATGAAGAACTACTTCGATGGCACTGGAGATCCATACGATCACGTGGCTGAGTTTAGGCAAGTCTTGAGAGCTGAACAAGTGGAGGATCTATTCACGCAGTACAATGCCTTCGGTCTGACCCTTAGGAACACTGCCCTGACATGGTTTCAGCCACTAAATGAGAGGCAGTTCAGGAGCATAGACCAACTCCTAGAGGCTTTCATTATTGAATTCTCTAAGAGTGGCATAAGGCATAATACCTCCTCGCTGATTCACAGCTTCAAGCAAACCCCTCAAGAAACCGTGAGACTTGCAGGAAGAAGATTTAGGCAATATCTTGAAAGATGCCCTGTCCCTGAGCTACCCACACCAGCTAAGCAAGTGGCTTTATTCCTGGATGGATTGCTAAGTACCAAATTGAGATCTTATGTGTACTTGAAGGACCCTAGGACCATAGAAGAGTGTGTGCGCATGTGCATTGACATCGAGGATAACCTAGGGGAGGAGTTAGAGCTTTCCAAGATATACAAAGACTCGGATAGTGCCTCTAACCTCTCTTCCACGCAATCCACATCAATCGAGGAACTGGCAGAGAAAGTAGCTCAGAAATTAGGTGTAACTAGCAAACAAATCCCAAGGTTTGCCCCTGTGAAAAGGTGCTATACTTGTGGTGGTGACCACATGGCGAATGTATGTCCCATTATGGCCCAACCCCAAGTTAATCCTAGTAGCCAGTACTGCACCATAGAACGGAGATACACAAATCACACAGCGCAAGATTGACCATACAACAAACAGGCGGTTAGGCAACCCTACCCTCAGCCATACCCTCAGCAGGGAAGATACCAGAACCCGTACCCTCCACAACCATATGGCAGGCCACAACAACCGTATCAGCAACCATACCAAAACCAACAAAGGCCTCAGCCTGTGTTAGCTCAACAACCCCCTGCCCCAGCTAATGTGATTCCGGTAAAGTATGCTGTTGCAGAAGAAAACCTGAATAGAGCTATAGTCCCTGTAACACCCTTGCTTTCTGAAAGTGACCCGAGTGACCATAGCTTTGATTCTACACATGTTGATAGTCCCCAGGCGTACTACATGCAGTCTCCAGAACATGGTGAGTCCTATTACAGTGAAGAACTGAGTGAACCTAGTTGGGAGTCAGATTACACAAACGTCATGTATACAAACCCCAACCCTAGGCCTCAACCTAGGCAAGTAAGACCTCCATTCCCAAGAGGACCGTGCTACAGATGCCAAGGAGATCACCTCATTCGTGATTGCCCCTTACCTCCACCTACACAAACTCAGTCAGTGACGATCCAAGGCTTTTGCCAAGATTGTGGAAAAGAGCATCTCTTACGAGATTGCCCAAAGAACCCCAATAATATGCCAAAAATCACTCCTATCAACGTTATTGGGTTAGTGGTAGATTCCACAGGAAGTGTCACTTCCACTGCTCCCGTACAGGTAGTCACTAGAGCTCAAGCATTGCAGCAGAATCAAGGGGTAAACCAGGATAAGAACCCAGAGGCTAATGAAACCGAGAGCATAACAAAGAAAAGGACTAGAGCATGGAAAGATAGTCGGGAAAGAATGAAAAGACAATGGGCTAAAAAGATGAGTGAACTCGAGGGAAGCATAAGAGAAACCAAAGCCAGGATAACTGAACTCACATCTCAAACTCCCTCTCACACTATCCCACCACCACCATTCCCATCGCCATCCGAACCGCCACCTTCCAACCCACCTCATATGATTCCACCACCCCCTAGAGTAGGATCAGTACTTGCTGATCCCACTCCTGAAGATATAGACATGATGCTTAAAGCATATCAGGCCAGAATCCAAGAAGGGCCAAATGTCACGGATCATGACAAGTGTTACCCTAGAGCTGACCTAGAGATAGAAAGAACCAAGCTTTGCGCGAAAATGGTCGCATTGGCTCAGACTATGTTTGAAGCCAGTCGCCTGTTCAATTACTCGGGCTCAGCCAAGACGCAACTACACTTGGATGGACTTCTAGAGAAGTTAGAGGGCATAATTGCAAGGTCTGCCAAGGAAGAAGAAAATCAAGGAAGAGATAACTCAAGCAAAAATGTGACCCATCCCCCACCGAAAGCTTATGTGCCAAATTCCATTGAACCAGACAATTCCCCCTCCCTAGAAAGAACAGAGAATCTAATGGCACAATCACAAAAGGAACCTGCCTTTCAAAACAAGGGCAAGGCAAGTGAAAGCGCAAGCATTCCTGCCCAAGAAGCCTATGTGCCTGAAGCCTATGTGCCTAACTCTACGGAGCCGGACACATCATCTTCTATGAATCGGTTCACACCAGAATTCCTACGTGAGATTCAAGAAGACAAATGGGCTAAAGAAAGCGAAGTCCCTCCTCCTATTGAACTTGTGGATGATGCACATGACCAATTCCCCCAAGACATCCCATCCATTTATGGAGAGCAGGAGAGTATCCAATCTCAAGAAAGATTAGACTTCGAGTCTAATTCTTTACAAGAACTACCCCATTTCACAGGCCCATGGGAAGCAAGGTCCACCTGTATGAGAGCACCTACAGTCATGGTAAGGAACGAAGATTCAGTCATGCCTAGGAACACAGAGGTAGTGAAGAACACCAAAGTGCAGTGTAATCTCAAGTTAGAAGAGCTACTCAAGGTTAGACCTGAATTATGGAAACATGTCACCAAACAAGTACCAGAAATAGCTAAACCTCGTTCCCAGGTAGGATCCTAGAGAACAGTGCGAGAGATACCCTTGGATAAGATAGGAGACATGTGTGAAGGTGAAGAAGGGAACACATATCTTCCCATTACCTACCAGGAGTACACCACCAAGGCAATTTTGGACTCAGGTGCAGGAGTTGCAATTGCTACCACTTCCCTCTGGAAGCGTTGGGGCAAGCCAGCACTCAGGCCAACGAGAATGAAACTGCAGATGGCCGATGGTCATATTGAGAGACCCTTAGGATTTCTAGAAGGAATAACTCTCACCACTTGTGGTGTCGAGTTTGAGCATACATTTGCCATATGTGACTTTAGCAAAAATCATGCCTATGAGATGATTTTGGGAAGACCATTTATGCGACAGTTGCAAGTGGTACAGGATTGGGGAACCAATTCTCTGTACCTGCAACACTTAGGTGTTACGACCAAAGTCAATCTCAAAGATTACTCTCATAGAGATGTCCCTCCTATCCAATGGAATCCCATCCATAGAGCCAAAGATGATACTGAATCGGTGCATTCCATAGGGTCAGGATCCTCATGGATGCATGAAGACACCCACTTATGGATGTGCAAAGTAGCAGTAGAAGAAGAGAAGAGAGAAAAGGCCAGAGAAATAGGTGCAAACGAAACACATAGACCCACTCAAGACCCAGCCTATGCACCTGTAGTCTTTCCTGATGAGGAATTTGAACCTCACGGTTGGGCAGAAATTTTAGCAACAATGGATGTAGCCGTCAATGAGGAACAATGGACACCTCACTGTGATGAGGATGGCTATGACATTTCAATCTTCTCCATAGAGCCAATCATGGGAGAGGCAGTTTTAGAAGAGTGTGAACCCAGCCCTGATGCATTTGAGGATGCAAGTGACTCCGATCTAGAGTCAATCATTATGGACCCACCATTTGCATCAGATGAAGAATACTTCCATGAAATAGAATTTCAACCCCAGAGGCATGGAGAGCTTACAAATGATGTAAGATTAGCGACACATGTGACCCCGAAGGAAGAAGGGAAGAAACGAAAGAAGAGAGAAGTCTCACCAGAAGAGGAAGAATCTTTGTTTGAGGTCCCAGAAAATTTTAAGAAGTATGAGATAGACGACAGGAGAGTCATGATAAGAATGCCTAAACGAGAGGCACAATCAGGAGAGGCCTATGATAACAAAGAAACCACCAAGAAAGTAGTAGTGGCCCTAGAAGAAGGAGAGGAGAGATGCACGTACATAGGCCATGACCTAACAGAGGAAGAAGAGCATGCGTTAATTGCCTTGCTAAGAGAATACAGAGATGTATTCGCTTGGAGTTACAAGGATTTGAAAGGTGTTGACCTTGACATATGCTCACACACCATTCCCATGACGGCAGATGCCAAACCCTCTAAGCAAAAGCCCTATACATATAACGATAATTACGCTGCTAAGATCAAGGAGGAGATAGATAGACTGGTCGAAGCTGGATTTATCTACGAAATTGAGCACACTGAGTGGGTATCCCCCATCGTAGTGGTGCCCAAGAAAAATGGCAAGCTGCGTGTGTGCATTAACTTGAAAAAGGTTAATGCAGCCACGATTCGAGATAACTATCCGCTTCCCATCACAGAACATCTCTTAGAAAGAGTGGCAGGCAAGGAAGTGTACAGCTTCCTTGATGGATTTTCGGGTTACAATCAAGTAGCCATAGCTCCAGAGGATCAGCATAAGACAGCTTTTGCCACAGAATGGGGCATTTTTGCCTTTCGAGTAATGCCATTCGGGCTTACCAATGCACCAGCTACCTTCCAGAGGTTGATGTGCCATGTATTTAAAGAGTTCCTGAGGAAGAATTTAGAAGTCTATGTTGATGATCTTTGTGCTCATTTCTAACATTAGACAAACCCATATCCCTAAACTCAGACAAATCTTTGACAAATGTAGAGAATATCAAGTCTGCCTGAACCCAGAAAAGTGCGTTTTTATGGTCAGGCAAGGCAAGATTCTAGGACACATAGTGTCAAAGAATGGCATATCTACTGACGAAGAGAAAGTGAGAGCCATAGCAGAGCTACCTAGGCCAAAGAATGTCAAGGAAGTACAAGCTTTCATGGGGCATTGTGGTTATTACCGACGATTTATACACATGTATGCTGTCATTGCAAAGCCCATGTACGGACTTCTGACTAACTTTGAGTGGACGGATGAATGTGAGAATTCCTTCTAGGAGCTTAAACGAAGATTATGTTCAGCACCAATCTTGACCACACCAGATTGGAATAAGCCATTCCATGTTCACGTGGATGCATCCAATTATGCCATTGGGTGTGTACTTGCTCAACCTACTAGTGAAGGTAATATGGATCTTCCAATTGCCTATGCCAGTAGACAATTGAATGCGGCTGAACGGAATTACACCACTACAGAGCGAGAAGGTTTAGGCATGGTATATGCAGTTAAGAAATTTAGACACTATTTGCTTGCAAATAAGTTTAAAATTTTTACTGATCATCAGGCATTGCTATACCTCGTAAACAAGCCATGCAATACAGGAAGATTAGTGAGATGGTTTCTCTTGCTCATGGAATATGACTTTGAGGTAGTGGTGAGAAAAGGGAGGACTCATTTAAGAGCAGATCATCTCTCTAGGCTCACATCGGGAGAAGCCCCACAAGGAGTATCAGACGACCTTCCTGATGCTTACTTGTTTAATTTGGAAGTTGTACCGCAGTGGGCTAAGCCATTGGTACCAGTATTGACATATGGGCCTAATCATCCAGTGGTGAACACACGGAATAGAGAGGTTGTAAAAGCCCAAAAGTACCACATCATGGCTGGAAGTATGTACAAACACACAGATCAAGGAATCTTGGCTTGTTGTGTAGAGGATGAGTACGCTAAATGGTTGCAATTAGCACATGTAGGTGCATTAGAGCAACACTACTCAAAGCAACAAACTTTACAGACCCTAAAGAGACTCGGAGTGCATTGGCCGACTATGGAAGCGGATGTCCAAAAGTTGTGCAAGGAATGCCCAATCTGTTGCACTAAACCACCTGTGGAACACGCCACTCTTTATCAAGTATCCATTGTGCCAGATTGGAGTGAACCTCTAGTATCCTTCCTGAGGACAAACACATTCCCTCCAGACATGACTCTGGCTAGGAAAAGGAGTTTAGAACAAGAAGCCCAGGATTACTCACTTATTGGTGATAATCTATACAAGCGTGGTAAAGACGGTTACCTGAGGCTATGTGTCCATGAAAGTGAATACCTTAAGATCTTGGAAACTGCTCACCAAGGTGTAGCAGGAGGACACTTTGGACCAGATCGGGTGATCAAGGCAATACTATTTGCGGGCTTCTGGTGGCCGACCCTTCACATGGATGCACATACCTATGTGAAACGATGTGATGTCTGTCAGAGAACTCAGTATCCTATACGTAAAGATGAGATGCCACTGAAACCTATGATGGGTGGACGTGCCTTCTCTAAGTGGGGAATAGACTTTGTAGGTCCTATTAATCCCCCAGCTAAGGGTTCTCATGCGGAATATATCATTGTTGCAACAGACTATCTAACTAAGTGGGTAGAGGTAAAAGCCACGACGAAGAACGATGCTCAAACAACTGCCAAATTCTTGTTTGAGAATGTGTTCACAAGATATGGGCTACCTATAGAGCTTGTAAGTGATAGAGGCACTCATTTCTTGAACGAAGTGATCGAAAATCTACTCCAAGAATTCTTGGTAATACACAAGAAGTCTGCCCCCTATCACCCTCAAGCTAATGGACAAGCTGAGAGCACTAATAAGATCTTATGCAATGTACTGACAAAATTAGTGAACACGAAACGCTCTGATTGGGACAAACAGCTACACCATGCTGTTTGGGCATACCGAGTTGCCTACAAAACGGTACTCCAAGCCACACCCTTTCAAATGGTATTTGGCCAAAACGCTGTGCTACCCTTGGACTTCTTGATTCCTACATTAAGAGTAGCACAAGAGCACGACTAGACGGGTCATGAACTCTCCTCTAGACTTTTTGACCTTGAACGATTAGGAGAAACAAGACTGAGGGCAGCTGCAGGGATATATGCTGCTAAGAAGAGACAGAAGGCATACTTTGATGCCCATGTGAAGGATAAGGGCTTGAAAGCAGGAGATCTAGTTTTAGTCTATACACTGAAACAACACGCAATGAAGCTAGAAAAGAGAGGCTACGGACCTATGATCATCAATAGGATCTCCACGAGTGGAGCAGTACAACTGGCCACATTAGAGGGTGACCTTCTCCCAAACTATATTAGCGGATGCAGAGTCAAGTTGTATCAGGAACCCCTCACGGAGGAAATGCTCAGTCGACTCAACACTGCTAAGAAACGCAAGGAGGAAGAAAAGCGAATTCGAGAAGAAGCTCAAGCAGAAGCTTTAGAACGCATCAGAAGGATGAAATTAAGAAGACAAGGTAGAGAGCACCCTAGGCAAGATGCATACGCAGATCAAGGATATGACATGGCTATGTGTGAAGTTTCAGGTGTTAGCTCACATAAGATAACCGATCGACGTCCTTTCATAACCGTAGATATAGGACAAGGAAAGAGTGCAAGGACCGTCAGAGCCTTGATTGACTCAGGTGCAGCCACTAGTGCTGTTAGAGTGTCTTACTGTCAAGAGTTGCAGTTAACTGTCAATCCTGTGGAAGCATACCTCATAGGATTGGGAGGCGTGGAAACCCCTTGCATGGGCGAGGTGGAACTTCCCCTCTACATTCATGATGAGGCAATGACAGTTAAAGTACTAGTGTGTCAGGATGAGGACCTCATAGAACCTCTTGTCTTGGGTCAAGACTGGATCTATGACCAAGCAGTCAACTTAAACCTAAGAAGTGGACTTCTTCAGGTATGGGTCAATCATAGTCGAATTACAGTAGAGTTAGATAATGGAGCACTCAAGGAACTAGGAAAGGCACAGACTCCTGGTCCCTCCAGGGGTGCACATGAAGTTGACCATGCTGTTCTTGTCCAAAACTATGTGTTGCAGAGGAATGATGTTCTCAAAAAAGGAGTCAGAGATGCAACGAAACTCCCTTCTTTTCCAAAGGCCAGAAGGAGGCAGCAACCAAAGGTGGATCAAAGGCAGAAGAAGCAGAGTACTACCTATGCTGGAGATCAAAAGAACCTGCGCAGCAAAAAGTCTCAGCAAGTGAACCAAGTATGGGTGCGAAAAGGCGAACACCCGGTTGCACTCAAGCCAACCACACGGGCAAAGCCTCTTATTAGTAACCAACACCACGATACTAATAAGAAGTCTTTCAGAAATTCTTTTGCTAACGTGAAATCTATTTGGGTGCCCAAGAAGTCGATGAAGGCTAACCCACAATCAAGACAAATTTGGGTGCCTAAGGCTTGTTGGCGGGCGCAAATAGCTATGCCGAGGCCACAACCTATACAGCGTAACCCATTCACTCGCACAGCCAGCATTCACTCGTTTTCAACACTCAAGAACCCACCAAGACCCATGAGCACGAACATAATCGCTTGTAAATGGGTCCCTAAAAGGTCTCATTTTCAAGTCGATACACCTATAAAGCTCTCTAGAGTCTCTACGAAACCAAGAACAAAATCCATCCACTGCATTTGGAAGCCTAAGACCTGTAATAAACCCCCCGACCCCAATTTGTAAATTCAGCCCCACTTACTAACTGCATTAGTCTCCTAGGACTACCCAAGCATTAACTACACACACTGTCCTCGTGCACTTACTAACCACTAACTCACCATATACCTCATGTTAATGTTGTAACGGGGACAACAACGGATTTATTCTGTCCATTACAATGTTAACACGTGGTTCTATATTCTCACAGAACCAACCAACAAGCAGGGCCATGGCAGAAGCAGGAGGTGCCAGTTCTCAAGCCGGATCCGGTGCACAGATTGTGGACATAGAAACACTCCTCCTCGAGCCACATCTCACCGCAAGGCCGCAAGAACTTCAAGCTGTGCATGTGCTCCCCATTCAGGATCCTCCTCAAGGGCACACTTCTCAAGTGGGTAAACACGCTCACTGGTTCAGTGATGTCGCTGGACCATTGGGCGATGGAACCTATTTTTGGGAAGCAGAATTGGAATTTAATGGTAAATGGGGACGATACCACTTTTTCACGCGCGAGTTTGAAAGCTATCAGAACGCCGAAGTCATGCGATCAGTTTGGACCAAAGCCGGTGTGGACAGTTATTTCAGGGCCCACTTACCAAAGCCAGATTTCTTACGTTGTTCATATCTTATAAGTACCATCACGCCAAGCAGGGCCAAGGGAGGCGACAACACCTTTGTGTTACCCTCTCTGCTGCCGGGTCATGAGCTTAAGAGATTCAAGCTGACCCTTAATCTGGTACGAGAAGCGTTGGGCATGTATGACATGCACATCCCCACTGAAAAGGAAACCATGGTTCCAGGTCGAATGAAACACAAAGATCTTAATAAGCTGAAGGATATGGTAGCGATGACACCTAGCATTGCGCTTCACCTGCGGATCGTCATGCAACATTTTGCTTTCCCCGCCCAGGAAAGATTCACCATGCCCCCAAAGAAAATTTGGTTCAGCTTGTATCTAGCAGAGACAGAAAGTCTCCCCATCAACGTGCCACATTGGATCATAGATCAGATCCACCTAGCCCATCAAAGGTGGAACAAGAAGCAGAAAAATGTGCTTCATGGATGTTGCGCTCTAACAAAGATAATCTACCGATGTCTGGCCTATGACGTGCCTATTCAGCGGGCACTCATATGGCCCCGCGCCCAGGAATTCCAGAGAAGACTATCAGCTGCAGGTCCCCCATCAAAAAAGATGAGGGGGGGAGTACAGTTACCCTGTGCTCAACCAAGGGGAGCCACCACCACACCAGAAGTTACCCCTCCCCAGACACGACGCGTTAGGCCATTCACAATCCGGCTACCAAGACCAAGCACAGATGGACCTAATCTGGTATTTCCACCCGTCCCATCAGATCTGGAATTCCCACAAGGTTTTACTCTCAATGATCTCACGGATGAAGAAGTGGCTAGACTGATCTATGACTCTAATCTCGAGACGGAAACAGAACGAGCTCAGGAACCACAACCCCAGACAACAACAGCAGCCCCCACCCGACCAGAAGTGGTAGAAGTCGACGTCGAGGAACAAGAGACAGAACAAGAGGAAGAAGCCTACGAGGAACAAGCCTACGAGGAACAAGAATATGACGAGCTTTCCGAGCTGGCAAGTGCCCCTGCGTATTCGACACAAATCAAAAGACTATATCGAACCATGCAACTAGTTCAAGAACAGCATAAGATGTCACTGGAATCGGGCAAGAAACTCATGAACCAGTTGTTAGCTGAGGAAGGTGTGGACGATTTGTTCATTGAGTCCATAAACCTTCATGCCGACGCAGTAGGAGTGGATGAGGCCATCCATGAGGCAATGGCCTACATTCACAGATTTGAGAAGAGGGTTCCCGTTCGTCCCAAAAGGTCCGGGAAACAAATTCATATCAATGTATCAACACCAGGAGAGACAACGCAAGCAGACGAACATCAGGAAGCACCACTGTCACCACCTTCCCCACCTCGCACTACACAATTCACTCCACCACATGACACTAGCACCACCACGTCCACTACCACCACCATTGTCATGGGTATCCCACTCTCTCCGGGAATCCAATTCGGGGGAGTCACCATGCCCACTTTCACCACTCTTTTCACTGACGTCACATCCACTCCACCCACGATCCCCATCTACACTGTCACTCAAACGATTGACACTATGGAAACATCTCCTGCCACAGCACCGCTCCCTCCCCCCATGCCACCTTCATCTCCCATACCCCCTCCACCCACATCTCCACTTGCATCCACATCATTCACAACTCCCCTTCCCGCCCCCATTCCCCATGCATCTTCACCCCTCCCAGCATTATTTAATGTAAATAACATATTTTTAGCATTAAATCAATGTGTATATCAGCTCCAAAATGAGTACAGAGCTCTGGACGGCCGGTATCAGCAACTGACAACACACCATCAGAACTTACAAAGGCAATTTCACATTCTACAAGAGGAAAATGCAGAAGTGAATCAACGCTATACAACACTTGAGCAGGCTCACCAAACACTATTGGAGGCACCCCAACCATCAACAGAATCAGGTGTCAAACAACTAGAAGCTTTGCTCGAAGTATACCAGGCCGATAACCTACGAGTCAGACGCAACTTGGCGCTACTAAGGAAACATATGGCCACAGCACTGGAGGAGAACAAGAGACTGCAAAAACAAAATGAAGAGAATCTGGAAGCGGCAATGGAAGGCTCCCCCCACGAGATAGACCCAGAGCAGTTCAAAGCAGTTCCCACGGAGACGATGAAAACCATTTTGGAAAGCTATGCAGATCTCCTGGAAGCCCATGATGACTTGGAAAGAGAGCGTGACACACTTCAGAGCAGACTTAAGGAACAGGAGGAACAACCGAAGAGTGTCCCATCCACCTCTACCTCAGACGAAGTAAAGGCCTTAACAGAGCAGGTAGCAGAATTACAAAAGAGGTTACTGACATACGAGAGGCAGCCATCTCCAGTGGTCGAACCAGAGCAAGAAGAGTAGGTCCCTATTGAGGTAGATGATTCGTACGAGGAACCGTATGTTCCTATGCCAATGCCAGGCGGGCGACGAACCTCAGAGGGACTAGACACATTGGAAGTGGAAGCACCCGAGTGGCTTCAGACACTGGAAAGGACAGCGAACACCCACGAAGAACGGGTGGCCATTCAGATCCAATCACTAGCAAACTTAGAAGAAACTGTCATAAAGTCTGAATATTTCAGAAGCATGTCTCATCATAGATGGATCGGCACCAATAATGACCAATATGTGCCATTCTGTATACTTTTGGCCGATTACAACGCGGAGATTCAACGACAATGTGGCAAGCCTCCCACATTTGCTACACAATTTGGTCCAGATGATATACCGGAAAGTGCTCAGCGTGGGTCCATCCATCAACCCACCTGGAGAATCAGGCTTTTGGAAACGTATCCAGAAATGGTCCGAACCTGGAATAATATGCTGTTGTTTATTAAATATAATCCTTGTTACATTCCAGTTCTTCGACGACGCACCTGGCCTGAATTCACTATTGCCGTCAGAGACATCAAAGCCTGTGCAAAATGGTTGAATTATGTTTACCTAGCACCTCCACGAGGACCTCCCACGGTCAACTACATGATTTCTACAATCCGTCACTGGAGTACTTGGCTACACAATAATCCTGATGTGATGGCCCAGATGTGTATGAAAATATTTGAATTAATGCTGATCACTTTCAGGACGTTTAAGAACATTAAGGACCCTCACTTTTCAGGTGCAGGCTTTGTGACAGGAAACCAGGATCTAGTGTACGATATGAGTACCACCCCGTCAATTGAAGTAATATATGCTTGGCACGCCAGAATCAAGTACCTCCCAGCCTGCTTTAAACAGACATTTGAGGAGATGTTCATCACAGGATTCTGGGAATATCACTCCGAAATCTTTATACCCAGACCATCACATCTCCTCCAATTATTTGCTGTGGAGAGAACTATTTACTCAGAACAATTGAGGGTGCCTCATCCAGATGTTCCCGGACCTGTGAATTGGGATGATTTGCTCACATATCTAGCACGCGGCTTGCGCCTTGAAGAACACCACCTAGCCTCCGATGTCGTCCAATACTATGTTCAAAAATCCTCTAGACAAGGGTCTGTCAGGGGCGACATACGCGAGAGCGGGGGGGGGGTGTTGGCAGCAGTCAGGGAACCGAAGGAGCCACAAGACGAAGAGAGTCAGAGCGAAGGGACAGCACAAGCAGACGTGGCAGTCAAAGAAGATCTGGCAAGTAGGCCAATAATTTTCTTCATGAAGAAGCAAGTATGAGCATTCACGCAAATCTAGCACTAAGGCAACCCTTTAATTTTTCAAAAACCCTTACACCAATTAAAAGTGATTCTCATCACTAAACACCATTGTAAATACCATTTCATATTTTTGTAGCTCCATTTTGTGCAAGCCAAGGAGTCCTTGAGCTTGAGGAGCTTTAGAAGTATCTACCTGCCAATTTTCGTATTTTTTAGATCTCGTTTGAGCCCTCAAATAAGCCCTGGAACCTAATTTTTAACTAGGCCGGACACTAGGTCTGAACAGGGCCAAAGCTAGTCAAAAACTATAAAAGGAGCTAGAGAGCTCATTTTTGAGGTTGGATTGTAATTGAAACAAACTTGTAAGAGCTTTTAAAAGTAATCTAAGAACTCCATTGCTTGTCTCTCTTTGTCTTGCCGTGTGTGCGCGTGTGTGTGTATGTGTGTGCATGTTTGTGTGCTTCTCACTCACGCATTTGTGCCGCCACTTGCTCGAGGTCTTCACACCATCCTCTCGTCTTCCCGGATTGACATTAAAGGAGGTGCTACTCATCACTGAGCTACACCACATACACATACACATACACATACACATACACATACACATACACATACACATACACATATACACATACACATACACATACACATACACATACACATACATATACACATACACATACACATACACATACATATACACACACATACACACACATATACACACATACATATACACATACATATACACACATACATATACACATACATATACACATACATATACACATACATATACACATACATATACACATACATAGACATAGACATAGACATAGACATAGACATAGACATAGACATAGACATAGACATAGACATAGACATAGACATAGACATAGACATAGACATAGACATAGACATAGACATATACATGCATACATACATACATACATACATACATACATACATACATACATACATACATACATACATACATACATACATACATACATACATACATACATACATACATACATACATGTAGGTGATACTCCTTAGAAGTTAGACATTGATTACTTGAACAAAGTGGGAATTCTAGATTCTAGAGGCACACCATGATCAGTCACCTATTATAAGGAACTTTATGAGTACAAGAGACTAATTCCAAGACTTCAGATGATGGTAATGAAGATAACGAATCTATCTCCAAGGTTCATTGAAAACTTCTAAAAATACATGATAGAAGAAAGGAAGATTCAAATCGAGATGCAAGGAGGTAGGCAATACTAACACAATCTTATGATGACAAAGAAACTACTAAGAAATTAGTCATTGCCCACAAGAACAAGGAAGATGTATGCAACTGGATCTCCAATGATCTCTCAAAAGAGGAAGAGAGGGAATTGATCAATCTTTGCAAGGTCATACAAAGGCTTGAGGGCAGTTGATCTAGAAAATTTCCCTCGTAGAATACCTATGATGAGTGAAGCCAAGCTTATCAACAAATGAACTTGCACATACAATGAGATATACTTCAAGAAAATTATAGAGGAGATATAAATATTATTAGAGTTAATATTTATCGAGAACATGTTGAATGGGTATCACCTATTGTGGTTGCACCCAAATTGAATGGGAAACTATGTGTGCGTATCAACCTCAAGAAGGTCAATGAAGCCACAATCAGGGTCAATTATCCACTTCTAATAATTGATAATCTACTAGATTTGGTGGTAGGAAAAGAAATTAATAGTTTCTTAGATGGATTTTCTAGGTACAACCAAGTATCCATTCCCCCCAAGGATCAATATTAGACAAATTTTGCAACTCAATGGGGTATATATGCTTTTGGGTCATGCCATTTGGATTAACTGATGCACCAACCACCTTTCAATGTCTTATGGGCCATGTCTTTGAGGAATTCCTTAGCAAATTCCTCAAAGTATTTATGGATGACCAATGTGCACATTCAAAGGTGTGGAGTCAACACATACTAGGTCTTAGGTGGATTTTTTATAAATTCCAAGCATGTAAGGTCTACCTAAATTTTGTGTGTTTCTTTATGATGTATCAAAGTAAAGTCCTTAGGATATCATCTCTAAGCATGGTATCTCCTATCATGGATACAAAAAAAACCATAATGAACCTTAGATTCCATGTGAATTTCTATATCTCATGTTTGATTAATAATTTGAAGAAACTAATGCTTCCACCATGTTTAGAATGTGTAGAAACCCTATGATCGGCTATTTACTTGCTAAATTTTGACATCCAAAGGTCGTGTTTTTGCTTTCTAACATCATCGATGATATCATCAATTTGTAACCACCCTTGATAATTGCCCTTGAACACTTATATAAGGAGGGATTGGCCACATACATCCTGAGTCTTGACAACACCAGTCTTTGGAGCTCAAGGAATCGCAATCTCAAAGTAAGTACTTTCCAAGTTCTAGTTTGAGTTTTAATCTTATTCTTTGTTCTAGTCTTGTCTAGTCTAGTATCCTAGACATCATACCTTTTCCTATTGTAATGTGCTAGTATAACATCCTTTCTAGTTATTTCTTGTATCTACTTCATGTGCTTGAAGGGACTTCTTTTAACCCAAATATCTTGCATCATACCTACAGTCCCACGTTATGGGATCTCCTGTATCTTTTCTAGTCTAGTTATCCATACCTATCCATCTTGGGTTGTGGGACTTCTTGTATGAATCAAATATTCTTGTATTATTTTCCCTAAGTGGGTGAACTTGTAATCAAAAGTATGATTCCAAAATCTTGTCTATTCTAGTCAGAGGGCACAATCTAGTGCTCCCCTAACATTTTGGCAAGACTAACTTCATCAAGACAAGACACCATGGAGATTATATGTGAATAATTTGTCTCCACTTAAAGTCATTGAACAACAAGTTCAAGAGGTACAAGAAAATCGAGAAAGGATTCAACACTAGAATATTCAAGATTTAATTACATAACTTCAAAGGCAAATCCAAGAGTTGCAAGTCATAGTAAATCAATCTTCTTCAAGAACACCCATCGCAAGTAGTATAGAGAAGTCCAAAGGTGATCATGCCTGAGAAATTTGATGGGGCATGATCAAAGTTTTGAGGAATTCTGTAGTGGGTGAAGCTATTCATAAGAATGCAACCAGATAGGCCCCTAGATGATGCATCCGAAGTAGGATTCATAAACTCTATTTTGTGGCCCTCCCTATTCTCTCATGGTTTGCACCTATCCTTGATAAGGATATGGATATTTTATATGATTTCAAGGCCTTTGTTTGAGAGTTCATGTCATCTTTTGAGGATACCAATTGTTCACGTGTTGCTGAAACAAACATAAGGAAGCTACATCAAGTAAATAGGTATGCTTCTATCTATGCATCAGAATTCGGATAAATCATTTGTGATCTTGCATGGCATGATGATTATTTTATCAAACAATTTCGATGGGGCTGACATGATTGTGTCAAGGACCTCATGTTAACCATGCTGAATGTAAATACTTTAAATAAATTAATGAATAAAGTGATTGAGTGTGATAATAGTTGTATGAGAGAAAGCAAGAGAAGAAGATTTTTGTTTAAGATTGAGAATACAAATTTACCTCAATTCCTCAACACAATATGTTGGAAGAATCTCAACTAGAACCAGGATCAAGTGACTTACACCAAAGGAAAGAAAACATAAAAAAGATAATGGATTATGCTTTTATTATGGAGATCATGATCATATGGTATTCAAATGTTCTAAGAACAAGAAACAAGTTGGAATTAGAAGTTACAAAATCACCTTCCCATATCAAAGGAATCATCATCAAAGTCATAATATGAATACATCCCATCATGAATCATGTTATTGTTTCTTCACCTAGATATACTAAAAACCCTTTCCAGTTTCATCATGGATATTCATCATCATTATCGTGCTCCACTACCAGATAGTAAGAATTGTAAAAAGTCCAAGATCTCCAAAGATTCAATTCATAAACAATCTCACAGTCAAACAACCACTCCTCGTGGAAGTTGCTTGAGCGGGAGGAGATTTCATGGACACAAAGAAAATCATCATGAACCTTAGATTCCATGTGAATTTCTATATCTCATGTTTGGTTTAGAATTTAAAGAAAATAATTCCTCCATCGCATCTAGAACATGCCAAAACCCTAAGATTGACTTCCTAGTTGCTAGATTTTGACATATGCAGGTCATGTTTTGGATTGTCGACATCATCAATTCATAACTACCATTGATAACCACCCTTGAACACCTATATAAGGAGGGCTTCACCACATACATTCTGAGTCTTGAAGGCTAGCTCTTCTTCAAGAACATGAGAGCTACCTTCATAGGGGCATCGCCTCTCTCTAACATTTCTCCAAGCATTTTCGAACTCGAGTAGACTAGCTCTTAGCTTGCCCAGGCAGCACAACAGGAGTTGTAGGAGGTCGAGGATAGGTGGAATGCTTTTTTCCATCATAGGTAGGATTCTCATTGGACTCAAGTTGGTGATCATGTTTCCAATGAGTTTTTCTCCATGGTCAATTTTCGGCATACACATGGTGGGATCAAGTAGCTCTCTCGGATGGATGGATCTATGGCCATAGAGCATGGGGAGCTAAGAGAATGCCGATCTTAGGAGCTCATAGAGTCACTATCTCCAAGTAAGTATTTTCTAAGTTCTAGTTTGAGTTCTAGTATTGTTCTTTGAGTGTGTTTTCTAATCTAGTATCATTGACATCTTGCCTTGTCCTATTATAATATCATAGTATGAGATCCTTTCTAGTTATTTCTTATAACTAGTTCATCTCCTTGAAGGGAGTTCTTGTAACCCAGATAACTTGCTTCATACCTGTGGTCCTGGGTTATGGGATCTCCTATATCATGTCTAGTCTATTTATCCATACATATTAGTCTTCTGTTGTGGGACCTCTTGGGTCGAAGAAATTATAAGCCATTGTGGCTACTATCAATGCTTCATTCACATGTATGCAATCATCAACAAGCCTCTTTGCACGTTAATAGTTCACTTTGAGTGGATTGAAGATTGGCAAGTGTTCTTAGAGATCATCATGGATAAAACAATGTAGTTGAAATAAACTCTTTACTAATTGGGATAGTAGTGAAACCCATTGATTGAGTTCCATGGGGAGAATTTTCCTAATAGAGTGGAACATGGATAAAACAATTATCAAGCATTCCTAGAGTCTAACGTGGATGAACTATGTAGTTCACTAAGCTTTTTTTACTAGCAAGGATAGTATTGAAAGCCATCCATTGATTTCCATGGGTCAAGCCCAAGTGAACATGGGTAGAAAAGTTGCAAGGTGTTCTTAGAGTCCACCATGGATAAAAGAATTGCCAAGTGTTCTTATAATACAACATGGATAAACAATGTAGTTTAACTAGAACCATTACTAGTAGAATAGTGGTGAAGCCCATCCATTGATTTCCATGGATCAAGGTCAAGGGAACATGGGCAACACAAATGCAATGTGTTCTAAGAGCCCATCATGTATAAAACAATCACCAAATGTTCATAGATTCCAACATGGACAAACATTCTAGTTTGACTTTAGAATCTTTACAAATAGAGATATTATTGAAACCCTTCTCGACAAATAGGTTTGATTTTTCCATGATTTGATTGTTATTATAATTTGCTAGTGATATGTGTGAACACACTTAGGATTGATGGGACACTTTTTCCCTCTTTAGGTAGAGGTCTTTTCCGATGACTTGTATATATGCCCATAACACTAAAGGACTACTTGTCTTTGTACATGCTTCACTTAGTAATACATTGTGTTGTGCTCCTAAGATTCTTCTTCTTCTTCTTCTTAATCATGTTGTCTCTTTGCATTCTCGATCCTAAACTCTAACAATTTGTATTAGAGCATGTCGTTGTTTCCTACGATGCATCCTTGATACACACAACTCTTTGTCTCAAATTTCTATGAAAATTGATGAGCACGCTCTCAGTGATGTATACATCAAAACTAATCTCTTAGGAGACTTTTGCACTTCTAAAAAATAGATTTGACTTTGTTTTGCCCTCCCAATGCATTATTGTAATGATTGTGCAAGTAATTTTGGCGTAAAAACAATTTGAGCTTGTTTTGGCCTCCAAATGAATTATTGTAATGATCGTGCACATAATTTTGCCCTTTTGTGCCAACTATGTATCCATATTTCTCTTCACCACTGTAAGCACCTTGAAGCTAGCGGAACAATCAACTTTCTGCATTGGGCTACAATCATCGACCATGGTTGAAAACAATGATGTGTTTCACATGTTGGTTGTTAGGGTTCCAATCACCTATCACGGGAATGCACGATGCAGCTTGGTTGCAAAGGAATTGTGCATCCTATCACAACTATAAACGTAACGAAAAGCACCTATCATATAGCATGTGCTATGGGATATTCGCATACTATAAGGGATTTGGCGTTGCATGATTTATCTTGCCAACCATTTTTCCTTCTTCTCGCTTATTCACTATTCAACTCCCTCTTCATGGGAGCCCGAAAAGCTTACACATAGCATGAGTTATATATATATATATATATATATATATATATATATATATATATAGAGAGAGAGAGAGAGAGAGAGAGAGAGAGAGAGAGAGAGAGAGAGACTTAAAAAAGAGAGAAAGAGATAGATAACGAGGAGAAATTTGGCATGCATACATGCATACCCACATGCAAAATACATACGTGCATTCACACATACACAAATGAAGACCCACAGACATGCTTATTCATCCACATGCACACAAACCACACACATACACACATGAACAAAAATTGAATTTACACACAACCATTCAAATGAATACACACAAGCACTTGCATGAATTCACACAAGTACACACACACACACACACACACACACACACACATATATATATATATATATATATATATATATATATATATATATATATATATATATATATATACATATATATATATATATATATATATATATATATATATATATATATACACACACACACACACACATACATACATACATATATACATACATACATACATGTAGCTGATACTCCTTAGAAGTTAGACACTGATTACTTGACCAAAGTGGGACTTCTAAATTCTAGAGGCAGACCATGATTAATCACCTATTATAAGGAGGTTTATCAACTACAAGAGACTAATTCCAAGACCTAAGACGATGGTAATGAAGATAAGGGATCTATCTCCAAGGTTCATAGAAACTTTTAAGAATACATGATAGAAGAAAGGAATATTCAAATCGAGATGCCAAATAGGTAGGCAATACTAACACAATCTTATGATAACAAAGAAACTACTGAGAAATTAGTCATTTCCCACAAGAACAAGGAAGAGGTATGCAGCCGGATCTTCAATGATCTCTCAAAAGAGGAAGAGAGATGATTGATCAATTTTTTCACAAAGTCACAAATTATACAGATGCCTTTACAAGGCCATATGAAGACTTGAAGGCAACTGATCTAGAATTTTTCTCTCGTAGAATACCTATGATGAGTGAAGCCAAGCCTATCAACAAACGAACCTACACATACAATGAGATATACTTCAAGAAAATCTAAGGAAATAGGCAAACTATTGGAGGCCGTCTTCATCTATGAAATTGAACATGTTGAATGGGTATCACCTATTATGGTTGCATGCAAATAGAATGGGAAACTACACCTGCATAGCAACCTCAAGAAGGTCAATGAAGCCACAATCAAGGTCAATTATCCATTTCTAATAATTGATAATCTACTAGAGTTGGTGGTAGGAAAAGTTTTTAATAGTTTCTTAGATGGATTTTCTAGGTTCAACCAAGTATCCATTGCTCCCAAGGACTAGTATTAGACAAATTTTGCAACTCAATGGGGTATATATGCTTTTGGGGTCATGCCATTTGGATTAACTAATGCACCAACCACCTTTCAATGTCTTATGGGCCATGTCTTTGAGGAATTACTTAAAGAATTCCTCAAAGTATATATAGAAGGTCAATGAAGCCACAATCAAGGTCAATTATCCACTTCTACTAATTGATCATCTACTAGAGGTAGTGGTAGGAAAAGTTTTTAATAGTTTCTTAGATGGATTTTATAGGTACAAGCAAGTATCCATTTCTCTCAAGGACCAATATTGAACAAAATTTTCAACTCAATGGGGTATATATATGCTTTTGGGGTCATGCCATTTGGACTAACTGATGCACCAATCACCTTTCAATGTCTTATGGGCCATGTCTTTGAGGAGTTCCATAGGGAATTCCCCAAAGTATATATAGATGAACAATGTGCACATTCAAAGGTGTGGAGTCAACACATATTAGGTATTAGGTGGGTTTTTAATGAATTGCAAGCATGTAAGGCCTACCTAAATTTTGAAAAGTGTGTCTTTATGATGCACCAAGGAAAAGTCCTTGAGACATCATCTCTAAATGTGGTATTTAGTTAGCATCCTCACGCTTATTGATATGCACATATTCACTCATACATGAAGATGCACGTTCACACATATACACATATACACATATACACATGCACATACACACACATACACACACATACATGTGCACATACACACACATACACACACATACATGTGCACATACACTTACACATACACACGCAAACATTTCTACAACCACATAAAAAAGACTTGCATGCATGCATTATTGCATATATACATAGACATACACACATTAACACATGCTTAAATACATGTATATGTACATCCACATGCATGTACATTCACATGCATGCATATACACATGGATGCAAATGGAAATGCATCCACATGCATGTTTCATACATATACACATGCACATACGTACATATACGCACACATTCAAATATATACACATATATATGCACATACGTACACACACATATGCACATACACACACATGCACATACATACATATACACATATACATGCACATACACACATATACACATACACTTACATATATTCATGCACATACATACATATACACACACATATATATGCACATGCACATACACATCCATATGCATATACACTTACACATGCACATGCATATACATACATATACACACACATATACATGCACATGCACATGCACATAAAAATACATATGCATATACACTTACACATGCACATGCACATGCACATACATACATATGCACACACATACACATGCACATGCACATACACATACATATGCATATACACTTACACATGCACATGCACATGCACACACATACATAAACATGCACATGCATATGCACATACACATACATACTATACACTTACACATGCACATGCACATACATGCATATACACATATACATATGTACATACATACATATACACACACATATTACACACATATACATGCACATACATACACACACATATGCACAACACACACATACACACACATATGCACAACACACACATACACATGCACATACATACATATACACATATACACATATACACATATACACATATACACATATACACATATACACATATACACATATACACATATGCACATGCACATAGATACATATACACACATATACATGCACATACATACATACATATACACACATACACATGCACATGCACACATACATATGCACATACACTTACACATGCACATGAAGATACATGCATATACACATATACATACGCACATACATACATGCACATATATATACATAGATACATACATATACGTGCATATAGACACACTTACACAAATATAGATATATACCTACATGTGCATATATACATTTTATATACACACAAGCACACATAAATATGAATGAATTATATAATTAAAGTAATAAAACACAAGCTTTATATAAACAATAATAAAAATCAATAGAACAATATTTTTCATTACTTAATACCATACACACAATTCAAAACATAACTAAAATGAACAATATATATATATATATATATATATATATATACATATATATATATATATATATATATATATATATATATATATATATATATATATATATATATATATATATATATATATACACACACACACACACATACATATATATATATATATATATATATATATATATATATATATATATATATATATATATATATATATATATATATATATATATATATATATATATATATATATATATATATATATATATACATATATATATATATATATATATATATATATATATATATATCAATGTAAATACATATCCAATGTCATAATCAAGAATCCTAATCATCATCATCATCATCATCAGCATCATCATCATCATCCTCATGCTCATCATCAGGACCATCTGCATGATCTGATGTATCTATTTGAGCACTCTGTGACGATCGAGATCATCCCTCCTGTGTCTGTCTCTCCACCTCATCCATATCTGCCTCTCCATAATACTCTTGTATTACATATAACATACATAAATAAGTAAAACAATTAAAACATCCATAAAAATAAAATAATTATATGAAATTTAATAATACTCACAAATGCATCCGGATGATCTCGCATATACTTGCTCAAATGCCGATATCCAAAATGTGTAGCATACTAGATCTCACGTTTCATAGGATATTGGCCATAATCCTCTCGCTGCATTGAAACAAATAAAAAAGATTAGTTTCTTGCGTTTTAGCTAAAATAAAAAATATACTTACAATAACACATATACTTACAAATGAAGCTACAAAACCATGATGGCCCATTTGGCCTAAGTGAGATGTGTGGCCCGACTCAACTCTCTTCTTTGCAGCAGCCTTTTTATTTAAATAGAAAAGAAATACATAAATTAAATATACAAAATTAATAAAACATATGAGAGTTGTAAATATAAACTACTAATTTGTATACCTTCTACTGAGGAAATGAGTGTGTGTGTCTATGTGTGTATGTGTGTGTGTCTATGTGTGTGTGTATGTGTGTGTCTATGTGTGTATATGTGTGTGTATGCATGTGTATATTTGTGTGTAAATCTGTGTGTGTATGTGTGTGTGAGCGTACCTTCTTGCTTCTTGTTTCTCTTGTTAGCTCTCTGGTTGTGTGCGCATGCTCGATTTCTCTCTCTCTCTCTCATCTCAATCATTTGTGCCGAGAGAAATCAAAATTTTTTTAAACATTTGAGAGCATCACTTATGCGATGCTCCGAAATGTGACACGTCGCTTATGCGACGCTCTTCAGTTTGCCAATGTCGACAGGAGTGTCGCTAGATAGCAATGCTATTTGTGACGGTAATATTTAGCATCGCATAAGCGATGGCTTGCATCACTTATGCAACGAGGCTTCTTTTTTTTTTTTAATAAGAAAGAGTTTTGTTGCTTATGCAATGCTCCTGTCGCATAAGCGATGAAACCCACTTTTTTTTCAATGGTAGGCATCGCTACACCCCCCTTTTTCTAGTAGTGTATATCCAATGCTTTGAGGAAAGATGAGGTTTTGTGTTTGCTCAAATGATTGAAGCTCTATGTGGATCCTTTCTATGATAAGATTTGGAGAGCCTACAACATGATTCTATTGACATATTTTGGTAGCAATGTGTGTGAAAATACTTAGGAACTGTTGGATTACATTTTTCCCTCTTTAGGAGGTTTTTTCTCGCAGATTGTATATATGCCTATAACCCTAATTGGTCACTTATCTTTGTACACTCAATTGGTAATTCATTGAGTGTTGTGTTGTGATTCAAGATTCTTCTTCCTCCTTCTGGTATTCATGTGCTTGTGCAAACCTCAATCTCCAACAATTGGTATCAGAGCTAGTTTCCACTTCATCTATGGCATCGTCAACACCCCTCCAATCACAATCTTATAACCATTATAATGAAAACTGGTGAGCATACTCAAGGCAATTAGGGGTTTGAAATTGCTTCACTCTATGGCATCAAAATTTTGATATGAGCTCGTTTTGACATCCAAACACACTATCGTAGTGCCTTTGTAAGAAATTTCATCCTTTTGTGCCAAACATATATGTAGGTTTTTGTTCGTCAATACAAGTGGCTTGAATTTTGCTACAAGTTTAGCAGAGCTTGGCATGGTAGTTTTGTTCACCTTTTGGAGATACAATCACTTTTCTCCATTAGGGTATTTAGTCAGTGGCCATGGCTAAAAGCATGATGTATTCCATATGTTTTCTATTGAGGACAAGTTGGATGGTACCAATTACCTATAATGAGAATATATGATGCATCATGTATTAGTGGCAAAAGGGTTGTGGAATATTGTGTAAGGTATTGAAAAACACCCTACTACACCTGCGAATACAATTATTGAAGGTGATGTGGATGGAATTAAAGATGATGATCTTTATATTCCTGTTCATGCTTTGGTTCTTGCTGCACCTACTATAGAGAAACTTTGTTGGGATGACAGAGATGCTTAGGCACATGCATTGATAGTATTGTTTGTGAAACGTGTCATTATCCCTCATGTTTGCTCTTGCAAAAAAGAAAAAGGATGCTTGTTTAATACACTTAGCACTTTATACTAGGCAAGAAATGAGGATCATGTTGTTTACCTCTAAAAATAGTTGGAGAGTGAGCGTATGAATGAAGGGTGTTGTATGGATATTTTTTTGACAAAGATCAAAGATGTGAAGAAACAATTGATTCATGCTGATGAAGCCTTATCAAATAGTTCACTTGTGCAAATTGTTCTTAATGGTCTTCCAAATTCATATCAAAGTTTTGCATCTACTCTTCGATTGATGATGAAACAATGTAGAACACTTACACCACACTTAGGGGGTTCGATAGTAGTGCCGAACATTGATAACAAGTCACATTCCACTTAGGGGTTTGTCTCAGATTCTCTTGACACATCTATCCACCAATGGGTTTGATTGTTATTACAATTCAATAATGATGTGTATGAACACACTTAGGATTGATGGGACACTTTTTTCCCTCTATAGGAGATTTACTTTGACAACTTCTATATATGCTCATAACCCTAAAGGGCTACTTGTCTTTGTACATGATTCACTTAGTAATACATTGTGTTGTGCTCCTAAGCTATTGATATATTTAGGTAGTGATGTGTGTGAACACGTTAGGACTATCGGGGTACTTTTTTCCCTCTTTAGGAGTTTTTTTGCCCCGGCTTGAATATATGCCTATAGCCCTAACGGGTTACATATCTTTCTACATTCTAGTGGTAATACATTCAGTATTGTGTGTTGTGCTCCAAGATTCTTCTTCTTCCTTGTGTTGTTTGCATGCTTCTGTAGACCTCAAACTCCAACAATTGGCATCAGAGGAGATCGTCGCTTCATCTAGGGCATCGTCAACACCTCTCTGGTCATAGTCTTAGAATCACACAAAATTTGACGAGCATACTCCAAACGCACTATTGCAACACTTGTGCAAGAAATTTCATCCTTTTGTGCCAAAGATATATACAAGTTTTTGTTCGTTAGTATACATGCCTCAAAATCTACTACAAGTTTAACAGAACTCGTTAGGGTAGTTCTGTTCAACTTTTTCAGATACAACATTTTTCTGCATCAGGGTATTTTAGTCAGTGGACATGGATGAAAGCAGTGATGTATTCCGTATGTTGGCTGTTAAGGATAAGTTGTACGGTACCGATTACCCATTATGGGCTTATATGATGCATCATGTATTGGTCGCAAAAGGACTGTGGAATATTGTGCAAGGTGTTGAAAATATCCTATTACACATGCAAATATAGGTACTGAACCTGATGCAAATGGCATTGAAGATGATGATATTCTTCACGTTCTTATTTGTGTTACGATTTTTGCTCCACCTACTACAAAGAAAATTCGTTGGGATGGAAAAGATGCTCACGCACATGCATTGATAGCCTTGTCTGTCAAACGTGCCATTATTCTTCACATTTGCTCTTGTAGAATAGCTAAGGATGCTTGGGATACACTTACCACTTTATACTAGGCAAGGAATGAGGCTTGTGTTGCTTATCTCCGAAAATAGTTGGAGAGTGAGCACATGAATGAAGGTGATTATTCCATGGGCAGTTTCTAACAAAGATCAAAGATTTGAAAGAATAGTTGATTTCTGCTGATGAAGTCTTGCCCGACAGTTCACTTGTGCAAACTATTCTGAATGGTCTTCCCAATTCATATCAGAATTTTGCTTCTACTCTTTGTTTGATGATGAAAGGAAATCCAAATGCCTTAACATTTGAGGAGTTAGTCTCTATTCTGCTGTAGACTGTTTTGAATGGTCTTCTCGATTGATATCAGAATTTTGCTTCTACTCTTTGTTTGATGATGAAAGGAAATCCAAATGCCTTAACATTTGAGGAGTTAGTCTCTGTTTTGTTGCAAGAAGATCAACTTAGGCAGAACAGGTCCATTATGCGTATTTTAGATCAAGCTTTTCTGGCTAGTTAGAAGGGCAAAGGTAAATGGAGCTCTTCTAATAGTAAGCAGAAATCTTCTAATTCTCCACAATCAAAGAAGGAAGATAGAGAAGAAAAAAAAACAAAAAAGCAAAAATTTTTTTACAAATACTGTAAAGGAAATGATCATGTAATAAAAAGCTATCCAAAACTGGCTGCTAAAGAGGCAAAGAAGAAAGACGGTTGTTGCAGAGGCCTTGTCACTCTAACACAATGGTAAGTACCAATGTCAGGAGATCCACCTCATAAATGTCAATCTGTAGAGACATGAGGACTGCCATGAACACCATGAGCAAGTGAAGGCTTGTAGTGTGTGAGTGAGAAGCACACAAGCATGCACACACACACACACAAGCACAAGGTAAGAACAAAGAGAGGAACAATGGAAAACTTTCTATTACAAAAGAACTCTCTTACAAAGCTTCAATCTCTAAAAGAACACTCTAAAAAATGAGCTCTCTAGCTCGTTTTATAGTTTTCTGACTTGTTTTGGCCGTGTCAAGAACTAGTTTCTGGCCTAGTAAAAAATTAGGTTCCAAGGCTTATTTGAGGCCTCAAATGGAGTCTAAAAATTATGGAAATTGGCAAGTAGATCCTTCTAATACTCCTCAAGCTTGAGGACTCCTCGGCTTGAAAAAATGGAGCTATAAAAATATGAAATGATATTTACAATGACTTTTAGTGACCAAAATCATTATTTTTATAGGGTTTTCTTTTGAAAATTTGACATATACTTCTTGGAGCTCCCTACATGCTCCCTCTACATGAATGATTGGTAAGTGTGTTAGTGCATGGGTTGAAGAATATGTGCCTTGTGCACAGCCTTGTAATGTGGCCCTATGCATGCATACTTGGGAAATGCATTGGAGGAAGTATGGTGCAAGAAATTGGGTCTTGAGCTAAGTGCTCAAGTTTATGCTAATGAAGAGGTTTCCTAATCAATCATGGTTATATTTTTGCCCAAGTTGGTGATGCTTACCATGGTGAAGGGTCGATCGATGTTTATCTCTTTGTGTTGTACTCCCCTCATGATGAGTGACCATTGACTTTTCTTGCTTTGTTGATGGATTTCCTTGTTGATGGTTCTTTGATGAGATGCTTTGAGTGCATGGTCCTATCCTCCCCCCTTTTTCGTGAGCCATGTCACAAAACAAGAAGAAGGTGGCTAGTATCAATAAAATAGTCTACATGTGTCAAGTGTGTCCTATGTGCCTGTGATTCTCAATTGTGTCTATGCATAGCCTTGTAGTGTGGCCTTATATTAATGCATACTGTAAAAATGCATGACTTGAATGGTGCAAAAGATAAGATTATGCCAAATGCACATGATTGTCACACATCGAGGCTTCTGATGTTACTTGCAGGCTTGATGCAAGCTTTCTTGGGAGGTATCCAATGGATCTTGAAATGGTGCAATTAATTGATGGTTGTATGAGAACTGATCATTCCTCTCCGTGGCTTCTTTGTTGAAACTTTACTCATGTGGCAGAGCATAGGGTTTTGTGTATGTAAAAGTTTCTTGGGTACCCACATGTGTAATCACCATTGTTGAGTAGCAGCTAATTCCTTAAGCACCCAAATTTGTCAGACTCCATGTGGTTGAGCTTATCCTAGTTGTTTGGTCCTTCTTTTTGCATGGTTGGCTTGCCTAGATGGGAATTCTTGTGGAAAAACTGATGGTTGCTCTCCTTTTCGTACATAGATCTGCCTCATACCCAAAATTACTTTTTTCTTGAATTCTGTTGGTTTATTTGATATAGCGGTTTTTTGGTACTATTTTACTTGCCTCTTTGGTTGAATTACTATGCTTGCATTAGTCTTTGAAAAAGAAGAGAGTTCCACTCATCTTTGAGCCTATTCTTCCATGGTTGAGTCCTTCTGGATCCTAGAGCTTTTGACACATACACCTTCGAAGAACAAAGAGAATGTGTGATGCCTGGATTTGTGATCGTGGAATTCTCTAATTCTAATGTAATGCATTGTTCATGTACCCAAACTTGAAGAAAATGACTTCTTAGGTTTAAGCTGACTGCATGGTCATAGATCCAATCTTGACCCAAGACAAGTGGTTCTGTAAGGTACTCATCTTGACACACTAGCATTTTGACTATCATTGGGACAACTTGAAGGTAGATGGGGAAGCTCCACCTTACCCAAGCAAGGGGTTTCCACACCTCCCAACCCTGTGAGATAGGCTTCTATGGGATTGATGTTCAATTACAAGTGTTGGCAGTATGAAAATCTAGCTGCACGTGTTGCTACACCTGAATCAATCAATGCTCTCACAATCCTTACACACTTTCCCTATCCTACCTCTATGGTCATAAAGGGATGCCGGTTGATTATTCGAGAAGCAATCAAACCCGATGTCTGGCATATGGCCATGTATATCTTGGGGCTTCCAAGTTGACATCTAGGCCTAGTCGCCTAAACTTATTTTGCCTAATGCACTCTCTACCCTCTGCTTGTGCTTCTTCTCTAACCATCAACTCTTCTTCTTTTTGCTTCTTAGCAGCATTGAGTCTCCTTAGCATATCCTTTGTAACAGGTTCTTGATATAGCTTGACTCGGCATCCACTAATATAGTTTGGCAAGATGTCACCTTCTAGAGTGGCCAATTGAACTGCACTACTAGTGGAAATTCTATTAATGATCATGGATCCATATCCTCATTTTTCCAATTTACAGGCATGCTGCTTTAGTGTATAAACCAAAACTAGGTCTCCCTTTTTCAATCCTTTATCCTTGATGTGTGCATCAAAGTATGCCTTTTGTCTTTTCTTTGCAGGGTAGATGCCTGCTGCCGCTTGCAGCATGGTCTCACCTAAGCATTCTAGATCCAATATCCTAGAGGACAACTCGTGTCCATTCCACTCATGCTCTTGTGATACTTTTAAAGTTGGGATCAAGAAATCTAATGGTAACACAACATTCTGTCCGAAGACCATCTGAAATGGGGTGGCGTTGAGTACCGTTTTGTAGGCAACTCGATAAGCCCAAACAACATGATGAAGTTGTTTATCCCATTAAGAGTGTTTATTATTTACCAATTTTTTCCACACATTACATAGGATCTTATTTGTGTTCTCAGCTTGTTCGTTTGCTTGTGGATGATGGGGGTGACTTCTCATGTATCACCAAGAATTCTTGGAGAAGGTTTTCAATGATTTTGTTCAAGAAGTGCGTACCTCTATCACTTACTTATTCTATTGGTAACCCATATCTGGTGAACACATTCTCAAATAAAAACTTAGCCGTCATCTGAGCATCATTCTTTGTTGTAGATTTTACTTCTACCCACTTTGTAAGATAATCTGTGGCTATAATAATGTACTCTGCATGGGAGTTTCTAGCTGGGGGGTTAATAGGACCTACAAAGTCTATAACCCACTTCGAGAATGCACATCCTCCCATCATTGATCTCAAAGGCATCTCTTCTTTCTCGATAGGATATTGTGCATGTTGGCATGTGTCACATTTCTTCACATAGCTATGTGCATCCATATGAAGAGTAGGCCACCAAAGTCCTGAGAATAGAATGTTCTTAATTACTCACTCAGGCCCAAAGTGTCCACTTGCAACACCACTATGTGCAGTTTCTAAGACTTTCAAATAGTTTGATTCATGCATGCACAATCTTAAGTAATCATCTTTGCCTCTTTGGTATAGGTTGTCTCCTACTAAGGCATAGTTTTGAGCTTCTTGTTCCATGCTCTATTTTCTTGCTAAACTTGCCTCCTTGGGTAGTGTTCCAGATCTCATAAATTCTACCAATGGAGCACTCCATTCTAGAATTAAGGATTAGGCCAGTACACTCCTAGACGTTTCAGATTTTGCAATGTTCATTGTTTAGATTAGTGGTTTCCTAGCAATCCTTCACCGTTCTTAAAAACAATTATGAACTAAGATCTTACCTTAACGTAGCATGAACACACACTTTTTCGGGTTCATACAAACTCAATATTCTCTACACTTGTTGAAGATCTGTCTGAGCTTAGGAATGTGGTGTCTTCTTTCTTGGGAATGAGCACATAAATCATCCACATATACTTCTAAGCTCTTTTGCAAGAACTCTTTGAAGACATGATGCATGAGACTTTGGAATATTCCAGGTGCATTGGTGATCCCAAATGGCATCACACAAAATTCAAAGACTCCCCACTCTATGGCAAAAGCCATTTTGTGTTGATCTTTTGGGCCAATGGAAACTTGGTTGTAACCTGAAAATCCATGATTCATGTTCAGCGATTGGAAGTGGATAGTTATCTCTAATCATAGCGGCATTAACTTTTTTAACGTTAATATGCACCCGCAACTTTTCATTCTTCTTGGGCACCACTACAAGGGGGGACACCCATTTAGTATGCTAAATCTCATAGATAAATCCAGATTCAATCAGTCTGTCAATTTCTTCTTTTATTTTGGCTGAATAAGTGTCATTGTGTGTAGGGCTTCTGTTTGGTGGGCTTGGAATCAACCATCATAGGAATCATATGAGAGCATATCTCCACATCTACTCCTTTTACGTCTCTATAGGTCCACACAAAAACGTCCCTATATCCCCTTAATAATGCTACAAGCTCTACTTCTTCTTCTGCGCTTAGGTCTTCTCATATGTATGTATGTTGCTCTTCGTTCTCTTCAATGGTCACTACAATTTTTTTGGTTTTTTCTCTGTTATCATATGCTTCTCCTGTGGCCTCTCTCTTAGGCATTCGTACCAAGATTTTTCAATCATCAACTTCATATTTTTTGAAATTCTCTGGTACTTCAAACAATGATTCCACCTCTTCTTGTTTCATCGCTTTTCTTTTCTTTTGCTTTTGACTACCTTCACTTTCCTCCTTTGAATTCATAGTTTTAATGATTGTGAGAGGTTCTTCTTCTTTTTGGGTAAATACTCATACATTTTCTAGATAGTACTCTTCTAATTCAAAGAAATTGTCCATCACAATAGACTCTAGATCATTGTCATCCTTGTGTTCTTCTATGACCTCATTAGAGTCACACTCTTCTAGCAAGGGTTCGCACATGAACATAGAGATATCATAGCCCTCCTCATCACAATGAGGCATCCACTTTTCTTCATTGACAGTGATGTCCATGGTGGCTAAGATTTCTACCCAACCATGAGGCCCAAATTCCTCATCGAGAAAGATAATCCGTGTGTAGGCTGGGTCTCCAACCGATTTGGTTCATTGAGAAGTTCCTTCTTCTCTCACTTTTAGATTTCTTTCCTCTTCCTCTGCAACCTTGCACATCCACAAGTGAGTATCTTCATGCATCGAGGATGGATTAGAGGCACTTTCAGAATGCATAGAGATTGGATCTTCTTGCACCTTGTGAATAGTATTCCACTATAGGGGTGGTACATCTCTGAAGGTATAATCTTCTAAATTGACCTTGCTTGCAGTCCCTAAATGTTGTCAGTACAAGGAGTTGGTTCCCCAATCTTATACTATCTGCATTTTTCATAGGAAGGGTCTTCCTAGGATCATCTCATAGACATTAATTTTTCCAAAGTCACATGTACCAAAGGTGTGCTCAAACTCTACACCACAAGTGGTTAGAGTTATCCCTTCTAGGAATCCTAGAGGTCTTTCAATATGGCCATCAACCATTTGAAGCTTCATTCTATTTGATCTTAATGTGGGTTTGCCCCATTGCTTCCACAAGGAGGTGGTCGCAATTGCAACACCAGCACCTGAATCTAAGATAGCTTTGGTTGTGTAACCTTGGTAGGTGATTGGAGGATAAGTATTAACTTCTTCACCTTCACTCACGTCTCCTATTTTGTCTAGAGGTATCTCTGGAATTTTTGCTTAAAGGTTGCTTTTAACATATTGGAACCAAGTTCTGGAACCTGATTTGCCACATGTTTCCATAGCTCAGGTTTTACTTTGAGTAGATCTTCTAGGGTGAGATGACATTGAACCTTAGTGTTCTTCATGACTTCCGTGTTTCTTGGAATCACTCAGTCTTCATTTCTTATCAGTATTGTGGGAGCTTTGATATGAAGAGATTCAGATTCCCATGGGATTGTGAATTGTGGAAACTCTTGTAAAGAATTAGATTCAAAATCTAATCTATCATCTTCTTGTTGTTTTGTTTGGTCTCCGTAAATAGATGGAATGTCTTGGGGAAATTGATCATGAAGATCATCAATTTCAAGAATAGGAGGGGGATTACCCTTCTCCTTGGCCCATTTCTCTTCTTGTATTTTCCACAAGAACTCTTGAGAGTACCGTTGAATTGAAAGAGGTGTTCCACCATCCATGGAATCAGGACCATAAACTTTCATTGGTGGTGAACTTTCCTTTTCAGCAATTGGTTGAGCTTGTGGTGGTAGAAAGACCTATGGCTTATTTACCAACTACTCTAGTCTTTCTAATAAGCCTTAGAAATGCAAACCCGGTTTGATAGAATTTGTCTGATTGAACAATTGATTGGTCTCGAGCATAGCTTGAGCTAGTTCTACCATTTTCATGCACATTTTTGTTCGTTCAATCTCCAAATCTGCTCTAGGGTAAATCTTGCCTAGGTTTGTAGTTGTTGGCCCTTCTCGAAGTCGAGCCTAGTAGGCCTTGAACATCATGTCCAAGCCTTCTGTGGTTGGATATGCGAGAACAGACCCTGGTTGTGGTGTATTTACAATGAGTGGTGGTGTGGGATGAAGAGGAGTGGATGGAGCTATGGCATGCAAGAGGTTTTGAGATGCAATGTCGTCTATTTTGCTTTTTGCATCTCTCAAGGTTTTTCCTAGTTCAGACAACTTTTTGGCCCACTTATGATTGGTCTTTTCCCTACTATCCTTCCATGTTCTTGTTTTGCTCTTACTAGGTTCTCCTGATTCACTTGACTCTGATTGTTTAGATGCTTTAGCCTGTTCTAAGGCTTGTGCCCTAGTGACTGCCTGTATAGGAGCTATGTTAATGCTACTCGAACTTGAATCCACCACTAAGCCTACCACATTAATGGGTGTAACCTAAGGTGCACTAGAGGGATTCCTTGGGCAATCTCTCGGGAGATGTTCTTTGCCACACTTAGGACAAAAGCATTGTATTGTGATGTTTTTTCGCTCTCCTAGAGGCGATGGGTGGGGACATTCACGAATGAAATGGTCACCCTAGCATCTAAAACATGGTCCTCTAGGGGCTTGTGGTCTCATTTGTTTCAATTGGGGTCTGGGGTTAGGATTCGTATAGATGACGTTGGAGTGTTCTGGCTCCCAATTTGGTTCCATATGTAGTGCCTCATATTGATATGGATAAGTCTCACTATTCTTGGGTGATTCTATGTAATAAGCTCATGGAATCTCTTCATGGGTGTGGTAAAAAATCTGAGCATGAGGGTCATTGACACCAATGCTCTATTAGGGTTCTCCTCTTCCACTGCATACTTAACTGGAATCACATTTTTAGGAGGTGGTGGTTGGTTTTCTAGGCCCGGTTGTGGCCTATATGGTGCTTGGTATTGTTGCTGGTATTGAGGTTGATATTTTTGTTGGGGCCTATAATATGGTTGTTGGTACCTATTCTATTGATAAGGTTGCTGATAAGGTTATCTAATAGCCTGCCTATTGTATGGACAATCTCGATCCATATGGTTTGCATATTTTCTCTCAATAGTGAAATATGGAGCATTCATATCTCTCATGTTATGGTTTTGCAATGGGCATACGTTAGCCATGTGGTTGCCTCCGCAAGTATCACATCGCTTCAACAATGTGACCCTTGTTTTTTGTTTATTTTGAGCCCCTAGTTTCTTTGTAGCCTGCTCAACTATCTCATCTATCTCAATGGAGGTTCTGGAAGTATGACTAGTAGAACTATCTGAATCCTTAAAAAGTTTGGACAATTCTAATTCCTCACCCAAGTTGTCTTCTATGTCAATACACATTCTCAAGCATTGGTCTAGTGTGTTTGTCTCCTTGAGATATACATATGATCTAAGTTTCCTGCTTAGAAGTCCATCTAAAAATAGGGAAACTTCTTTTTCTTGTGTAGGTAATTCAGGTGTGGGACATCCTTCCACATATTATTTGAATCTCCATCCAACTAGTCGAACTGTTTCTTGCAGGGTCTGCTTGAATCTGTGGATCAAGGATGATGTGTTATGCCTGATGCCACTCTTGGAAAATTCTACAATGAATTCTTCTAGAAGGTGATAGATATTTTGATAATTACGATTATTCAAGGGCTGAAACCAAGCTAAGGCAATACCCTTGAGGGTCAAACCAAATGCCCTTAACTGGGTGAACAAGTCGTCAACCTGTTCAACTCTTAACACTTGTTTGCACTCAACCACATGATCATAAGGATCTCCTAACCCATCAAAGTAGTTTTTCATTGTCTTGACCACTTGAGAGGGTCCAAGGGTTCTTGGATACTCTCGGGGTCTAGGCAATGGAAAATCATGTTCTTATCTTTGATGCCTATGTGCTCTATGTCTCTCCCTTTTAGGTCTTTCATTTCAAGTCCTGATCTATCTCTGCCCACTGTGTGTGCAAAACTTACCTCAGGTTTCTCTCTAGCTCTTTCCCTTTGGTTTTCATGAACCTGGGATGATCCTACTCCTTGGAGGCCATGGGAGACATTAGATCATGGTGGAGGGAAAATCAATTCACTCTTCCAAGTTGTAGCTCAGTGATGAGTAGCAACTCCTTTAATGTCAATCCGGGAAGACGTGAGGATGGTATGATGACCTCAAGCAAGTGAAGGCACAAGTGCGTGAGTGAGAAGCACACTACATGCACACACATACACACACACACGCGCACACAAGGTAAGACAAAGAGTGAGAAGCAATGGAGTTCTTTAGATCACTTCCAAAAAGCTCATACAAGTTTAAATCAATTACAAGCTCCCCAAAAATGAGCTCTCTAGCTCTATTTATAGTTTTTGACTAGGTTTTGGCCGTGTCCAGACCTAGTGTCTGGCCTAGTTAAAAATTAGGTTCTAGGGCCTATTTGAAGACTCAAATGAAGTCTAAAAATTATGAAAATTGGTACGTAGCTACTTCAAATGCTCCTCAAGCTCAAGGACTCCTTGGCTTGCACAAAATGGAGCTACAAAAATATGAAATGGTATCTACAATGGCTTCTAGTGATGAAAATCACTATTGTTGTAGGGATTTCTTCTAACGATTTGACATACACATCTTCGAGCTCCCTACTTGCTCCTTCTCCTTGTGTATCCCCCTCTTTGATATGCTTTAGTGTCCTGAAAAAATATTGGCCTACTTGCCAGATCGTCGTTGACTACTCTGTCTGCTTGTGCCTTCTCGTCGCTCTGACTCCCTTCATAAGCTTCCTTGCCTTGTGAGTCCTTCAGTTCCTTGACTGCCAACACCCCCCCCTCTCTCGCGTTTGTCGTCCCTAACAGACCCTTGTTGGGTGGGTCGTTGGATGTAGTACTCCACAACGTCTTGTGCTAAGTGATGTTCCGCAGTTCTCAACCCTTTGGCCAAGTCCGTGAGTAGAGCATCCCAATCTACCGGCCCGGGAACCTCTGGATGTGGTATACGTAACTTTTTGGAATGGAGAGCTTGTTCCACTGCAAACAATTGCAATAAATGTGATGGTCTGGGAATGAATATCTCTGAATGATATTCCCAGAACCCCGTGACAAACATTTCTTCAAACGTCTATTTGAAGCAGGCTGGTAGATACTTTATACGCGCATGCCATGCATATATGACATTAATAGATGGAGTGGTGCTCATGTCGTAGACAAGGTCCTGATTACCTTCATTAAATCCGAGAGCTGACAGATGAGGTTCCTTGACATTCTTGAAGGTCCTGAAGGTGACCAACATGAGCTCAAAAATTTTAAGGCACATTTGGGCCATGACATCTGGTACATTTTTGAACCGGACCCCCAATGCCGAATCGTCAAAATCATATAGCCGATGGTAGGTTGGCCTTTAGGTGGTGCTAAGTAGACATAATTGAGCCATTTCTCACATCCTTTGGTTGTCAGCACAGTTTTTGTGTATTCCGGCCACGACCTTCTTCGAAAGACAGGGCAGTAGCATGGGTTGTATTTGATATACAAAGGCATGTTATTCCATGTCCTTACCATCTCAGGATAGGTTTCAAGTAGACGAATCCTCCACGTAGGTTGATGTATATTCCCTTGCTTGGCACTTGCTGGGATGTCGTCCAGTGCAAACTGTGTTGCCGAGGTTGGTTCTTTTGAGGTGTGGTGCTTGATTTCAGCATTGTAATCCGCCATTAAGACACAGAAAGGAACATACAAATCGTCGGATGCGCCGATCCACCTATGATGGGAGCGGTTTCTAAAGTAATCCGATTTTATGACTACCTCTTCCAAACGTGACATAGACGCTATCTGAACTGCAACTCTGTCATCATGGGTTGTGGCCACTTTCTCTAACCTCTGCATCCATTCAAGAGCCTCGATCTCGATGGTGTCCATGCCCTCTTCTGTTTGCTTGCCCCCTGGTGCAGGCATGGGAACGTATGGGTCTTCAAAGGTTTCCTCTACTTCAATTGGCACTAAGTCTTCAGGTTCGGGTTCTACAAGGGGAGAGGATTGATGCTCGTATTGCATGACTTTATTTCGTAATTCGTCTAGTTCGGCTCTGAGTTTTTCGACTTCTTCAGACGTGTCAACTGCGGTTGTGACTTTGCTTGGTGACTCCTGCTGGGTTGCCAGCTGCTTTAATAGGTCATCTCTTTCTCTTTCTAATGCTGCATGGGCTTCCAGGAGGTCGGCATGAGTTTCCAACACGATTTGCATATTCGCTGAGGGGATGGCCTTGAATCTATTTGGGTCGATTTCCTGTGGGGAACCCTCCATTGCTGCTTCCAAGTTTTCTTCGTTCTGTTTCTATAGTCGTTTATTTTCCTTGAGTGCTGTAGACATGTGTTTGCGTAAGAGGGCCAAGTTGCGTTGAAGCTTGAGATTCTCTGTTATCTGGGAGTGTAGCAGATCATCCATTTGTTGTTTTTCTTCTGTATCAGACTGGGGTGGATTGGCTAGTAACTGCTCATGTTGTTCCTGTAAAGTGACATACTGTTGTTGTAGTAGCCGCTTTTCTTTTTCTAGATCAATGAATCGTACTTGAAGTTCTTCATGGCTTCGGAAGAGTCTCGTATGTTGGTTATCAAGATGCTGGTAGTGCTGTTGTAGTTGAGACATACACTGATACATATTATTAAATACATTATTAATAGGGGTGGATGCGGGAAGGGTGTTGAATGCAGAAGGAAAGGGGAAGGGGAAGGGGAGTGTGGATGCGGTGCTGGAAAATGGTGAAGTGGGTGGCGGGGGAATGGGAGATGGTGGGTGTATGGGGGGAGGGAGAGGTGCATAAGTGGGTGATATGTCCATAAAATCAAAAGTGGATGCCGTAGTGGGAGTGATTGTGAACATGGGAATTGTGGGTGCACTGATAGTGGTGAAAGTGTACAGTGGTGTGTGCAATTGTGAATATGAACCACCAGGAAATGTGATCGGGGGAAGAGGGTTTTCCGTGGCTGCAGTTAGAATTACTGTGTCAGTGGTCGTATAGACAAGAGAGGTGGAGAGAGGGTGTGTGGGTTGTGTGGGTTGACTGACGGTCTGTGCTTCAGTATGGGTAGTGGACTTGGAGGCGGTGACAGTAGTGGTTACACTAGTAGTGGGAGGTGAATGTGGTGGAGTTGGAGGTAGGGGTGGCAAAGGCGGTGATGGAGGTGCACTTGATGTACGGGTTTCCTCAGTATCATGAACGGTGTGTGCTGTGCCCGTGGTTGTGGATGTTCCTTGTGGTTCTGATACTAATACATTCATCTATTTTCCTGATCGAGGTGGACGTCTGCCGTATCTTCGCTCCGTTCTTCGTGATTGTGCAAGGGCGGTATGCACCATCTCAAGTACCCCCAACACATCAGCTATCATGCCAAGGGTTGCTCGATATTGCTCGTCCACACCTTCCTCCTCAAGGATTTGGTTCATGAGGGCTTTTCCTGCTGCTAGGGACAGTCTGTGTTGCTCTTGAACTCTATTGATAGTATCATACAACTTTTTCAATTCCTTCGTATAAGCCGGGGCTCCTTCAAGTTCCTGTAGAACTTCTTGCTCATATTCATGCGCTTCCTCATTAGAAAATCCTTCCTGTTCATCGTCTTGTTCTTCTTCTTCATCCTCCACTTCAACTCCTCTTGGTTGGACTGGATGGGGTTGGTCTGCGACTGTCTACTGGCCGCTTGCCTGTTCTGCCTCGAATTCCGCGTTAACTGCCTTGATTATCCTGGCTACCTCCTCATCGGTTAGGTCTTCTAATGTGAATCCGTGAGGAAAATCTAAGTCTGTTGGTACTAGTGGAAACACCAGATTCGGTCCATCAATGCTGTGTCTTGGTAATCTGATAGTGAAGGGTTGTACATGCCTCGGAAGTCGTGGAGTTGTCTCAAGTGTCAGTGTCACACCGCGGGCTTGTGCACAGGGCATCTGAACTACGCCTCTCATTTTCTTTGATGGCGGCCCTGCGGTTGATAGTCTACATTGAAATTCCTGTACCCTGGTCCAAATTAATGCCCTCTGAACTGGCACATCATAAGCCAAACATCTATACACAATCCTGGTGAGGGCACAACATCCATACAATACAGACTTTTGCTTTTTATACCACCTTTGATGAGCCAAGTGAATTTGGTCGATAATCCAGTGCGGCATGTTGATTGTCAAATCGAAGGCGTCAGCCAAGTATAGACTAAACCATATCTTTTTGGGTGGCATTGTGAACCTCTCTTGAGCGGGGAATGCGAAATGCTGCATGACCATTCACAAATGAATGGCAATCGTTGGTATCATTGCTACCATGTCCTTTAATTTCGTCATATTCCTGTTCTTCATATTGTCGGGGACCATGGACTCCTTCTCAGTGGGAATGTGCATTCCTTTCATGTCTAGAGCTTCCCTTACCAAATTGATAGTCAGCCTGAAGCGCTTCAGCTCATTGCCCCTTGTGAGAGATGGGAGGACAAAGGTGCTGTATCCCTTTTTGTCTTTGAAAGTCGGGCTTTGGCAATTGAAGTAATCGTAGAGTCCCGCCTTCTTCCATATAGGTTTCAGCCCTTCATTATTTTGCAGTTTCTCAAATTCCCTGGTGAAGAAGTGATACCTGCCCCAGCGCCCATTGAATTCTATCTCGGCCTCCCACATGTAAGTGCCTTCACCCAGAGATCCTGCCACATCACTGAACCAATGTGAGTTTTTGCTGACCGGCATTGTGTGCCCTTGTGGAGGATTCTGAATCGGTATGGCGTGTAATGCCCTCAATGCCACTGGTCGTTCCTTCAATTCCTCCTCAATGGGAAGACTCTCAATGTCCACGACTTGGGGGCTGGTGCCTGCCTGGGAACTAGTTCCTAGCGTATCTGCCATGTTACTTCTTGCCTCCTGACTCTGTGAGAATATAGAAACATGTGTTAACATTGTAAAGGACAAGATAGAACCGTTTTTGTCCCCATTACAACATTAACATGAGGTTCGGGAGAGATTAGTAGGTTATTAAGTGCTCGGTGCTTGTGTGTGTAGTTAGGAATTGGGTAGACCTAGGAGCTAAGTGGAATGATGTAGTGTGAGAGTGACATAGTTAGTAGGTGGGCATGGATTTACAACTGGGTTCCGGGGGGTTTATTACAAGTTTTAGGCTGCCAAACACAGTGGATGGGTTTTGATCTTGATTTTGTGGAGACTCTGGAGAGTTTGATAGGAGTATCTGCTTGAAAATGAGGCTTTTTAGGGACCCATTTACAAGTGATTCTACTGGTGCTCGTGGAAGAATATGTGTCCGTGCGTGATGTATAAGAATGGGCATCAGATGTTCGAGAGAGTGAAACATGTTGTACCGGGTGTGGCCGCGGTGTAGCTATTTGAGCCCGCAAGCAAGCCTTAGGCACCCAGATTTGTCGTGATTGTGGGCTGGCCTTCATCGACTTCTTGGGTACCCAAATAGACTTTACTTTCGCAGAAGAATTTATGAAAGACTTCTTATTAGTGTCATGTTGTTGAGTACTAATAAGAGGTTTTGGCCGTGGGGTTGGCGTGGTCACAACAGGGTGTTCGCCTTTCCGCACCCACACTTGTTTCAACGGCTGAGACATTCTGCTTCGCATGTTTTTTTGGCCTCCAATATAGGTAGTACTCTGCTCCTTCTGTATTTGATATGCTTTTGGTTGCTGCATCCCTCTGCCCTTTGGAAAAGAAGGGAGTTCGTCTTATCCTTGACTCCGTTGTTGAGACAGTCCTCTTTCTGCATCATACAACTTTGGACAAGAATAGCATTGTCAACTTCATGTGCACCCTTGGAAGGACCAGGAGTTTGTGCCTTACCTAGTTCCTTGAGTGCCTCATTTTCCAATTCAACTGTAATTCGACTATGATTTACCCATACCTGAAGAAGTCCACTTCTTAGGTTTAGGTTGACTGCATGATCATAGATCCAATCCTGACCCAAGACAAGAGGCTCAGTGAGGTCCTCATCTTGACACACTAGTACTTTGACTTCCATTACTTTGTCTTGAATGTAGAGGGGAAGTTCCACCTCGCCCATGCAAGGGGTTTCCACACCTCCCAATCCTATGAGATATGCTTCTATAGGATTGACGGTTAATTTCAACTTTTGACAGTACAAAAATTTAACAGCACTAGTGGCTGCACCTGAGTCAATCAAGGCTCTTACAGTCTTTGCACCCTTTCCTTGTCCTATCTCTAAGGTTATAAAAGGACGTCGATCAATTATCCTATGAGAGCTGATACCTGAAACTTCACACATAGCCACATGATATCCTTGATCTGCATATGCATATGTCCTAGGTTGCTCTTTACCCTGTCTTCTCAACTTCATTCTACGGATGTGTTCCAATGCTTCTGCTTGAGCTTCTTCTCGAATTCGTCTTTCTTCTTTGCGTTTCTTAGCAGTGTTGAGTCGACTTAGCATCTCTTCCATCAGAGGTTCCTGATATAACTTGACTCTGCATCCGCTTATGTAGCTCGGGAGAATATCGCCTTCTAATGTGGCTAGTTGCACTGCTCCACTTGTTGAGATTCTATTAATGATCATGGGTCGATAGCCTCTCTTCTCTAGTTTCCTCGCATGTTGTTTCAAAGTGTAGACTAGTACTAGGTTTGCCTGCCTTCAAACCTTTATCCTTAACGTGGGCATCAAAGTATGCCTTCTGTCGTTTCTTAGCTGCATATATCCCTACAACTGCCCTCAGTCTTGTTTCTCCTAATCGTTCAAGGTCAAAAAGTCTAGAGGAGAGTTCATGACCCGTCCATTCATGCTCTTGTGCTACTTTCAATGTAGGTATTAAGAAGTCCAAGGGTAACACTGCATTTTGGTCAAATACCATCTGAAAGGGGGTGGCTTGGAGTACCGTTTTGTAGGCGACTCGGTATGCCCAAACAGCATGGTGTAGCTGTTTGTCCCAATCAGAGCGTTTATTGTTCACTAATTTTGTCAGTACATTGCATAAGATCTTATTTGTGCTCTCAGCCTGGCCATTAGCTTGGGGGTGATAGGGGGCAGACTTCTTATGTACTACCAAGAATTCTTGGAGCAGATTTTCAATAACTTCATTCAAGAAGTGAGTGCCTCTGTCGCTGACTAGCTCTATAGGTAACCCGTATCTGGTGAACACATTCTCAAATAAGAACTTAGCTATTGTTTGAGCATCGTTCTTTGTTGTGGCTTTTACCTCTACCCACTTGGTTAGATAGTCCGTGGCAACAATGATATACTCTGCATGGGAACCCTTAGCTGGGGGATTAATAGGACCTACAAAGTCTATTCCCCACTTAGAGAATGCACGTCCACCTATCATAGGTTTCAGTGGCATCTCATCTTTGCATATAGGACACTGAGTTCTCTGGCAAACATCACACCATTTCACATAGGTATGTGCATCCATGTGAAGGGTAGGCCACCACAAGCCTTCAAATAGGATCGCTTTAATCACTCGGTCTGGTCCAAAATGTCCTCCTGCTACACCTTGATGAGCAGTTTCCAAGATCTTGAGATATTCACTCTCATGGGCGCATAGTCTGAGGTAACCATCTTTACCACGTTTGTATAGATTATCACCAATGAGTGAGTAGTCAAGGGCTTCTTGTTCTAAACTCCTTTTCCTAGCCAGAGTCATGTCTGGAGGGAATGTTTTCGTCCTCAGGAAGGATACTAGTGGTTCACTCCAATCTGGCACTATGGACACTTGATAAAGAGTGGCATGTTCCAGAGGCGGTTTAGTGCAGCAGATTGGACATTCCTTGCACAACTTTTGGACATCAGCTTCCATAGTCGGCCAATGCACTCCGAGTCTCCTTAGTGTCTGTAGGGTTCGTTGCTTTGAGTAGTGTTGCTCTAATGCACCTACATGTGCTAATTGCAACCATTTAGCGTACTCATCCTCTTCCACACAACAAGCCAAGATCCCTTGATCTGTGTGCTTGTACATACTTCCTGCCATGATGTGATACTTTTGGGCTTTTACTACCTCTCTCTCCTGTGTGTTTATTACTGGGTGGTTAGGCCCGTACGTCAATACTGGCACTAATGGCTTAGCCCACTGTGGCTCCACTTCCAAATTAAACAAGTAAGCATCAGGAAGGTCATCTGACACTCCTTGTGGGGCTTCTCTAGATGTGAGCCTAGAGAGATGGTCTGCTCTCAAGTGAGTCTTCCCTTTCCTCACCACAACCTCGAAATCATATTCCATTAGCAAGAGAAACCATCGTACTAATCTTCCTGTATTGCATGGCTTGTTCACGAGATATAGCAGTGCCTGATGGTCAGTAAAAAATTTAAACTTATTTGCAAGCAATAATGTCTAAACTTTTTAACTGCATATACCATGCCTAGTCCTTCTCTCTCCATAGTGGTATAATTTCATTCAGCTGCATTCAATTGTCTACTAGCATAGGCAATTGGAAGATCCATATTACCTTCACCGGTAGGTTGCGCGAGTACACACCCAATAGCATAATTGGATGCATCTACATGAACATGGAAAGGCTTATTCCAATCTGGTGTGGTCAAGATTGGTGCTGAACATAATCGCCGTTTAAGCTTATTGAAGGAATTCTCACATTCTTCAGTCCACTCAAAGTTAGTCAAAAGTCCATACAGAGGCTTTGCTATGATGGCATACATGTGTATAAACCGTCGGTAATAACCACAATGCCCCAGGAAAGCTTGTACTTCCTTGACATTCTTTGGCCTAGGTAGCTCCGCTATGGCTCTTACCTTCTCTTCATCGGTGGATATGCCATTTCTTGACACTATGTGTCCTAGAATCTTGCCTTGCCTGACCACGAAAACACACTTTTCTGGGTTGAGGCAGACTTGATACTCTCTACATTTGTCAAAGATTTGTCTGAGTTCAGGAATATGGGTTTGTCTAATGTTGGAATGAGCACAAAGATCATCAACATAGACTTCTAAGTTCTTCCTCAGGAACTCTTTAAATACATGGCACATCAGCCTCTGGAAGGTAGCGGGTGCATTGGTAAGCCCAAATGGCATTACTCTAAAGGCAAATATGCCCCATTCAGTGGCAAAAGCCGTCTTATGCTGATCTTTTGGAGCTATGGCTACTTGATTGTAGCCCGAAAATCCATCAAGGAAGCTGTACACTTCCTTGCCTGCTACTCTTTCTAAGAGATGCTCTGTGATAGGAAGTGGATAGTTATCTCGAATTGTGGCTGCATTGACCTTCTTCAAGTTAATGCATACATGCAGCTTTCCATTTTTCTTGGGCACCACTACGATGGGGGATACCCACTCAGTGTGCTCAATTTTATAGATGAATCCAGCTTCAACCAGTCTATCTATCTCCTCCTTGATCTTAGCAGCATAATTATCATTATATGTGTATGGCTTTTGCTTAGAAGGTTTGGCATATGAGGTCATGGGGATACTGTGTGAGCATATGTCAGGGTCCACGCCTTTCAAATCCTTGTAATTCCAAGCGAATACATCTCTGTATTCTCTTAGCAAGGCTATCAATTCGAGCTCTTCGTCTTTCGTCAGGTCATGGCCTATGTACGTGCATCTCTCTTCTCCTTCTTCCATAGCTACCACTATTTTCTTGGTGGTTTCTTTGTTATCATAGGCCTCCCCCGATTGCGCCTCTCGTTTAGGCATTCTAATCATGACTCTTCTGTCATCTATCTCATACTTCTTAAAATTTTTCGGGACCTCAAACAAAGATTCTTCCTCTTCTGGTGTGACTTCTCTCTTCTTTCTTTTCTTTCCTTCTTCCTTCAGGGTCACATGTGTGGCTAGCCTTACATCATTTGTAAGCTCTCCATGCCTCTGGGATTGAAATTCTACTTCATAGAAGTATTCTTCATCTGATGCAAAAGGTGGGTCCATAATGATTGACTCTAGATCGGAGTCACTTGCATCCTCAAATGCATCAGGGCTAGGTTCACACTCTTCTAACACTGCCTCTCCCATGATCGGCTCTATGGAGAAGACTGAAATGTCATAGCCATCTTCATCACAGTGAGGTGTCCATTGTTCTTCATTGATGGCTACATCCATTGTTGCTAGGATTTCTGCCCAGCCGTGGGGTTCAAATTCTTCGTCAGGAAAGACTACAGGTGCATAGGCTGGGTCTTGAATTGATCTATGTGTTTCTTTTGCACCTATCTCTCTGGCTTCTTCTCTCTTCTCTTCTTCTACTGCTACTTTGCACATCCATAAGTGGGTGTCTTCATGCATCCATGAGGATCCTGATCCTATGGAATGCACCGATTCCGTATCATCTTTGGCTCTATGGATGGGATTCCATTGGATAGGAGGGACATCTCTATGAGAGTAATCTTTGAGATTCACTTTGGTCGTAACACCTAAGTGTTGCAGGTACAAGGAATTGGTTCCCTAGTCCTGTACCACTTGCAACTGTCACATAAAGGGTCGTCCCAAGATCATTTCATAGGCATGATTTTTGCTAAAATCACATATAGCAAATGTATGCTCGAACTCAACACCACATGTGGTGAGAGTTATTCCTTCTAACAGCCCTAAGGGCCTCTCTATGTGACCATCGGCCATTTGCAATTTCATCCTAGTGGGCCTGAGTGCTGGCTTGCCCCAACGCTTCCATAGGGAAGTGGTAGCAATTGCAACTCCTGCGCCTGAGTCTAAAATGGTCTTGGTGGTGTATCCTTGATGGGTGATAGGAAGATATGTGTTTCCCTCTTCGCCCTCACTCATGTCTCCTATCTTGTTCAATGGTATTTCTGGCACTGTTCTCTGGAATCCTACCTGGGAACAAGGTTTTGCTATCTCTGGTACTTGTTTGGCTACATGTTTCCATAGCTCTGGCCTTACTTTGAGTAGCTCTTCTAAGGTGAGGTTGCATTGTACTTTAGTGTTTTTCACTACCTCTGTGTTCCTAGGTATGACTGAATCCTCATTTCGTACCATGACCGTGGGTGCTCTCATACAAGTAGACTTAGCTTCCCATGGGCCTGTGAAGTGGGGTAATTCTTGCAGGGAGTTAGACTCAAAGTCTAATCTTTCCTGAGATTGGGTGCTCTCCTGCTCCTCATAAATGGATGGGATGTCTTGTGGGAATTGGTCGTGTGCATCATCCACAAGTTCAATGGGAGGAGGGACTTCACTTTCTTTAGCCCATTTGTCTTCTTGAATCTCTCGTAGGAATTCTGGTGTGAACCAATTCATAGAAGATGATGTGTCTGGCTCTGTAGAGTTAGGCACATAGGCTTCCTGGGCAGGAAGACCTACTCTTTCACTTGCCTTGTCCTTGTGTTGAGAGGCGGGTTCCTTTTCTGATTGTGCAATTAGCCTCTCTATTCTTTCTAACAGTCCTTCAAAGTGCAGCTGCGTCTTGTCTGAGCTAGATATGTTAAAAAGGTGGCTTGCTTCAAACATGGTTTGAGCCAACTCCACCATCTTAGCACAAATTTTAGTTCCTTCAAGCTCTAATTCTGCTCTAGAGTAGCACTTTCCATGATCAGTTATGTTTGGCCCATCTTGGATTCTAGCCTGATATGCTTTAAGCATCATGTTCAGGTCCTCGAGAGTGGGATCTGCTAGGACTGATCCTACTCTAGGGGGTGGTGGAATTAGGTGAGGTGGGTTGGAAGGTGGCGGTTCAGATGGAGTTGGGAATGGTGGAGGAAGGGTAGTGTGAGAGGGAGTTTGAGATGTGAGTTCGGTTATCCTGGCTCTCGTTTCTCTTAGGCTTTCCTCAACTTCACTCATCTTCCTTGCCCATTGTCTTTTCATTCTTTCACGACTATCTCTCCAAGCTCTAGTCCTCTTCTTTGTCATGCTCTTCGTTTCACTAACATCTGGGCTCTTTTCCTGGCCTACGCTTTGGTTCTGTTGCAAGGTTTGGGCTCTAGTGATCACTTGCACTGGTGTAGTGGACGTCACACTTCCTGTGGAGTCTACAACTAACCCTATGACATTGATAGGAGTGATTTTCGGCATATTATTAGGATTCTTTGGGCAGTCTCGTAAAAGATGCTCCTTTCCACACTCCTGGCAATAGCCCTGGATCCCACTGACTGGGGTTGTGTAGGTGGAGGTAAGGGACAATCACGAATGAGATGATCTCCCTGACATCTGTAGCATGGTCCTCTAGGGAATGGGGGTCTTACTTGCCTAGGTTGAGGTCCAGAGTTGGGGTTTGCATGACATTAGCATACTCTGGCTCCCAATTAGGTTCACTCGGTTCCTCACTGTAGTAGGACTCACCATGTTCATGAGACTGCATGTAGTAAGCGTGGGGACTATCAACATGCGTAGAATCAAAGCTATGGTCACTGGGATCACTTTTTGAAATTAATGGTGTTACTGGGACTATAGCTCTATTCAGGTTTTCTTCTACAGCAACATACTTTACCGGAATCACATTAGTAGGAGCAGGTGGTTGTTGTGCTAGCACTGGCTGGGGTCTCAGTTGGGCCTGATATTGCGGTTGGTAATTTTGCTAAGGCCTAGTATACTGTTGTGGTGGGTATTGACTCTGGTATCTGTCTTGTTGAGGGTATGGCTGAGGGTAGGTTTGCCTAACCGCTTGCTTATTGTATGGGCAGTCTTGTGCTGTGTGATTTGTGTATCTTCGTTCTATGGTGCAGTACTGGCTACTAGGATTTACTTGGGGTTGAGCCATAATGGGACATACATTCGCCATATGGTCACCTCCACAAGTATAGCATCTTTTCACAGGGGCAAATCTTGGGATCTGTTTGCTAGTGACACCTAATTTCTGCGCTACTTTCTCTGCTAATTCCTCAATAGATGTGGATTGTATGGAAGAGAGGCTAGAAGAACTATCAGTATCTTTATAGATTTTTGAAAGCTCTAATTCCTCCCCTAGGTTATCCTCGATGTCAATGCACATGCATACACACTCTTCTATGGTCCTAGGGTCCTTCAAGTACACATATGATCTCAATTTGGTACTTAGCAATCCATCCAAGAATAAAGCCACTTGCTTAGCTGGTGTGGGTAATTCAGGGACAGGGCATCTCTCCAAGTATTACCTAAATCTTCTTCCAGCAAGTCTCACGGTTTCTTAAGGGGTTTGCTTGAAGCTGTGAATCAGCGAAGAAGTGTTATGTCTTATGCCACTTTTAGAGAATTCGATAATGAATGCCTCTAGAAGTTGGTCTATGCTCCTAAACTGCCTCTCGTTTAGTGGCTGAAACCATGTCAGGGCGGTGTTCCTAAGGGTTAGACCAAAGGCATTGTACTGTGTGAACAGATCTTCAACTTGTTCAGCTCTCAAGACTTGCCTAAACTCAGCCACATGATCATATGGATCTCCAGTGCCATCGAAGTAGTTCTTCATGGACTTAACTAGCTGAGTCGGTCTCAAAGTCCTTGTGTGCTCTCTAGGTCTTGGTAGAGGGAACTCATCCGCATTTCTTTGATTCCTTGGAGCTCTAAGGACCTCAGGTTCCACTCTATTTGTTTCCATTCTCGTTCTTTCTCTGCCCCCTGGGTTGGCAAAGCTTACTTCTGGCCTATCTCTACTTCTGTCTCTTTGAGCTCCATGAGCTTGGGATGTTCCAGCTCCAGGGTGACCATAGGACACATTTGATCTTGGTTGGGGGAAAATGAATTCACCCTTCCAAGTGTAAGCATGCCTATCATGTTCTGTAACCACAAAGATCCTCTCTGAAGCGTGATCTAAGTAGGTCACTCTGCCTGGGCTATTAGGATCTTTGAACTCATAGATCACGATTGACCCTACATCATTTGGCCTATCAGATTTATACCTCCAAAAGGCTTCATCGGTTTCTTGATTTAGGAGCAGATCTATGCTCTTATTATCCTGGGGAATCCACTCGAGATTGAGGATTCTAGTAAGAACAGATTTCCCTCGAGGGGTCCTAGGCTCTCCTCCTATGTTCCCTTGCTCTAGGTCACCTATGTCCGTCTCAGGGATCACATTCCCGAATTCATCTGTCCTGTCTGGGTGACTAGTGACCACATATATGGTTCCTTCTTTGTCCAAGTATGCTCTGTTTTCAAACTTGACAGCTGGGTGTTCTAGTCCAATGGATTGGTCAGGGTTTTTAATCTGGACCACGGATCTTCCTAGGCCGTCCTCATAGATGCTAGCACCTAATCGGTTGGTCCTAAGGTATTCCAGCTGTGTCTTGTAGGGGCCTTCCACCCTGTACAAATATGGCACACCTGAACTCCCCGCAGGTCTCTCCATACCTTGAGACATCTCTGATTCGCTAGTCTCAGAGCTAGGGTAATGCAAGTGGTGGCTCAACTGCTGGGCCCAAGACCTAGCAGTATGATTAACACTAGCCTCTGAAGACCTAAGACTTTGTCTATCTCTTACTAGATGTCATCCTGATCTAAGGTTCATATGCCTATTTAAGTAGCCCAATTTTTGCCCAAAGTACAACCTCGTTGCCGATCAATTGGTGTCAGTCACTTGATTCTTTTTTTAGTGTGTTATCGTGTTTATGATCTTGTCTGATATCGCGTAGTCAGGAATATTTGAGTTAATTTTCCACACAAGTTGATCGTCCTACATTAAATTCTTTTCCTTTAAAGTTATCGGTCACACACATGTTATCTCTTGAACTTGATTTCTTAGATAGTCTTTGACTTGTCACGTGCCTATCGTTGTCCTGACTTACTCGTAGCACTACTTGAACTTAGCCTAAGCTAGGAATTGACAAGGGGAGTTGAGAATAGTTCGTTCTTTGCTTTATGACGCTCAAGAACCCGGTTCTCAAGCTTGCAAAGAAACCCTTGCTTTGGATGCTCTCAATTGCTCTCAATGGACTTGTGAAAGTCCCAAAATTAACTCAAGACTTAAATTCAAATGACAGACAGATCACGTTCATGCATGTAATTTGGATATCAATTATGTCCCCTGTCTTTATGGCAAACAATTCTAGAGATCCCTTGGTTTTGTTCCCCCTAGGTATAGTATTTGGTACACAGGATTTTTCTCAAGACACACTTGTAGGGACCTCACAACTCACTAATTATTAGACCAATATGCCAAAAACTATCCCCCAAAACTTGGAATAAAAACCCTAATTTTTTTGGGCCGAAAAGCCTGTCAATCGCGATCGACAAGTCCGTCAATCGCGATTGACAGAGGTGTCCGTCGGGGCCTGTCAGTCGCGATTGACAGTGTCAATCACGATCGACAGAGTCGGTCGTGGGTCCTGTCAATCGCGATCGATGGTGTCAATCGCGATTGACACGTTTTCCGGGATTTTCGCCATAAATTCAATCGATCGGGGCTGTGTCAGTTGCAATGGACACGTGGCAATGCGAGAAATTCAGTCAATCCTCAAAATTCAGTCGATCGCGATCGACGGTGTCAATCGCGACTGACAGAGGTGTCGGTCGTGGCTGTCGATTGCGATCGATGGTGTCAATCGCGATTGATAGGGTCAGTCGGTCATCTCTGTCGGTCGCGATTGACAGATGTTGTCGATCGTGGCTGTCGATCGCGATCGATGGTGTCGGTCGCGATTGACAGAGAAACATAGAATTTTTTACTGTTTTAGGTGATTTAGAGTGTGCTCCTTATGTGTATCCTTATGGTGTGCTTTGTTTTACCAAATGGCCGATTTTTCTGTCGATCGCGATCGACAGACGTCGACGACACAGAGACAGTTTCGTGATTTTTCGTACCTACGCGGAGTGCTGAGGATGATGATGCAGCAAGAACCTGCAAGAATGCTCAAGAAACATGCAAAAAGCATGCACACAATATCGCTCTCTCGCTCTCTCTCACAAGTGGAATGAGGGAAATGAGGTGGAGAAGGTGATATGATCAAAAAAACTGAAATTTTTCGCGATGATGGAGATGGAGGTCGGATATGGTGAGGATGATGATGGTGAGGTAAGAAAGAGAAAAATAAGAAAGTAAAGAATTTACCTACGACGCCAACGTCTCAATTCTACGTCTTACCATCACACGCTCGTCCTCAAAGCTCGATCCCCGGCAACATCGCCAAAATTTGGTGTAGCTCAGTGATGAGTAGCACCTCCTTTAATGTCCATCCGGGAAGACGTGAGGATGGTACGATGACCTCGAGCAAGTGAAGGCACAAGTGCGTGAGTGAGAAGCACACTACATGCACACACATACACACACACGCGCACACAAAGTAAGACAAAGAGTGAGAAGCAATGGAGTTCTTTAGATCACTTCCAAAAAGCTCATACAAGTTTAAATCAATTACAAGCTCCCCAAAAATGAGCTCTCTAGCTCTATTTATAGTTTTTGACTAGGTTTTGGCCGTGTCCAGACCTAGTGTCTGGCCTAGTTAAAAATTAGGTTCTAGGGCCTATTTGAAGACTCAAATGAAGTCTAAAAATTATGAAAATTGGTACGTAGCTACTTCAAATGCTCCTCAAGCTCAAGGACTCCTTGGCTTGCACAAAATGGAGCTACAAAAATATGAAATGGTATCTACAATGGCTTCTAGTGATGAAAATCACTGTTGTTGTAGGGATTTCTTCTAACGATTTGACATACACATCTTTGAGCTCCCTACTTGCTCCTTCTCCTTGTGTATCCCCCTCTTTGATATGCTTTAGTGTCCTGAAAAAATATTGGCCTACTTGCCAGATCGTCGTTGACTACTCTGTCTGCTTGTGCCTTCTCGTCGCTCTGACTCCCTTCGTAAGCTTCCTTGCCTTGTGAGTCCTTCAGTTCCTTGACTGCCAACACAAGTGTATGCATGCCTATCATGCTCTGTTACCAAGAACATTCTCTTCCACGTGTTATCTAAATAGACAACTTTTCCTGGTATCTCAGGATCTTTGAACTCATAGATGGTGACTCTGCTTCTTTTGCTAAGTTGATCTCGCTTGAATCTCCAAAAAGCTTTCTGCGTTTCTCTATTCAAGAATAGTCCTATGCTTTTGTTGTCTTGGGGGATCCACTCTCGAGTAATCTCTCTTGTCTAGTAAGCTCGTAACCACATACATGGTTCCTTGCTTATCAATATACGAACAATCTTCAAACTTGACCAATGGTTGTTCAAGTCCAAAGGGTTGATCGGGATTTTTTGAGTTGGACAACTGATCGCCTCAAACCATCCTCATAGATGCGACCACCTAATCGGTTGGTCCTAATATACTCCAACTATGTCTTATAGGGACCTTCTGATGTTTGTAAATAAGTAGTGCCTGAGCTACCTGTAGGTCTCTCCAAGCTAAATGACATTTCTTAATCACTTGTGTCCGAACTTAGCACGTATGGATAACCACTAAGTTGTTGTGCCCACAACCTAGTTATATGGTTGACACTAACCTTAGGTGATCTAATAATCTGTTTATCCCTTCATAGGTGTCTACCACGATAGCTAAACTCAATCGACCATGATACTTGGATTTTTTGAAGTCCAAATTCATTTTTTTTTTAATGGATATGTGCTCTTTGTGACTTCTTGTCACCCCTATGTGCCTGTAGAAGAAATATCTCTCTCAAAACCCATGATATTACACTCACCATACCTATCGTAGGTCATCTCACATGCGTGAATGGTCACTCAAATTTTTTGATGTTTTGAGAGTGCAAAGCTCCTCTTCAATAGTATTTCAACACTAAACTCTCTCTATATTCCTTGCTCACAAATCCGAATGAAAATGAGGTGCAAATGGTGAATCTATAGTAAAAAATGAAGAAGGGAGGAGATGGAGATGATCATGGTCATGAAGGTGGGGAAAAACGCAAAAATTGAACAGAAAATGACTACTTTTTACCTTCCAACATCACTACTCTATGTCTTACCATCACATGCTTGTCCTTGAAGCTCTCTCCCCGGCAATAACGCTGAATTTGGTGTCACTATAGCACAATGGTAAGTACCAACATGAGAAGATCCATCTCATAAATGTCAATCCACGGAGACATGAGGACTGGTATGAAGGCCATGAGCAAGTGAAGGCACAAGTGCATGAGCGGGAAGCACACAAGCATGCACACACATACACACACAAGCACGAGGTAAGAACAAAGAGAAGAGCAATGGAAAACTTTCTATTACAAAAGAACTCTCTTACAAAGCTTCAATCTCTACCACCCTAAAAAATGAGCTCTCTAGCTCTTTTTATAGTTTTTTGACTAGTTTTGGCCCTGTGTAGACTTAGTGTTTGGCCTAGTTAAAAATTAGGTTCCAAGGCTTATTTGAGGGCTCAAACAGAATCTAACAATTATGAAAACTGGCAAGTAGATCCTTCTAATACTCCTCAAGGTCAAGAAATCCCTATCTTGAACAAAATGAAGCTAGAAAAATGTGAAATGATATTTACAATAATTTTTAGTGATCAAAATCACTAGTTTTATAAGAATTTCTTCTAAAAATTTCACATATACGTCTTGGAGCTCCCTACATGCTCCCTCTTCTTGTGTATCCACTTCTTTGATGTGTTCCTGCACCTTGTGCTTGACCTTGAGTTCCAAAATGCCTCTACACCCAAAACAGAGTTTGCTAATCTTGTGCAAAATGAAGAATCGGCATTTACCACTTTTTGTAGTTACGACACATCTTCTCATGAACAGTGTATGTCTGCAATAGACTCAGATGTTTGGTACTTTGATAGTCGAGTGACCAAACATATTACTTTGTAGTGCAGTTTCTTCACTTTGCTCGAGCCTGCCCCTACAAGGAGTACTATCACATGCACCAACAACTCCTCTTATCCTATTATGGCAGTTGGTAAGATCATTCTGACTACTGATGATGGTAGTTCTTTTAGATTTTTAGATGCTTTATTTGTGCCAAGGATCAAGCAAAATGTGTTATCAATTTCAACATTAGCCAAGATTGGCTTGGTTGTGAAATTTGTTGATGACAGATGTACAGTTCATGATCGTTCACAAATTGTTGCTTGTTCACAGTGATGTATGTGGTCTTCTGTAGATGCCCTCTTTTGGAAACTATCTTTACTTCATGACTTTCATTGAAGATTTTTCCAGGCATGCATGGTTATATCCATTGAAAAAAAGTTTGAAGTGTTTATGTGCTTCAAACAGTTTTTGGTTTTTGCTGAAAATCTGGCAGCATGTAAAATGGGCACCCTCCGTCCTAATCGAGTGGGGAATATATGTCTTCTAACTTTAATACATTTCTGGCTGAGTATGGGATAAAAAGTAAGTGTACAGCGCCCTATACGCCTCAAAAGAACGGACTTGCTGAACAAAAGAACAGGTCACTCATGGAGATGGTGAGGTGTATGGTCAAGAGTTAGGCTTTACCACATAGTTTTTGGCTTGATGCTATCATGTGTGCAGCATATGTACTTAACAGGTGTCCCACTAAAGCATTGTAGTTTATCATTCCATATGAGGCTTTGCATGGTCGTAAGCCATCTATTGCTCACCTGTGTGTTTTTGGTTGTTTGGCATATGCATTAGTGCCTGAACAACAATGCAGGAAATTGGATGATAAAGTAGTGAAATGTATTTTTATTGGGTACAGTTCTGGAAGCAAAGGCTATCGTCTGTATCATCCACAGATTAAACACATTTTGGTTAGCCATGATGCTGTTTTTGTGGAAGATGCTATTCAGCCATTAGTTTCATGTACTAAGGAGACATTAGTTAGCTCTAAAGACATGTATGACACTTTGTTGCCTCTTTTTATAGGTGGACAATCTAGTGTTGGCCCTAATGAGGAAACTTCTCCACCTTTACAGGTTTCATGTGATGATGTAGATCATTCCATTTCTGATGCAAATTTACATGATGCACTTGTTGATGAGAGACTTGATATTAAAAAGCAAAAACTATGCCAAAATGGTTGGTGCAGAATTTGTGTGAGCAAATTAGATGCACCTCTGTCATATCATACTCGTTCAGGCTCTCATAGTGCCTCTTTTGCATCAGATTCCTATGCTATGGTTGCCTCTAGTCTCTGTGATGAGAATGCGCCTGTTTCATTTGATGAAGCACAAAATTCTGAAATTTGGATGGCTGCTATGCAATCAGAATATGATGCCATCATGAAAATTGGTACCTGGTCTTTATATGACGTGCCTCTTGGCAAGAAGGCCATTGGCACTAAGTGACTATACAAGTTGAGGCATAAGCGTGATGGAACAGTTGACAGGTATAAGGTTAGGCTTGTTGCAAAAGGTTATGCATAGGAACGAGGCATTGATTTTGATGAGGCCTTTCACCTACATGCTAAATGACTACTGTTCGTAGCATCTGTGCACTTGCAGCTCATCATGGTTGGAATGTACATCAGTTGGACATTAAAATTGCATTTGTCAATGGTGGATTGCATGAAGAAGTGTATGTTTTTCATCCTTGTGTCTTTGTGCAAAAAGGGCATGAAAACCAAGTATGGAGATTGAAAAAGGCATTATATGGTTTGAAGCAAACACCACATGCTTGGTATGAAAAGATACATGCCTATTTGATTGCACATGGTTTTGAGAACATTCCAACTAAGAGCACCTTATATGTTAAGCACGCTAATGATGTGCTTCTAATCATTGTTGTGTATGTTGATGACATGCTGCTCATTGGTCCTCATGAGAAGCATTTTGCTAATTTTAAGGCTGATTTGCATGCCTCATTTGAGATGTGTGATTTGGGGCATTTGCATCATCATTTGGGCATTGAGTTTATGCAAGTTGATTGTGGAATAACTTTGTGTCAAACAAAATATATTTACACATTATTGCAGTGTTTTGGCCTTGATGACTTTAAACCCATTGCCACTCCCGTGGAGATAGGTTTACGATTGAGTCTTCATGATGTTGGGGATGTATTTGATGTTGTTCTCTATCAGTAGGCTGTTGGATGGTGATTTACTTATGCATTACTCGGCTAGATATTCAGTTTGATGTCTCACACATGAGTAGGTTTATGCATTGCCCAGGTGTCAAGCATTGGCAGGCGATCAAGCGCATCTTTCGCTACTTGAGTGGTACCCGACCACTTGGATTATTTTATCCTAAGGGGGATCACTACCTCCAGATTTACATGTTTTTTATGACTCTGACTAGGCTAGTTGCTATGACACGTGTGTCCATTAGTGGATTTTGCTTCATGTTTGATAGCTCATGTATATCTTGGTTGACTAGGAAGCAGCCTATTGTGGCCATTTCAAGTTGTGAGGCTAAGTATAGTGTAACTTTCACAGTGGTTGTTGAGTGTGTGTGGCTCAAATGCCTTATGGCGGTTTTGGGTGTTGGCTAGTCTTCTGCCACCACCATCTTCACTGACAGTCAGAGTGCATTGGCAGTTGCAAGGAACCCTCTGTTCCATGCTCTCACTAAGCACATTGAGGTGCATTATCATTATGTCATGGAGAGGTTCTCTGATGGAGAGATCAGTTTGGCATATGTGCCCACACAGGAGAACATTGCAGACCTTTTGAGAAAAGCCCTGCATAGGGAGAAGTTTGAAGCTTTCCACAAAGCTTTGGGCTTACTTCCTTTTGTGGATTGATTCCACATAGCTTGGAACTTCCTTATACATGAGTGCCAGGTCCTTGTTCATCGCATCACTCCCAAGGGGGATTTGTTGATATATTTAGGTAGTGATGTGTGTGAACACACTAGGACCACCGGTGCACTTTTTTCCCTCTTTAGGAGGTTTTTTTTCCCGGGCTTGAATATATGCCTATAGACCTAACGGGTTACATATCTTTGTACATTCTAGTGGTAATACATTCAGTATTGTGCGTTGTGCTCTAAGCTTCTTCTTCTTCCTTGTGTTGTTTGCATGCTTCCATAGACCTTGAACTCCAACATAAGCTTCCTCTTCTTCTTCTTCTTCTTCCTGATCATGCTGTTTCTTTGCATTCTCGATCCTAAACTCCAACAATTTGTATTAGAGCATGTCATTGTTTCATAAGGTGCATCATCGATAGACACAACTCATTGTCTCAAATTGCTATGAAATTTGATGAGCACAATCTTAGTGATGTATTTATCAAAAATAATGTCTTCGAAGGTTTTGGCACTAGTGAAAAATAAATTTGATCTTGTTTTGGCCTCCAAATGCATTATTGTAATGATTGTGCAAGTGGTTTTGACACAAGAACAATTTGAGCTCATTTTGGCCTCCAAATGCATTAATGTAATGATTGTGCAAGTAATTTTTCCCTTTTGTGCCAAATATATATCTAGGTTTCTCTTGACCATTATAAGCACCTTGAAGTTTTTACTATAGGTATAATAGAGCTTCATTTGGCATTTTTATTCAATTTTTGTGAGAAAAAATAAATTTTTTGCATTGGGGTACAATCATCCACAATGTTTGAAAACAATGATGTGTTTCATGTCGGTTATTGGGATACGTTCTCTGGTTCTAACTAGTTATCATGGGAATGCATGATGTAACTTGGTTGCATAGGAATTGTGCATCCTATCACTAATTCCCTAAGTGGGTGATCTTGTAATCAAAATTATGATTCCAAAATCTTTTCTAGTCTAGTCAGATGGCACAATCTAGTGTCCCTTGACATTTTGGCAAGAAGACCTTCATAAACACCAAGAACCATGGAGATTATATGTGAATAAATTTTTTTTGCACTTACATTCATTCAAGAACAAGTCCAAGAGATACAATAAAACCAAGAAATGATTCAACACTTGAATATTCAAGATTCATCATAGAACTAAAATTCCAAAGGTAAGCATGCCTGAGAAATTTGATGGGGCATGATCAAAGATTTGAGGAATTCTAAAGCAGGTGAAGCTATTCATAAGAATGCAACCACATAGGTACCCAGATGATGCATCCCAAGTAGGACTCATAAGAACTCTATTATGTGACCCTCCCTATTCTTTCATGATTTGCACCTATCCTTGAGAAGGATATGGATATATTATATAATTTCAAGGCGTTTGTTTGAGAGTTCATGTCTTCTTTTGAGGATACCAATTGTTCATGTGTTTCCAAAATAAACATAAGGAAGGTACATCAAGTAAAAAGGTATGCTTCTATCTATGCATTAGAATTCAGACAAATAATTTGTGATCTCACATGGCATGAGGATTGTTTTGTCAAACAATATTAATAGGGCTTATGTGATTATGTCAAGGACCTCATGTTAACCTTAATGAAGGCAAATACTTTAAATGAATTCATGAATCAAGTGATTGAGTGTGATATAATACATTGTTTGAGAGAAAGCAAGAGAAGAAGATTTTTGTTCAAGATTGAGAATACAATCTTACCTCAGTTCCTCAACACGATATGTTGGAAGAATCTCAACTAGAATCTGTAGTCTAGTTATCCATACCCATTAGTCCTAGGTTGTGGGACTTCTTATACGAGTTACATATTCTTGTATTATTTTTCCTACATGGGTGATCTTGTAATCAAGAGCATAGTTCTAAAATCTTATTTAGAGCTAGAGGGCACAATCTAGCACTCCTCTGACATCTCCATTGATGAAGAGAAAATCAAGGTGAATGCGGATCTATCAAGACGAAAGACTACTAAAGAGGTCCCAGAATTTATGAGCCATTGTGGCCACTATCAATGCTTCATTCACATGTATGCAATCATCACCAATCCTCTTTGCACATTAATAATTCTCTTAAAGTGTTAAAACTAGTGATGCTGTGTTACTCACAAACGCAAATCGTTATCGAACAAATATTGACGTAAAACAGTGATTCACCGTAAACTGTGTTAAACTTTTAGTATCGACACCGAAAAAACTACGTGGGTTCTTGGGAGTGGTAGGGGTCTGTTGGATAGAGGCCCTGTACTCTTTTCCCAATTATTCAACACAACATCTGAAACATGTATACGCGTCTTAGCTCAGTTACTAGCAATAACTACAACATTTGACCTCTATATTTCTGCGTACTGAACTCTCCAGACTATCCTGCTATTGGAACAGAGCAGTAGTCTGTGATACCAATTTTACAGTAGTAATCAACCAGAGACAATACTTTAACTGATAGATTCGTTTGTCACAACGCTTTATAGCGATCTCAACTAAAAGCTCATGTTACCGAAAATACTAGTCCGTTCGCATCACTGAATGCAACAAGTTTAGTAAGACAAACAGATCATACTCAACAGTGTATTAAGTTGTCAAATCAAATCACGCAGTAATATAACTACTCAGACTGACTCAAGGTATTTCAACAACTGAAGAACGCATAGCACTACTAGACGTTAACAGTACTCAAATACACAATTCGTTCCTCAACATTCATTACAGCGAACTTCAGTGGTAGCAGACAGAACAAAAATCAACACTAACAATACTCAGAACTTTGTAACCGTGTAATAATACTCTGACAAATAATCAGGCGAATAAACTGGCAATTCCAGAAAAGACGTTTCTCGTGACCATTCTTCTTTCATTGCTTTATATAAATTTTACAGGATGCGCGTCCCAACTCTTTGCGCGTGATTCAAGGAACTCCGTTACATCCGGCAGCCATTACATTTGTCCTACTCCGGCGGCCGTCTAACACTGGCACGCATGGTGGACTCGAACCCGCAAGTGATTTTTTATTACAAAACTATTGTTCATCTATGATACCTTCTAAATATATATTCCTGGCTAATCTAAATGTCCGGGCTATTTTTTTCATAAGGGTTTCTAATAATTGCTTAAGGGTGTCGGGTTCTAAAATCTGCGCATCTATTCTAACAGAACTAAGTGCGATAGCTTCAGTAAGCAAAATTTCGGCCTGTGTTTGCAAAAAGGCCTCCTGTAAATAAAAATCGTTTGATAATGCCGCATCTCTTGCTGTCTTCATGTCCGTTACTTGTTTCTGCATCTCATTGATTCGGTCTTTCTGATTGCGTACCTGATTATCCAGTCTTCCGAACTGTTGGTTCTGGAACTCTATGGTTTGGTAGTAAGCATCTCGTTCTCTGCGGGCATTTGCTAAGTCCTTCTGATATTTAGATTCTCTGTTCAGTTGGTGTTTCAACATGTTGTTGACATCGTCTAAGGATTCTTTTGTTCTTTGTAACTCTTCTACTGCCTGCTTTGCTTCTCTCTGCTGCTCTTGGTATTTCTGTACTGTGTCCTGTAACTGGAGTCTTGTTTCTTCCAGTAGGTTTCCTAGTGCTATTCTTGTATCATCTGTATCTTTGATTGTTTGATTTAACTTTATTATTTCGGTGTCGGCAGCTGTCAGTAGTTCGTCTTTTTCAGCCAGTGCCTTATCTCTCTGGTTTGAGTGTTCTTCCTGTGCTTGGAGTGTAGCCTGTAGTTGCTTGATCTGCTCATGGTGCATGATTTTCCACTCTTGCTGCTTGTAATTCTTCCTGAAGAGGGGTGATATCCGCCTCCATTATTTCCAATTTCCTTTGGAAATCCTCTCGTGCACTGTCTGTGGCTTGCTTCAGATGTTGCGGTAGTTGTTGGGATAGATTAATTAAAAGGTGACCCATATTTTCTAGTTCCGAAAAAATTGGAATGGGGTAGGATGGCAGAGGAGGGCGAGGTTGCGACGAGGTTCCGGTGAGGAGTTGTTGTGAATTTGGAGGTGAATAGTTGAGGGAGGATGTAGAGGCTTCAGAAGTTCGGGTGTGGTGACTAGGCTTGATGGGGCTGCGGGGTGGTTCCGGTTGGGAGATGGGGTTAACAGGTAGTGTTTTGGGGAGGGCGGAGTCAGTAGTTGTTACCTTGTTTGTTTGTTCTGTTTCTACATTGTGCACTTCTGTGGATTCCGCTGCCTTCAGTAGCTTGTCTAGTGCATCTTGATTAGTTTGCTGCTCATTTTCCTGGTGCTCTGTTTCTTTTTCGGTCGAGATTGATTCTGTTTCTGCTTGATCCTGTTGTTCTTGTTGTTCTGCCGATGATTCGTTATGCATTGACGTACCTGTATCGTGGAATGTCTCTTCTTCTTGCTTCTCGTCTTCTTTATCATCATCTTTATCCTTTCCGGCTGAGCCTTGTGCTTCACTTTCTGAGGAGCTAATCCTGATTCGTTTCCGGTGGAACAACTGATTGAGCTCTTCTTCATCTTCTTCTTCCTCATCTTCTAGTAGCTGAACTGACTCTTCATGCCTTAAAACTGGTCCTCGTGGTGGTGGTTGAGCGGCGAGTATGGCTGGGAAGAGGAAGGAAAGAATGTGGGGAAGTCTGGATCGAGGGGTGGTTCCTTTGTTGATTTGTTTCACTATGGCGACACACTCCTTATGGATTCGGTGAAAGAAAAATGAGGCAAAATTAACGGGTTCTCGTGCGGCAAGGTCGATGGCGGAATAGAATGGGCGGGAGATACCGTAGGTGCATTTCTGGAGATTAAGGATCGCAACTAAGAACTGTAATGCAGTTCTTTCAGGTTCGGGGCGGCAGAGAATGGCGTATTCATTCGATGAATGGCGGGGGAAGAGTTCGGTCATGCGGGCTACGGGGATACTAGGGCCATTCTCGCGGCCTTGTGGAGTGAGGCGGAAGGCTTCAGCGAAGGCCTGGAAGGTTATTATGGTTCTAGATGGTAGGGAGGGGAAGAGCCATTGTCGTTTGGTGATGGGAGATTGGGCGATGGCTGGGATAATTTGTGCGAAGAAGGGATGGGCTTCCACTGAGTGCCAAGGCAGCTCAGCGAAGTTGGCCAACCCTCGGATATGCAGGTATTCTCCTACCTCGGTAGGGATACCATCACAGAAAGCTGTGTAGTTCGTCAACGCTTCCATTGCGCCCGCGAACACGAATACACAGGACACAGCACACGGATACACAGAACACAGAACACACAATTACAATCACAAGAACACAATAGCATTTTTGACGCAACCGAAGAGCTTAAGTACAGATATTACGGTGGGGGGGTAGGAAGTGGTGGTTATCATTGTGCGGTGCTAGAATGATATTGCTTTTAATTTGGCATGCATACTTGAGTAATTGGTAAGGAGGGCAGCTTATGACAAAACACGGCTATTTTAAAAAGAAGAGAAAGAACAGAATGAAAAGTAAAAAACAAAAGCTAAAAAATGTGGTCCACCGCCGAATGATTTAATGCGGACTAGTAGCGCTTCGATACGGCCGCAGCTTCGAGCCGTTGATTGCTTTTGGAAGTGGATTTCCGATCAACGTAGTCAACCGAAAAGTTACTGGACCGATTTGCTCTGAGATTTTGTAAGGGCCAAACCACCGTAATTTGAATTTGGCGGCGGATCTATTTGACTTTGCATTATAAAAAAGTACAAGCTGTCCTACCGAAAACACTGGAGTTTTCAGGTTTCTATCGTGCGTCCTTGCCTGTCTTAGTTGAACTTCGTGCATAGTTAAGAGACTGAGCCATCGGTGCTCATCTAACTCTCTGAGTGTGTCCAACCGAATTGCCAGTGAGTCTTCCGGTAGAAGTTTTTGAGTGATTGCTACGCGTAAACTTGGTATGACTATCTCCATTGGTGCTATAGCTTCTAAGCCATAAGCTAATTTGAAAGGTGTCAATCTTGTTGTTACCTTGTAGGTATTCCGGTATGCCCATAAAACTGCAGGTAGCAGTTGATCCCATCTTTCCGGTGATTCCATGATCAATTTTCGAAGGATATTCAGCAAAGATTTGTTTGTACTTTCGGCCAATCCATTAGCACGAGGATAATAAGGAGAACTAAATTTATGTGTGACCTGGAACGAATGTGTAAGTGCCTTCATTAGATTGTTTACAAAATGAGTGCATTGATCTGAGACAATTTCCAGTGGTAAGCCAAAACGTGGAAAGACATCGGTTAGCAGACACTTTGCTACCGTAACGGCTGTAGCAAACCGTAAAGCCCAGGCTTCAGCCCATCTGGTTGCATAGTCTGTACAGGTCACTATGTAACGGTTGTTACTGAAGACTGCTGGTGGTGTAATTGGACCGATAAAATCTAGACCCCACTTCTGGAAAGGTTCCAGTGGTAAGATGGGTTGCAGAGGAAAAAGATGACGTTGCAAAGGCTGACCCGATCTTTGACAAGTATCACATTGTTTGACAAACTGTAATATATCTCTGTACATCGTTGGCCACCAGAGACCACTCTGCAGAATTTTCCTGTGAGTTAAGTCTGCTGCAAAATGACCACCGGAAGGAATTGAGTGGGCCAGAGTAATAACTGAATTAACTTCATGCGGTGGAATACAGCGAAGTAGGATTCCGGTGTGATCTACATAATATAGTTCTCCAGCAATTAACCAAAATCGGCGGCTAAAGACTGCAATTTTCCTGCGTACTGCTCTAGAAGTCTGAGATGGAAGGCAACCATTATTAAGAAAGGTCAGGATCTGATCATAATATGAAAATGGGATAGGTGGGTCTACACAATCTTCATTAATTGGTTTTGATACATAAATCGCAGGTGTCGTGTCATCTATACCCACTAGAGCTTCACCGGAATCTAAGCGGGATAAAAAATCTGCTAAGGCATGTGAACTGCCTAGCCGGTGAATGACTTCGTAATCGAATTCCTGCAAGAGTAAGACCCATCGCGCTAATCGACCACCTAGATGCTGTTGCCGAACTAGATAGACAAGTGCAGCGTGATCTACATGAAATGTGAATTTAGGGCCTAGCAAGTAATGTCTGAATTTCTTGACCGAATCTACTAGCCCTAGACATTCTCTTTCTATTACAGAGTAATTTTTCTCAGCAGGGGATAATCTTCGACTTGCATAATACACTGGTTTGAACCATTTATCAATTTGTTGCATCAACACACTTCCTATTGCTATATCTGAAGCATCAACAAATACATGAAATGGGTAATCCCAGTCCGGCGGTTGTAAGATAGGAACTTGTGTTAATAAATGTTTTAAACGATCAAATGCTATCTGGCATTCCTGGGTCCATTCAAATTGTCGAGGAGTCTTGGAGATTAGCTTGTTTAGTGGTATAGCCAGATGAGCAAGCCACCGTAAGTGTCTTCCATGCCATCGTACTTGACCCATAAAGCGCATGACTTCTTTTGGAGTAACTGGCACCGGAGCTTCTAATACTGCCGAAATTTTATATGGATCTACTTGGATACCTTGTGCGGATACAATGTGGCCAAGTAACTTGCCACATGAAACTGCAAACACAGATTTGTTTGGGTTTAAGCAGAGTCTATACTCTCTGCATTTCTGAAAGCAGCACCGTAAATGGAACAGGTGTGCTATCATCTTACCAAAAATTGAAAAATCGTCGAGATATACTTGCATAAATGAAGTGAGATAAGGAGAAAATATCTCCTACATACATCTTTGAAATGTTCTTGGTGCGTTTCTTAATCCAAACCACATTACCGTACAAGAAAAGACACCCCAATTGGTAATAAATGCAGTTTTCGGTATATCTTCTTCGGCCATTCTTATTTGGTTGTAGCCACTGTATCCATCTAGAAATGAATACATCTCGTGACCTGCTACTCTATCAAGCATGGTATCTAAAAAGGGAATTGGAAAGGGATCCGGTACGGTTGCTGCATTTAATTTCCGATAATCTACACAAATTCTCAATTGCTTGTTTTTTCTTTGGCACAATCACAATTGGAGAGATCCATTCAGCATGCTCTACTGGCACGATGAATCCGACTTTTAATAACCTATCAAGTTCTGCCTTTACCTGAGATGCGTAATGGGGATTCATCCGGTAACTGGTTTGATTTATCGGCCTTGCTTCTGGCTTCAGCATGACCCTGTGCTGGTAGATACGGGGGTCCAATCCTTTAATGTCTTTGTAGTCCCATGCAAAGACATCAGTGAATTCTTGGAGTAACTGGATTAAATCTGCTTGAAATGTTTTCGGTAAGTTTTGCTTTATCTTTACAGGGCGCGGATGATCTTCATCTCCTAAATTGTAAGTGATCAACTGATCTTCGGGGACATAGAACTGTTGATGCTTCTCTGTGTTGTCTGTTAGTTTAAAGAGTTGCTGCAGTTCATTGTCATGTGTCGAGATAGTGTCTTCCTTCTTAGCCTCTTCTGTGACGGGTATTACTGTACAAACTGAAGCATTCCAATTATCTACAACGGTATGTAGATCAACAGTTCCTAAGGGAATTAAATCAGCGTTATTCTTCAGAAACTCTTCTTCTTCATCATCTGACAATCCATCTAGCATATGGACTGGTTCAGCAAAATACGGTCTAGCGTGTAGCTCGCAAGGTTGTATCGCATCTAATTTTACCACATATCTTTGATTGGCATCTTTGAACATAAGCTCTTGTGCAGACCAGTCCTGTATTACCTTTGTATGCTTCAGCCAAGGTCGGCCGAAAAGGAGGTTGTAATCCAAAGTGGATTCCGGTAGATCTAGTATAACAAAGGTCATTTTAAAGGTCGTACCTTGTAAAGTGATAGGTACGTTCCGCACAAGTCCTACAGGATGGACTCGTGATTGATCTGCCATTCTGACAAAAAATTGAACTGGTTCGATTTCGGTCCATCCTAACCTTTTGCATAATGCCGCAATCGCGATGTTAACTCCAGAGCCTCCATCAATTAATACCTACGTAATCTTATGGTTCCTATACCATACTGTAATTAAGGGGACTGAATGATCAACCGTAGAATCAGGTTCCGGTTGAACTGTTGCTGTTGTCGGAATACAAGAAGGTACCGGACTGAACTGTTGTTGGAATTGTTGGCGAATTCCAGGACTAATGCCAGTAGTTGGCCCAGAGGCAGAGTGATAGATGCCTTAGATAAGATTTCCCAAGCCTGTTGAGATTGATTGACAAGCTCTACTGATGTTGAAGTTGATGCCTCTGCTGATGCGGAGGTGTCTATGGTGGGCAATGTATCTGCTGCTGATGATGTTTCTGCTGCTAACTCCCTTTGTTGTGTTCCTTCCTTTGTTAACGAGGGCTGGGCTACCGGAATAGGCTCTGGGAAGACTAGTGGTTCTGCTGTGGTCCATTGACTAGCCTTGTTGTACATTCTGTGTTGTTCACGTATCCCTGGTTCAAATATTTCTGCTACCAGTTGCAGTTGTTTACCGGAACGGGTCTGGACTGCAGCAGCCTGTGTCTCCACCGGTGTGATTTTTACCATGTTGGTCATTGGATTTTGACGTTCCTTCTTCCTTTGATCATACTCAGCTTCATCTTTGCAAAATCTCCTAATATGTCCAAATTCACCACAAAAATGATAGCATGGTGGTGGTAAATTGGGATTTTTCGGTGGTGGCCCATTTTGCCAGCGGTTTGGATTATAGTTGTTATTCCTCTGTCCTCGGTAATTTCGATATCCTTGCTGCTGGTTGTTTCTCATTTGTGGAGGCACATAGTGGTTGACTGACCGCCCTTGTTCCTAGATAATTGCATTGACAGTCGCTGTTCCCTGCACTCTAGCATTGTATGCGCAGTTTTCGGTGGTGTGTCCGGCACTGTTGCAGATAGCACAGAATGTCTGATTAAGTGCGCAATTGGCACTGGCATGTCCTGAATTTTTGCATATGTTGCAGTATACTTGTCTAGTCATATCTTCTGCAATGAGTGGTAGGGGTCTGTTGGACAGAGGCCCTGTACTCTTTTCCCAATTATTCAACACAACATCTGAAACATGTATATGCGTCTTAGCTCAGTTACTAGCAGTAACTACAACATTTGACCTCTATATTTCTACGTACTGAACTCTCCAGACTATCCTGCTATTGGAACAGAGCAGTAGTCTGTGATACCGATTTTACAGTAGTAATCAACCAGAGACAATACTTTAACTGATAGATTCGTTTGTCACAACGCTTTATAGCGATCTCAACTAAAAGCTCACGTTACCGAAAATACTAGTCCGTTCGCATCACTGAATGCAACAAGTTTAGTAAGACAAACAGATCATAGTCAACAGTGTATTAAGTTGTCAAATCAAATCACGCAGTAATATAACTACTCAGACTGACTCAAGGTATTTCAACAACTGAAGAACGCATAGCACTACTAGACGTTAACAGTACTCAGATACACAATTCGTTCCTCAACATTCATTACAGCGAACTTCAGTGGTAGCAGACAGAACAAAAATCAACACTAACAATACTCAGAACTTTGTAACCGTGTAATAATACTCTGACAAATAATCAGGCGAATAAACTGGCAATTCCAAAAAAGATGTCTCTCGCGACCATTCTTCTTTCATTGCTTTATATAAATTTTACAGGATGCGCGTCCCAACTTTTTGCGCGTGATTCAAGGAACTCCGTTACATCCGGCAGTCATTACATTTGTCCTACTCTGGCGGCCGTCTAACAATTCACTTTGAGTGGATTGAAGATTGTGAGCATTCCTTTAAAAATTGAAAAAGAGGCTGATATGCGTATCAATCCTTGAAGTTCTTGGCTAGAATAAGTTGTTCATATTCATATGGACACTTCCAATTATGTTGTAGAATGTAATCTAGCCCAACCGACTGATGATGATAAACTTGGTTTCCTTATAACCTATTCAAATCAAAAGTAAAATATTTCTGAGTGTAAGTATACCAAGATAGAGAGAGAGAGAAGGCCTTAACATGGTCTATGGTGTGAAGGATTTTTGGCATTACCCAGTCTAACAAGTTTAACATCTACATAGAAAAACAAGCACTCCTTGTGAATGGACCTAACTAATGGCACATGCATCAAAATCTTCTCAGTTTGTAGAGTTCTTATCATTTTGAATAGATAATTGAATTGAAGAAGTTTAGTCTCATAACTCTTCTTCTTGACCTCTTTTATCATTCTTGATGAGCTCTTATGCATGACCTATGGTGTGGAATGCATATCTAGGTAGTTTGTCTACCCTTTCCTCTTCTTTTCTTCTCATTTTGTCATGTATTCTAGGTCTTACGAGTGTCAAAGTGTAGGCACTTCATTCTTGACACCTAGTTTTTTTACCATAACTTTACACAGGAGATTCAAAATGCTACTTTCAAAAGACATTAAGGGAAAAAATGAAACCTGCATGGGCCTTCTAAGGATCCCTAATTTTTAGGGCTTAAAAACTTAATCAAGGGGATCAGAGGGGCATACAATACAACTAAAGGTCTTATCCAATATAATACTATTTCGTTCACTTTTATACTTGCATGAAAAAATGAGAAAAAAAAATCCCTAGGATGCTTGATTTGAATGGCTTGGATCAAATTTGGTTGTGCATCTAGAGAGAGAGTCTTTGACAATTTGTAGCACTGAGAGATTCACATGCCACCTTTTGCACACTTTTGCACATTTCTTAGCCCTTAGGTCTTGTTCAATCCATGGGATAGGCACAAATTTGATCTCCTATATGAATCATTAGATATGTGTTAAATCCAATGGAGAAGCATGATTTGGGCTGATTTGAAGATGGCCACTCATCTCAAACCATTCGATCTGGCTCTCATCCGATGTTTCATGTCAAAAAGCGCTAAGAGAGGTGGGATGTGAAGGTGCCAAACGATATGGGCCTTGAGATACAAGATAAATCAAATGGCTATGAATTCAAGCACCTACTCTCCTCCAAATTCAATTTGGATGTTCAATTCATACACCAATCCAATGGCTAGCATGAAAATTAGCAATTTTTCAAATTCCTTGAATCTCAACCATGCATATCAAATCTAAGGGCCAAAAAGCAAGTGTGCCTTGACTTTTGCCACTCAACATTAGCGTTTGGATCTTGGAGCCAATCCAAGGGCTCTGATTCATTTCCAATGATTTCAAATCCATTCAAATAATTAAAACCATGTGTTCTAAGTGGTTTTCTCCTCTGTGACTGCACAAAAACAAGGGAAGCCTATGCCTAGTCTATGTGATTAAGGGATTAGAGTGTGTCCACCACCCTCTTCTCATTATTCCATCACTAGTCACTCCTTAATAAAAGGCCCATGCAATCCCTGAATGAAGCATCCCATCAAGAGCTTCAATTTGAACTTGCTATTGACTATATTTCGATATCTAAGCTAAGAGGTAGAGTTGTTTTAGTGTTGGCTATTTTGTGTATGTTGGATTGCATGGTTGAGTGAGTGGGAGGTGGTGTGAGTGTATGCTTACTTGTCTTGGGTGCCCCTTTGTCCATTCCATGTGGTAACCATCATTTAGGCACATGCTTCTATGCTCCTGACCAAGTTCGCTCTTAGTTTGAAAATTAAGCATATTTAGGTCAAGCCACCACTTGATTATGGTCATATGATGTATGGTTGCTAGTTGGGATCACTTGCCAATGAGTGCTATACATTTTTGGCACCATTTTTAGGGATGCGTGCCTAGGTCAGGGTGTTTGTGTGATGGTTATAGCTCTATTGTGGAGTAGATGTGCATGAAAGGTTATGCAGATAAGCATCTCATTTCATTCTTGCACTTGCCATACACCTAGCTACTTGGTTATGTGTGTAGTGATTTTTGTTAGGATTAGCGTAGCTAGGACTATAGATGAGTAGAATGAGGTGACTTAGAGTGAGTTTCTGATAGTAGACTAGATTTCCCATCATCTCTATATATCTCCAAAAACCTAGTGCTTCTCATTTGTGTGTAGTCACTGTTTGAGTGAGAGAAAGAGCAGCATGCATTGATGGATATTAAAAGTGCATGTGTGGCTTGCTCAATGACTCAAAGGAGGTGAAAACTTAGTCATAGCGTCCTCAAGGTAATAAGAAAAAGCACGACAAGCACCTAACTTCATTTTTCCAAAGCAACACCTCAAAAAGAGTACTGAGTAAAACCCTAGAGTTGTATAGTCATATTTAAACTTTTTGAGGATCATTTAAAGCAAATGAGCAGATATGAGGATAGAAAAGAGTGGGGAGAGCATATAGCTCACAACAAGATTTTCATTTTGATTCACATAAGTCCAAGTGTCATGACACTTAGGTTGAGTCAGGTGTCATGAAAAGTGTCATCGACATTTAGGTGTCATGTGTTGTCTAGCATGTGCCATGTGTTGATGGGCCAAGTATCAGCGACACTTCTCAGTTATTCAGTATTTTGTATCATGAGAACAAGTATCATTGAAACCTCATATGTATCATGTGTTGTCAAAATTTGAGTATCATGTGTCGTGGACCACGTTTCATGACACCATCCAAGTATCCTGGGCTTCAAGTATCATTAACACTTACCAAGTGTTGTGACATCTGATAGGTGTCATGGACCAAGTATTGCGACACTTGTTAGGTATCATTTTCTCAAGTGTCTTCTTAGCAAGTATCATGATATTCAAATATTGCCTATTTTTGCAAAAAAATTTCAAGATTTTTAGGGGATAAAAGACACATTTTCAAGGGAAAATTGAGAGGGTTTGCAACACACAAAGATTCTTGAAAGGTCCTATTATCCAGTTTTGATCCCAAAAAGCCTAATTTGACCTAATTTTTTTCTCAAATATTCATTTTTTTGTGCTCGAGAAATTTTTTTGGAAAGCTCATTATGAATCCCACATACTGAAAATTTTCTTAAAAATCGTATGTTACTTTTAAGTTATATCTTTTTTAAGTTGACCCTCCTATGAGAGTGGGGAATCCAAGGGGCTTCCAACAAAGCTATGCACGTGCTAAAAGGCTACCAAGTCCACAAAAGGGCTAAAATGACCAAGGGATAAGAGCAATGCCAATGAATCATACAAACCTCACGCTTAGACTTGGATTTTGGTTTCAACAAACTCTCATGGTGTTTTCGTCTACATAGATGGAGTCAATTGATGAGTACTGAAACTTCATGACACTCAAGGAACTAAGGTTACACATAGACTCTCAATAATGTTTGAGGGATTTTTTTTTACATATACGAGATAGGGAGCCTTTACGTGGTAACTAATCACCCAAAGAAAACTAATGACATTGGACAAATTGTGGAATATGAACCACTGATCAATCCTAGGGAGAATGAAGAATCAATCACCATGCCTAGGGGAAATTCAATAATAGTGAGAGTCTTGAGAGGGTACATGATTCCTCAAGATGATGATCTAGTAGAGCTATACTTAATTTATGGAACAAACAAGGTCTTATGGGTTGAACCTCCTTTCATTGGGAGTGGCTTCAACCTTGCCACCATCTACAAGTTACAAGATCTAGAGGAGACTACAAGAGTGACATATCTAGATATATCAAATAGGAAATACAAGGAGATGCTAGAATCAGACAAGGCTAGGTACACTTATACGGGCCAACCTATATTTTCTCTAAAGAGGCCAACTTCAGACTTTAGCAATAAGGTTGATAATAGTGGTGAACAAGGAAACATGAATTAGGGGCATTAGGCTAGCATTCCACCTCAGCTAGAGATGTGTTTTCTGTTAGTATATGATCAATGTCTACCCCTCATGATTGTATGCACATTTTGTAAGGCCCCCGTTATGAGGAGAAGCCAAGCGTGCATTACCCAATTGATGGGAATCCCAACTTTGCATGTTGGATGAAGGTCATATTGGACCATGTAAAGTATTGTAAGGAAAGGGAGTTACCAGTCTAAGCCGTGTATGGTAATTACACGGGCGGTGGGCGCCCACGCTCTACCGCCCATGTATAGCCGTCCACCGAAGGCCACCCATGATCCTATATATACATGAATTCTGCACTACCTGAGACATTGAGTTGAGTCAGCATACCTCTACCTTGTATCTCCCTATCTAGAGTTGTCTAGATCACCATTTAAGCTCTACCTTGAGAGCGCACGGGTGGACAACGCCATCATCTTTGTACTTGCTGCTAGTAGAAAATTGTTGAGATTCTCCTATATCTGTTATCTTCTCTACTATTGCTCCTGTGTTATATTGCATAACTATTGTCTTACATGGTATCAGAGCTGTAAGGTTCAAATAGCTTGAGAAGTATCACTATTTTAGCCTACTAGCAGACTAGAATATCAGTAGATTATTCAAGTGATTACATGATGGCTTCATCGTCAAACACTAGTCTTGGTGCTTCTGCTAATGTTAATGTTGCACCTATTCGAATTCGTCCACCTGCATTCACTGAAGGGAAGCTGGATGGAACCAACTATACACTCTGCAAGTTCAAAATTTCTACAATTTTGGACTCCTATGAATTACTTGACACTGTCATGGGACCTATGGGATTGGATCCAGAGCCTATACCAGTTGAAGATCCAACAAATTCAAGATTGATGATTCAGCCAGATCCAGATCTTCTACGAGCTTGCAAGAGGCAGAATGTTGATGCATTATGTGCGATTGTCACTAGTGTAAGTGATTCTGTGCTTACTTTAGTTCAACATACTACTAAAGCACATGAGGCTTGGGGAATATTGGCTCGACAATATGAGACCAAGAACCACAATAGGATACAGAATTTAGAAAATCAGTTGGCAAATGAAAAGCATTCTGATTTTGAAAAGGTTGAAGATTTTATCAAACGGATAAAGCATCTTCAAGATCAATTGGCTGCAGTTGGTGTTGTTATAACACCAGAAGAGCTGGCTCGAAGATGTGTACGTGTTCTTCTAGCAAAGTATGATGGATTAGTAACAGCCCTTAACATTCAGGTGAGACCAACTCCTCTTACATTTGAAGAGTTTTGTGTGATTCTTTTAGAAGAAGAGATGCGGCTGAAGAATCGGCAAAGTACAAGTGATGCTGCATTCTCAGCAAATGCAAAAGGTAAAGGCTCTTCTGAAGGATCAAAGAAGAAGCCAAAGAAGAAAAAGTTCACAGGAAGTTGCTTCTATTGTGAAAAGAAAGGCCATGCCATCAAGGATTGCAGAAAGAAGCAAGCTGATGAACGGAATGGGACTGTAAAATCATCATGGAAGAACAAAGAGTCTGCAAACAACACAGAGCTGGAACTTTGGGTAGCTATTGAAGAGGTATGTTCATCTGCTCAAGCTCGTGTTGATGAACCATGGATTTTAGATAGTGGGGCTTCTCGCCATATGACCAGTAAAAAGGATTGGTATAGTTCCCTAGTGCCTATGTGGGAATCCATCAATGTAGTGGTGGGAAATGACTCCAAGTGTCCAGCCGAAGGAACTGGAACCATCTCTTTTATCACTTCTCCAGGTGTTGAGAAAAAGTTATCCGATGTTCTCTATGTACCTACACTCAAAAGAAATTTGTTGTCAGTTTCTGCAATAACAGATCGTGGACTCGAAGTTCACTTCAATAAGAGTGGTGCGGAAATCATGGATTCATAAGGTAATGTTGTAGGTAAAGGCATACAACGGGATAACTTGTATGAGTTAAGTGTTTTAACTGCTACAAAAGATAAAGATGTAAGCAAGTTATGGCACCAACAATTTGGGCATCTCGGATTTGCAGTTTTGAAGGAGATGCAAAGAACAGGGATGGTTGCTCATTTGCCTGCATTTTCAGAGTTGCAGGAACCTTGTGAAGCTTGTATGATGGGCAAGCAACAACGAAAGGCGTTTCCAAGAGAGACCAGCAATCGATCTCAAGCTCCTCTAGAGTTGGTACATGCTGATCTCTGCGGTAAAATGTCTACACCTGCTTTAGGAGGATCTTTCTACTTCTTGTTGTTAGTCGACGATTATAGTAGAAAGATGTGGGTTTATTTCATTGGAGAGAAGGCTGATGCTTTTGAAAAATTTAAAGCGTGGCATAAGTATGTAGAAAATGAATCAGGAAGGAAACTCAAGAAATTTAGAACAGATAGAGGAGGTGAATTCTTGTCAACAGAATTCAACAATTACTGTAAGGAGCATGGTGTGAAAAGGCAACTTACCACATCTCATACACCTCAACAAAATGGCGTTGTTGAGCGCAGGAACAGGACAGTAGTTGAAATGGCTCGTTGTATGTTAAAGGCTCAAGACATGCCTGATTCATTCTGGGTAGAAGCAGTCAATACAGCAATCTACATCCTCAATCGAAGCTACACAAAAGCTCTGAAGGGGATGACTCCTCAAGAAGCATATTCTGGTAAAAAGCCTTCAGTTTTGCATTTCAGAATTTTTGGTTGTTTCTGTTATGCACATATTCCTGATTCAACAAGATCAAAGTTGGATTCAAAAAGCAAAAAGTGTGTCTTCCTAGGATATAGTGAAGAGTCTAAAGCATATAGGTTGTGCGATCCTGACGCAAGGAAGATTTTTGTCAGCCGAGATGTGGTGTTTGATGAACGACCACACTTAGTAGAAGATAAAGGTAAATCTACTATCTCATCAAACGGAGAAATATCTCACCTTGTGCCTATAAAAAAACAGGTTAAAGTTGAGGAGGAGGAAACATCTGATGGAGAAATTTCCTCAATAAAAAGCCAACCAGTTGTAGCTGCACAGCGTAAGCCACTACCGAAGTGGGCACAACAGCTCTTTGATGATCACAATCCAAATGTAGATGTACCAGAATCATCATCGGATGGATTACGAAGATCAAAGAGAATAGAGGAGCAAAGAAGAGCCTCAGAACACATTGTTAACATGGCTCTAATGGCAGATATCATGGGCTCGATAAAGGAACCTACCACCATTGAAGAAGCCCTTGATGATCCAGGTTGGAGAGCGGCAATGCAGTCGGAGTATGATAGTATACTAAAAAATGATACATGGGATCTAGTCGACTTGCCACCAAAGAAGAAGGTAATAGGTACTAAATGGATTTGGAAAGCTAAGTATAAAGCAGATGGAACATTAGAAAAGTATAAGGCAAGATTAGTTGCACAGGGTTTTTCACAGATCGAAGGATTTGATGTTCAGGAAACTTTTGCACCAACAGCACGCATGACAACTATTCGGACAGTACTTGCAGTAGTTGCACAAAAGGCCTGGCCTATTTTCTAGATGGATGTCAAATCTGCATTTTTGAATGGTCACCTCAAGGAGGAGGTATATGTATCTCAACCACCAGGTTTTGAGGTGCCCAATTCAGAAAATAAAGTTTGCAGGTTGAAGAAAGCTTTGTATGGACTTAAGCAAGCTCCACGGGCTTGGTACCAACGAATAGACCAATTTTTCAAAAATATGGGTTTTGAAAGAAGTACTCCTGATGCTAACTTGTATGTAATGAAAAGGGATAGCAAGCTAGTTGTTGTCATTGTATATGTAGATGATTTGATCATTACAGGAGATCATCAGGAACTCATCAATCAAACTCGGATCAGCTTGGGAACTGAGTTTGAAATGACAAACTTAGGTCTACTCCATTTTTGTCTGGGAATTGAAGAATGGCAAAGGAAGGATGGCATTTTCATCTCACAACAAAAATATGCCAAAGAGATTCACAAGGCATTTGGAATGATGGACTGCAAGCCAACTAGCACACCTATGGAGGTAAATCATAAGCTATCTATGGATGATAACATGCGTGATGTAGATGCTAAGAAGTATAGGAAGCTTGTTGGAAGTCTTATTTTTCTGTGCAACACTATACCAGACATTTGCTATGTTGTTGGAGTATTAAGCAGGTTTTCCAACAAACCTAAGGAGAGTCATTGGAATGCTGGAATGCGAATTCTAAGGTACATTGTAGGAACCTTGGATTTTGGTATTTTTTATACCATAGGTGATACACCAAGGATATTGTGATTCAGATTGGGCTGGAGATTCTGATTCTAGAAAATCAGTTTCTGGATATTGTTTCTCACTTGGTTCAGGAATATTTTCTTGGGTAAGTAGAAAGCAACCAACTCTCGCACTCTCCTCCACTGAAGTAGAGTACAAAGCAGCTTGTTTTGCTTCTTGTGAGGCAGTCTGGTTAAGGAGAATTCTTGCAGATCTAGGCTTTCCATCAAATATGGCGACTGTACTCAAGTGTGATAATCAAAGTTGTATGGCTATTGCAAAGAATCCAGTATTTCATGCTCGCACCAAGCACATAGAAGTACAGTACCATTACATTCGTGAGCTAATTGACGATGAAATTGTGGAGCTAGAATATTGCCCAACAGAGGCAAATTGTGCTGACATATTCACTAAAGCACTTGGAAGAGAGCAGCTCAACAGACATCTTCAACAGATGGGCATAGGACCGAAACCTATTTGATTTTTCATCGGTAAACATTGAGGGGGGGTGTTAGTATATGATCAATGTCTACCCCTCATGATTGTATGCACATTTTGTAAGGCCCCCCGTTATGAGGAGAAGCCAAGCGTGCATTACCCAATTGATGGGAATCCCAACTTTGCATGTTGGATGAAGGTCATATTGGACCATGTAAAGTATTGTAAGGAAAGGGAGTTACCAAGGTCCCCAATTGGGGGGTCCGGTCGGAGTCAGAAATCATTTATTCCATGTCGGAGTCCATAGAATATTCCCTGTCGGAGTCAAAAATCATTTATATTTGTTAGGTCAGTTCAACCGGTCTAAGCCGTGTATGGCAATTATGCGGGCGGTGGCCGCCCACGCTCTACCGCCCATGTATAGCCGTCCATGGAAGACCACCCATGATCCTATATATACATGACTTCTGCCTTACCTGAGACATTGAGTTGAGCCAGCATACCTCTACCTTGTATCTCCCTATCTAGAGTTGTCTAGATCACCATTTAAGCTCTACCTTGAGAGCGCACGGGTGGACAACGCCATCATCTTTGTACTTGCTGCTAGTAGAAAATTGTTGAGATTCTCCTATATCTGTTATCTTCTCTACTATTGCTCCTGTGTTATATTGCGTAACTATTGTCTTACATTTTCATCCAAACATATTAACTTCTATGTCAAATCCTATATTAGAGGTGCATTTTTCTACTAGACCACCACTTCCCAATAGACCTATCATGGGCCAGGGGTTAAGCAATGTGTCCATTCATTCAAGTAGTCCCAAGGAAGGAGAATTAGACATTCTCAGGTAGCCAAATGCATGAAGAACCATTATGGTGACTCAAAGACCTATATGATCATGTGACTGAATTTAAACAAGTAATGAGGGTTGATCAAGTAGAGGATTTTTTCTCCCAATATATGATAATTCATCTAACCTTGGTTGGTATGGATTTAGTTTGGTTTCAAAGATTGAAAGAAGATAAATTTTCTAACATAGATAATCTCTTAGATGAGTTTATTAGTGAATTTGCAAAGAGAGAAATCAAGCACAACACTTCATCTTTAATCCATAGTTATAAACAAGTCAACCATGAAACTATAAGGCTAATAGCTAGACATTTCAAATTGTACGTGGATAGATGCCCAGAGGTAGAAGGACCTTCTTAGGAAAAATTGATCGCTTTGTTTTTAGATGGACTATTAAATGGAGGATTGACTTTAGTATATGCTAAAGGATTGACAATATGGACATGTGCCTAAAAGAGTGTATAGACCTAGAGGGAAACTTGGCGAAGGACTTGAGGCTACCCCAAACTTCACCTAAGTCAAAATATTTCTCTAGTGTAGCCTCTTTCCATGCAAAATATGTGGAAAATTAGGCATAATTAGTGGCCAAAAGGATTGGCTTATAGGCTCAAAACACTTCTAGACCATATCCTCCTCAACCTATGGGGACGTCTATGTTGAGAAAATGTCTACAATATGAAGGGGACCACCAATCCTAGGCTTGCCCTTGGGGTGGAGTCTCCAATATATCCCCTTTTACTTATGGGAAACCACAAATGCAAGAAGTTGCATTGTACTTCTATATTGAGCAGAAATTCACCAATCATAGGAAAGGTAACTTTCACTATGATCAACAACAAGTGAGGCAATCTCCACAATATCCATACCAATCATGTGATATCCTCCAACAGATCAAGCAAGGGAGGTTCTAAGGTATCCACAATATTAAGGATCCCCTTTAGGACAACGACCTTGTCATCCTCAGAGCATAGTGCCAATAAAATTCACTCAACTTGAACATAACATAGTGCCAACTTTAAATATGAACTCATTCAATGATTGCTATAATCGACAAAATTATAAGCATTTCTACAATGGGAGTTTGCCTACAAAAGCTCATGTGGGTAGCAATATTATGAATAGAAAAGGTATTCACATCCATTCAGAGAAGAATATGTTGATGTATGCAACACCTAGGGCTCTTACTCAAACACACCAAATCCAAGGACATTGAACCCTAAGGGACTATGCTATCGTTGCGGTGGGGACCATGTTATTAGAGATTGTCTTGTGCCTAATGACTTGCAAGAAACTGGGAAGGGTATTACGCAGACTGTGCCAGAGAACATATTGTGCAAAGAATCCAAACCATGCACAAAAACTATCACAAATCAATGTGAGTGAGGTAATTGACCCTTCAGTGAGTGAAAAAGATATTGTGATACCCATAAAAGCCATAACTTGAGCCCAAACTAAGAGGAAATATATTAAAGTTAGTCTAAGTGAAAGTGAATCTAGAAGTTCTAAGAGTCAAGTACTTCAAGATTCATTTTTACTAATAGCAAAAGACTCTTTATAACCCTTTAAATCACTCAAAAGAAGAAAAACACAGAAATGGAAGAGTAGGAGAGAAAAGATAAAAAAAAAGTGAGCAAAATGGTTGAAAGAATTGTAAGAAAACCAAAAAGAAAATCCTATGCCTACAAAGAATGATTTTAACTTAATGAAAGTGAAAAAACCAAAAAAAAATAGAGAAGTACAAGATAAAAACAAACATTGAAGTAGGAAAGATCAATTCTAGTAGATCCTAAGCTTGAATATTTAGATATGATGTTAAAAGCTTATCAATCAGGGCAAGTTGCAAGACCAATCCTTGAGCAACATGAAAAGTGTTATCTAGGGCGGACTTGGAGAAGGATCATCTTGCAATGTGCAAAGGATTGATTGAAGTTGCTCAGGTTTTGTTAGAAAGACCCCCAACCCCTATTCTTGCTACTTGTATTCTCACTGCCAAGTTCTAAGAATGCCTTCAAAACAAAGTGAAAGGAAAGTAAGCGCTACAAGAGAATGGACCTCATGTAGGAACAATACAAGATGATGTGATGTAGATTCCATGGTGCTAGAAGTGAATGAGCATTGGCCTCAAGAAATTTGGACAAAATTGCAAGAGCCCTGATGGAACAAAGAAATTAAAGCTCAACCCCCATTCGTAAAGATACACTTTGATAAAAATCCATGTTCATTGGAAAATTCCTCTATGTTGGAAGGCAGCATGAGCCTAAGTATAACAAGAGATGATGCAATTAGTTTAAGAACTTTTCCCAACTATACCAAGAAATATGAGAGAACCTTTGATATTCATCACGCTTCTACCATGAGACTCAAAATACCAAGAGCTAGTGATGAAAAATCACAAACCATTGATGAAATAAAAAAGGCCAAAGTTCATTGCACATTGATCCTTGATGAGACATTGTTGTTAGATATATTCAATAATCCATTCTCAAGTGACCACAAATGATCCATGGTGCTTAATTTGTAAGGCCCCCATTATGAGGAGAACGCATTGTGAGAACCTGGAAATTTGTGGAACCCTAACTTCCAAGTTAAATGAGGTCTATGTGTGGTCATTGATGGTTATAGATGATTTTTATGAGCCTAGGCATTAGGTTAGGTAGGGCATAAATTTTCAAGCCATTGGGTTGCCATTCAAGGTGAAAATAAAATCCTTCTAGTGCCATGTGGCTTCCTCATAGAACCTTAATGGGGGGAGTGGACCAAGACAGAATGACTTCTAGTTGTGGAGATATTATCGGATTATATATTTTGCCAACTATTTTGTCTCCCTTGACTATGTTTATCTATACCGAATCCCATTGTAAAAGCTACATGAGCATGTCCCATGTGTAGCTCTACATAGCATTTGCACACTAGTAAGCCCTTCATCTAGAGTTTTCCTAGATCGCTATCTAAGCTCCATGCTAGGAGTGCACAGGTAGAAAACACCATCTTTGTAGTTGTATTACTCTTGGCAATTTAAGAATTTGAGTTCTCTATCTCTAAGTCTGTGTCTCTTTTTAGTGGGCCTTTAGGGTGGAAGGGTCTTGATCTTATCACTCTTTTGTTCTCCCCCTATCTAGTGACTCCAAGAGGCTTGAAATTAGTTTGTTCTCTATGGAAAAGTTGAAACAAGATGAAACAATATATCAAGATCATTGAATATTGGAAATGGGTGGCCAGTATTAGGTAGAATTATTCGATTTGGTTCCCTATCAAAGGCATCAGAGGAGCTGAATCATGGAACCTCCAAAAATCTAGGAAGCTTTCAAACAAAGGGTTTCCTTCATGGAAGCACATCTGGAATCAAGAAATAAGCCAATGGATTATATTTGAGGACATTGACTCAGCAAGGAGAGTGGATTATGAAGATTGGTGCATGTTGCAAAGCAAATTCAATGCTTGAGATAGCTCAAAGACTCGCCTCCTTATTGTTGATATATTTAGTTAGTGATGTGTCTGAACACACGAGGATCGTTGGGGCACTTTTTTCCCTCTTTAGGAGGTTTTTCTCCCCTATCTTGTATATATGCCTATTACCCTAACGAGTTACCTATCTTTGTACATTCACTTGGTAATACATTCATTATTGTGTGTTGTGCTCCAAGCTTCGTCTTCTTCCTTGTATTGCTCACATGCTTTTGCAACTTCAAACTCCAACAATGGGTATCAGAGTAGGTCCCTGCTTTATCTAGGGCATCGTTGACACCCCTCCAATCACAGTCTCAAAATCACACAAAAATTGTTGGGCATACTCAGTATGATTAGGAATTCAAAACGTCTTTTCTCTATGCTGTCAAAATCTGGATCGAAGCTCGTTTGGGCCTCCGAATGCATTATTGTAGTGCTTATGCAGGCAATTTCATCCTTTTGTGCCAAAAATATATACATGTTTTGGTTCACCGATAGAAGCGCCTCAAAGTCTGCTATAGGTATAACAAAGCTCGACAAGGTAGTTGTGTTCAACTTTTTGAGATACAATCATTTTTCTGCACAGGGTATTTTAGTCAATGGCCATGGCTAAAAGCAATGATGTATTCTATATGTTCGCTATTGAGGACAAGTTGGATGGTACAATTTACCCATTTAAGGGCATATATGATGCCTCATGTATTGGTAAGAAAAGGAATGTGGAATATTGTGCAAGGTGTTGAAAAACGACCTACTACACCTGCAAATACAGTTATTGAAGGTGATGTAGATGGCATTGAAGATGATGATCTTCAAATTTCTGTTCGTGTTGTGGTTCTTGTTGCACATACTATAGAGTAACTTCATTGGGATGACAGAGATGCTCAAGCATATGCATTGATAGCTTTTTTTGTCAAAGGTGCTATCATCCCTCATATTTTCTCTTGCAAAACAACAAAGGATGCTTGGGTTACACTTGACATTTTGTACAAGGCAAGAAATGAGCCTCGTGTTGCTTACCTCCAAAAACAATTGGAGAGTGAGCATATGAATGAAGGAGATTCTATGGATAGTTTCTTGACAAAGATCAAAGATTTGAACGAGCAATTGATTTTTGTTTATGAATCTTGCCAGAGAGTTCATTTTTGCAAACAGTTCTAAATGGTTTTCTAGATTCATATCATAGTTTTGCTTCTACTCTTCAATTGATGACAAAAGGCAATCCAAATGCCTTAAAATTTGAGGATTTAGTCTATGTATTGTTGCAAGAAGATTGATCAAGGCAGAACAAGTCCATTATGTGTGTAGTAGATCAAGCTTTCTTTAGAAGGAAAAATGTAAATGGAGCTCATCTACTAGTAAGCAAAAATTTGCCAGTTTTGCACAGTCAAAAAGAAAGAAAAAGATGAGAAGAAATCAAAAAAGCAGAAATTGTTTTGCAAATACTATGAAGGAAATGATAATGTCATAAAGAGTTTCCCAAAAGTGGTTGCAAAAGAGGCAAAGAAAAAAGAGGTTGGAATGGTTTTTGCAGAGGCCTCTACACCCAAAATAGAGTTTGCTAATCTTGTGCAGAATGAAGAATGGTCATTTACCATTGTCTGCAGTTATGAACCATCTTCTCATGAATAGTGTATGTCTATAGTAGAATCAGATGTTTGGTACTTTGATAGTGGGAAAACCAATTGTATTACCACAGAGCATAGTTTCTTACGTTCACCTGAGCATGCCCTTACAAGGAAAAATTTCACATGCACCAACAACTCCTCTTATCCAGCCATGAGAGTTGGTAAGATCATTTTGATTCATTTCAACATTAGCCAAGATTCGCTTGGTTGTCAAATTTGTTGATGATAGATGTACAATTCCTGATATGTCAAATGGCAATGTTATTATTACTTCGAGAATTTTATATCATGGGCTTTATAAGCTAATAAACTATGGAAAAAAGGCAAGTGGTGGTCCACATGAGGCAATTTTCAACCTTTATAGGTTCCACATGATGATGTAGATAATTACATTTCTGATGCAGATTTACATGATGTACTTGTTGATCAGAGGGATAATATAGAGGAGGAAAAAACTATGCCTAAATGGCTAGTGCAGACTTTGCAAGATAGCAAACTAGATGCAACTTTGTCATATCGTACTTGTTTAGGCTCTCATAGTGCTTCTTTTGCATCAGATTGCTATGCAATGACTACTAGTCTTTGTGATGAGAATGAGCCTATTTCTTTTGATGAAGAAGAAAGTTTACAAAATTGGATGGCTACTATGCAATTAGAATATGATGCTATTATGAAGAACAGTACCTTCTCTTTATGTGAAGCATAATCCTAATGTAACAGTTGAGAGGTATAAGGCTGGGCTTATTGCAAAAGGTTATGCTCAAGAAAGAGGCATTGATTTTGATGAGACCTTTGCAACCACATGTTGAATGACTACCATTCATAGCATCTGTGCACTTGAAACCCATCATGGTTGAAATGTACACTAGTTGGACATTAAAACTGCATTTTTGAATGATGACTTACATAAACAAGTGTATGTTTTTCAGCCCTATGGTTTTGTGCGAAAAGGACATGAAAACAAAGTGTGTAGGTTGAAAAAAGCATTATATGGTTTGAAGCAAACACCATGTGCTTGGTATGAAAAGATAGATGCCTACTTGATTGCACATGGTTTTGAGAACACTCCAACTGAGAGCACCTTATATGTTAAGCATGCAAATGATGTGCTTCTAACCATGTTGTCTATGTTGATGACATGCTGATCACTGGTCCTAATGAGAAGCATATTGCTGATTTTAAGGCTGACTTGCATGCCTCATTTGAGATGTCAGATTTGGGGCATTGCATCATTATTTGGGCATTTAGTTTATGCAAGTTTATGGTGGAATAGCTCTATGTCAAACAAAATATATTGACATATTATTTCAGCATTTTGGCCTTGAAGATTGCAAACCTATTGCCACTCCTATGGAAACATCTTTAGGATTGAGTCTTCATGATGTTGGAGATGCATTTGATGTTGTTCTCTATTAGTAGGCTATCGAATGCTTGATTTACTTATGCATAACTCGGCTTGATATTCAGTTTTTTGTCTCACAAAAGAAAGTTTATGCATTGCCTAGATGTCAAGCATTGGTAGACATTTAAGCATGTCTTTTGCTACTTGAGTGTACACGGCTACTTGGGATTTTTATCCCAAGGGGGTATCTCTACTGCCACATTTACATGCTTTTTCTAACTCTGATTAGGTTGGTTGCTATGACACATGTGTCCACTAGTGGATTTTGCTTCATGCTTGGTAGCTCATGCATATCTTGGTTGAGCAAGACGCAGACTATTTTGGCAATTTCTAGTTGTGAGGCCCAGTATAGGGTAGCTCTCATAGTGACTGTTGAGTGTGTGTGGCTTAGATGCCTTTTGGCTGATTTGGGTGTTGGTTAGCATTTTTCCACCACCAGATTAGTGATGGACCAATGAGAGGAGGGTGGTGGCCACAGTCTAGTATCTTAATCACCTAGGTTAGGCATAGGTTTCCCTTGTTTTCCTTTGGTCAAATAGGAGAAAAACAACTAGAGGTGGTGGTTTGTAGTAGTTGAATGGTTTTGAAATTCTCGTAAATGATTTACTACCCTTGGATTGGCTCAAAAATCCAATGGATGAGAGTGAATGGCAAAAGTCAAGGATCCATGTATTTGGACCCTTGGATTTGCAAGGGATTCAATGGTGAAGATGGAAGAGAGCTGCAAAAAGGCGCCTTTGTATAATATCCATTGGATAGGCCCTTCAATCGGACGCTAGATATTCGATCTTGAATTCAAACGGCGCTTTGGATGACAGCCATTAGATTCACCAGCCATCTAAGGGTGGAGCTTGAAGCAGCAAAAGATAAGGGCGCCATTTTTCCTACAGCTTCGGATCATCTCATGATCAAACGATTGATGTGGCTACGCAAAAATAGATCAGCCCCGAATGCGGCCGAACGTCTGATTTCAGCTTGATCCAACGGTTGAAAGTTTGGCAGAGAGTGTACATTGGGCCTGCGCGAATAAATCCAAACTCCCACGAAACTCTGACATTATCTCTCCAAAGGTCCATCCACTTTAATCTCAACCATTGAATTGAAGCATCCAAAGGCTCTAAAACTTTACATGTCATATTTCAAATAGCAAAAATAACAAATACTATTTTATTCACCAAAACCACCGGTTGTTTTCTATGGCTCCCTAATCAAGAGGATTAAGCATTTTAATTCCTATAAGTTAGGAATCCTTACAAGGCCCATGCAGGGCTCATTTTTTTCCCCTAATGTTGTAGACCTTTTCCCAAAGGCTCTACCTCAAGAGAAGTTTGAAGCTTTCTACAAATCTTCGAGCTTACTTCTTTTTTTGGATTGATCTCTTTCCACATAGCTTGGCACTTCCTTATACATGAGTACTAGCTCCTTGTTCACGACATCACTCCTATGGGGGATTTGTTCATATATTTTGGTATTGATGTGTGTGAACACACTAGGATCATCGAGGCACTTTTTTCCCTGTTTAGGAGTTTTTTTCCCCATGGCTTGTATATATACCTATGACCCTAATGGGTCACTTATCTTTGTACATTCATTTGGTAATACATTCATTATTGTGTGTTGTGCTCCAAGCTTCTCCTTCTTCCTTGTGTTGTTTGCATGCTTCTGCAACCTCAAACTCCAACGTTTATTGGGAACAACCCCCATACCTCAAGGGTTTGAGATGGCACAATGGAAAAAGTCTTGAAAATATTTTGAGATTCAAGAAGAATGTGAACTTTCATATCATACCCAATAGCAGGTGGTGTTTGGATTGGTCAGATTTAAGATGGGATTTTAAGTTCCAATCCCATTGGCATCCCCTCATCAAGATAAAGAAGCAGTTCTCATGTTGAAAATCCTCCATTAGGGAATTTCAACCAATGTAAAAGATAACAAAATTTGTAGTGCTCCTCCTTGGTGTAAACATTGCTTACATGGCAATCAAGACTTGGGGCACCTCTTCTTTTTGTGCCCCAAGTCAGTGCCTATCTGGAAAGCCCTATGAAGAATTCTATTGTCATAGAGACAAATCAATTGTGGGTGAAGTGATTGATTGTTCTACAACATTATGGAATCCTATAAGAGGTGGGGCCCTCTGCAAGATCTGGAAAGATAGGTGTGTTGCCAACTTTGACAACCCTCCTAAAGAATGGTCAATCAAAAAAATCTCTTTTCCTTTTATGAAAAAGAACTTTCAATTGTAAGAAGTCCCCACCATTTATACATGATAGAGTGTTCTTCCTCGAGAGCAACAAGATAAAGCTCAAGTGGACCCCTCATGAGGGGAACAAAAGGGTTATTAACCTTCTTTGTAATGTTCTCTAGTTCTTGCAGGTTTTTTTAGCTACCCTTGCTTTGTGGGATTCGAGGGATCTGTTCACAATCAAAAATATCAAGCGAAAATCATCTACATGCTAATGTGTAGAGGAACCAACAACATTCTTTCCTATGGCAACATCTACAACTCAATCATCCTCTTATAAAAGCATTGATCGACACCCGGTATATTTAGATAAGATTGGGAAAGACAAAGTGGGGACTCTATAAGGTTCTCATAGATACATGTGCAATATTCAATATAATACAAGTATCAATTGTACAAGAATTATAGGTAGCACTAAAACCAATAGAAGCATACATCAGCGGAATAAGATGATGTGAAATACAATGTTTAGGTGAGGTGGAAATTCCACTTCACATTGGACATGCAAGTATGCCAATGAAATTCCTTATGTGTGATGTGAAGATCTTGTACAAAGGATGATCCTATGCCAGGAGTGGCTTCATGATCACTGTATCGGATTGGACCTTGCCCAAGGAATTTTGTTTGCTAGAGTCAACAATAACAAAGAATCAATTCTTAGAAGGCATATCTTTAGACCCAACAGATAGTTCAAGATGAACTTCTCATGTTTCTCAAGAGCTACCTTATGACTTCAAGTACATGTCAAAATTATAAGAAGAGTAATAAGAAATCAATCAAGTGGGACAATAACTTATGGGTTCACTTCATTCTATATCACTCAATAGAAGATGAAGACACTTTGGACCTCAATGATCCATGACTTGATACTGAATTTGAACTTGAGGACCAATTCGCTAAGACTCTAGAAGAATTTGAGGAAGCATCACAAGAAAAGCATTGCAAGACTCTAAAAGATGTTTTAGAGCAAGGAAAAATAGTAGTTCCCAAAGTGAAAGAGAACCTTTTTCAAATTGCAAAGATTGATGAGGAAAAGAAGGGGGAGAATTCAAATTCTCATAGCCAAACCCCCATAGTAGTACATCTCCCCTATGTTGGAGTTAGACGTCTGCGGAAGCACGCGAACAGCACAAGGAAGAAGAAGAAGCTTGGAGCACAACACACAATACTGAATGTCTTACTAGAGAATGTACAAAGATAAGTAGCCCATTAGGGCAATAGGCGTATATACAAGCCGGGGGAAAAAACCTGCTAAAGAGGGAAAAAAGTGCCCCGGTGGTCCTAGTGTGTTCACACACATCACTACCTAAATATATCAACAAATCCCCCCTGGGAGTGATGCGGTGAACAAGGAGCTGGCCCTCATGTATAAGGAAGTGCCAAGCTATGTGCAAATCACTCCACAAAAGGAAGTAAGCCCAAAGCTTCAAACTTCTCCCTAGGCACAGCCTTCGTGAAAAGGTCTGCAATGTTCTCCTGCGTGGGAAAATATGCCAAGCTGATCTCACTAGTAGAGAACCTCTCCCTGACAGTGATAATGCACCTCAATGTGCTTAGTGTGAGCATGGAACACAGGGTTCCTCGCAGCTGCCAATGCACTCTGACTGTTAGTGAAGATGGTGGTGGCAGAAGTCTGACCAACACCCAAATTAGCCATAAGGCGTCTGAGCCACACACACTCAATAGTAGCTGTGAAAGCTGCCCTATACTCAGCCTCACAACTGGAAGTGGACACAGTAGGCTCCTTCTTGCTCAACCAAGATATACATGAGCTACCAAGCATGAAGCAAAAGCCACTAGTGGACACACGAGTGTCATAGCAACTAGCCCAATCAGAGTCAGAAAAAGCATGCAAATCTGGCAGTAGTGGTCCCCCCTTGGGATAAAACAACCCAAGTAGCCGAGCACCACTCAAGTAGTGAAAGATGCACTTAACGGCATGCCAATGCTTGACTTCTGGGCAATGCATAAACCTACTCATTTGTGAGACAGCAAACTGAATATCTGGCCGAGTAATGCATAAATAAATCAAGCATCCAACAGCCTGCTGATAGAGAACAGCATCAAATGCATCTCCAACATCATGAAGACTCAATCGTAAACTTGTATCCATAGGAGTGGCAATAGGCTTACAGTCTTCAAGGCCAAAATGCTGCAATAATGTGTCAATATATTTCGTTTGACACAAAGCCATTCCACCATCAACTTGCATAAATTGAATGCCCAAATAGTGATGCAAATGCCCCAAATTAGACACCTCAAATGAGGCATGCAAATCAGCCTTAAAATCAGCAATATGCTTCTCAATAGGACCAGTGAGCAGCATGTCATCGACATAGACAACAATGATCAGAAGCACATCATTAGCACGCTTAACATATAAGGTGCTTTCAGTTGGACTGTTCTCAAAACCATGTCCAATCAGATAGGCATGTATCTTCTCATACCAAGCACGTGGTGCTTGCTTTAAACCATATAATGCCTTCTTTAACCTACACACCTGGTTTTCATGCCCTTTTTGCACAAATCCACGAGGCTGAAAAAAATACACTTCTTCATGCAAGTCAACATTCAAAAATGTTGTTTTAATGTCCAACTGATGTACATTCCAACCATGATGAGCTGCAAGTGCACAGATGCTCCGAACAGTAGGCATACGGCATGTAGGTGCAAAGGTCTCATCAAAATCAATGCCTCTTTCTTGTGCATAACCCTTTGCAACAAGCCTAGCCTTATTGCCTGTCAACTGTACCATCCGGTTTATGCTTCAGCTTGTATACCCACTTAGTGCCAATGGCCTTCTTGCCTGGAGGCAAGTCACATAAAGACCAAGTACCATTCTTCATTATAGCATCATATTCAAATTGCATCGTAGCCATCCAATTTTCTGAATTTTGTGCTTCATCAAACAAAACAGGATCATTCTCATCACAGAAACTAGATGTAGCCATAGCATAACAATCTGATGCAAAAGAGGCACTATGAGAGCCTGAACGAGTATGATATGACAGAGGTGCATCTAATTTACTGTCATGCAAAGTCTGCACCAACCATTTTGGCATAGTTTTTGCCTGCTCAATATCAACTCTCTCATCAACTAGTGCATCATGTAAATCTGCATCAGAAATGGAATGATCTGCATCATCACATGAAACCTGCAAAGGCTGAGAAGTTTCCTCATTGGGACCAGCACTAGATTGTCCAACTGTAAAAAGAGGCAGCAAAGTATCATACATGTCTTTGGAGCTAACAGATGTCTCCTTAGTACATGAAAGCAATGGCTGAATAGCATCTTCCACAAAAAAACCATCACGGTAACCAAAATGTGTTTAGTCTGTGGATGATCCAGAGGATAGCCTTTACTTTCAGAACTGTACCCAACAAAAATACATTTTACTGCTTTATCATCCAATTTTCTGCGATATTGTTCAGGCACTAATGCATATGCCAAACAACCAAAAACACGTAGATGAGCAACAGATGGTTTGTGATTATGCCAAGCCTCATATGGAGTGATAGACTGCAACGCTTTAGTGGGACACCTGTTCAATACATATGCTGCACACATGACAGCCTCAAGCCAGAAACTATGTGGTAAAGCCTGACTCTTGACCATACACCTCACCATCTCCATGAGTGACATGTTCTTTCGTTCAGCAACTCCATTGTGTTGAGGTGTATATGGCATTATACACTGGTGTTTTATCCCATGTTTAGCCAAAAATGCATTAAAATCAGAAGACATATATTCCCCCCCTCGATCTGAACGGAGGTTGCCCATTTTACGTGCTAACAGATTTTCAGCCAAAACCAAAAACTGTTTGAAGCACATGAACACTTTGGACTTTGCCTTCAATGGATATACCCATGCATGATTGGAAAAATCATCAATGAAAGTCACAAAGTAAAGATAATTTCCAAACAAAGGTGTCTGCATAGGACCACAAACATCACTATGTACAAGCTGCAATTTCTGAGTAGCTCAAACTGAACCATCTTTTGGAAATGAGGAACGCTGCATTTTGCCCAAAATACAGCCTTCACAAACATGTTTTCCAGGTGCCTCAAGTTTGGGCAAAGAGGACACCATTTCAGATTTCTGCAAGTGTATCAAACTAGCAAAATTCAGATGACCAAAGCGTGCATGCCAAAGCTTTGTATCTGAGATAGCCTGAGAATCATGTACCACACATGCCGAATCATTCACAAATCTTTCATAGTCTATGATCTTATACAGCCCATGACATAAAATGCCAGAAGTAATAATCACATTGCCATTTGACAGATCATGAACTGTATGTCATCAACAAATTTCACAACCAAGCCTATCTTGGCTAATGCAAAAACTGATAATAGCTTCTCCTTGATCCCTGATACAAATAAAGCATCTGACAAAGTGAAAGAACTACCATCAGCACTAGTCAAAATGATCTTACCGACTCCCATAACAGGATAAGAGGAGTTGTTGGCACATGTAACAATATTCCCTATAGGGGCAAGCTCGAGTGAAGAGAAGAAACTGCGCTGCGAGGTAATATGTTTGGTCGCCCCACTGTCAAAGTACTAAACATCTGAGTCTACTACAGACATGCACTGAACATGTGAAGATGGGTCAAAACTGCACACACTAGTAAACGCCCATTCTTCTTCCTGCACAAGATTAGCAGACTCCGTTTTTGGTGTAGAGGCTTCTGCAACAACCATTCCAGCCTCTTTCTTCTTTTCCTCTTTTGCAGCCAGTTTTGGAGAGTTCTTTATGATATGATCATTCCCTTTACAGTACTTACGAAACAATTTCTGCTTTTCTGATTTTTTTTCATCTTTTTCTTGGTTCTTTGAATGTGCAGCATTTGCAGATTTCTGCTTACTAATAGAAGAGCTCCATTTTCCTTTGCCCTTCTGACTAGCCAGGAAAGCTTGATCTGCAACATGCATAATGGACCTGTTCTGCCTGGACTGATCTTCCTGCAACAGAACAGAGACTAGCTCTTCAAATGACAAGGCATTTGGATTGCCTTTCATCATCAACCGAAGAGTAGAAGCAAAACTCTGATATGAATCAGGAAGACCATTCTGAACGGTCTGCACAAGTGAGCTATCTGGTATAACCTCATCAGCAGAAATCAACTGTTCTTTCAAGTCTTTGATCTTTTTTTAGGAAACTGTCCATAGAATCACCTTCATTCATGTGCTCACTCTCCAACTGTTTCCGGAGGTAAGCAACACGAGCCTCATTCCTAGCTTGGTACCATGTGGTAAGTGTATCCCAAGCATCCTTAGTTGTTCTGCAAGCGCGAATATGAGGAATAATGGCACATTTGACAGACAAAGCTATCAATGCATGTGCCTGGGCATCTCTACCATCCCAACGAATCTGCTCTGCAGTATGTGTAGCAAAAACGGCAGCACGAACAGGAGTATGCAGAATATCACCATCTTCGACACCTTCTGCATCAGCTTCAGTACCTGCAGTTGTAAGAGTTGTAGGTGTAATAGGACATTTTTTGACACCTTGCACAATGTTCCATAGTCCTTTTGCAACCAACACATGTCGCATCATATAAGCCCATAATGGGTAGTTGGTACCATCCAACTTATCCTCAACAGCCAACATACAGAATACATCACTACTTTCAGCCATGGCCGGTGACTAAAATACCTTGATGCAAAAAATTGATTGTATCTCAAAAAGTTGAACAGAACTGCCCAGACGAATTCTACTAGACCTGTAGCAGACTTCGAGATGCTTACACTAGCAAACAGAAACTGGTATATACCTTTGGCACAAAAAGACAAAATAGCCTGCACAAGCACTACGATAGTGCATTCGAAGGTCGAAACGAGCTCAGATTGTGATTTCGACACCACACAACGAAGCTGTTTTGATCATGGGAACATGTTGAGTATGCTCACCAAAGTTCGTGTGATTCTGAGACTACAATAGGAGGAGTGTCGACGGCGCCCTAGATGAAGCGACGACCTACTCTGATACCAATTGTTGGAGTTAGACGTCTACGGAAGCATGCGAACAGCACAAGGAAGAAGAAGAAGCTTGGAGCACAACACACAATACTGAATGTATTACTAGAGAATGTACAAAGATAAGTAGCCCATTAGGGCAATAGGCGTTTATACAAGCCGGGGGAAAAAAACCTCCTAAAGAGGGAAAAAAGTGCACCGACGGTCCTAGTGTGCTCACACACATCACCACCTAAATATATCAACACCCTACATGCATCAGAAAGTTTTCAAGGAACACTCAAGGAGCCTTCTCATGAAGATCTATCCATAGAGGAAGCTAAATTTAGGAGAATATCAAAGGAAAGATTCAAATCCAACTAGAGGAGAACAAGAAAAAAGAATTTACAGATGTATCAATGTTTGGCTAGACCCAGATCTCTAGTACAATATGAAAATATGGCTCCCAAAGAAGGTTTCTTAGTCCAAAACACAAGATGTGGATACCAAAGACCCATTTAACTCAAGAAAATCAAGCTAGCCAACCTTCAGGGAAATCATCAAGTCAAAGATGGCCTCAACCAAGTAAAAAGTCTCTCAAGCACAAGGCTCAAACTTCCCAGAGGAATGGTATTGGCAAGGGCTCAATACATGTCATATTTGGTTGCCAAAAAAAATAGTTATGGCTCATCACAATCACAATCAAACTTGGGTTCTTAAGATATGAAAGAACTTGGAGAAGCTTGTAGGAGGTAGAAAAGTGAGTTACGAAGCAACAAAGTTTGGTCTAGTCAATCGGCACAAGACTAGCCCTTGAGCTTATGGAGACTCAAATAGATCTTATAGGCATGTGATAAGTGCAATAAAATGCACTATGTTCTTTGGAGCATCAAGGAGAAAGATTCGATACAAAACAGATAGGCTTGCACATTGACTAGCTCAAAAAACTTACTATCTTTGTATGAGACAATCAACTTCAAATGTTCATAGCGACCAGCATGATTACAATTAGAAAAAATCATTTCGGAGGAGTGATACACATAGGGGTGAGTGTATATAATTCACAAGAGCACAAGAAATAAGCAAAATATGCTTTTGTAATGAATTAGACACTCAATAGTGGTACCTTCTATTTTTCAGGATTGCGTAGAGATAGACCCCGAGACAGAAAAACCAATATTTCTCCCAATCTACTGAACCAAATTCTTTGAAAATTTATACACATAATCTAGACACTAATAATTTTCAATAGGTGCTCAGACGTCCAATTTGGAGCTCTTTAGAGAGAGAAACAACCTTGAGTAGCTTACTGTTGTTGAAAAAGATGATGCAGAAAAACAAAGGAGCAAGACAATGATGGCCACAAGTGTATGTACATTTCTTACATGTAATTTACAAGTGATTTGAATTCAATTCACTTTCCTACAATCTAGGAAAAGTGAAGATCTAGTTTGATCTACTGGTGATTGATTGATTCATTGATTGAAACTCAACCCCCTCAAATTCTTGAAATATTATCTCTCTTTTTCTATTTTTACATGTGTAAAGCTCTAGGCTTTTACAATGGTAAAAGATCCATGAAAAATCTAAAAAAAAAAATACAATAAATGAGCATAGGTAAAAGAACGTTTCAATTCGATGTAATCCAAGCAATAGCTTTTGATTTAGATCAAATAGACCTCAAGTATAGTGTAAACTTGATGTTCCAAAAAGATCCATAGTTCCATGTCAGTTAAGAGAAGTCCACCATTAGGTAGGCAATCAAAAAAGAAGAAGAACCAAAGGAAGCAGCTAGCTCCTGCTAAGCAGAAACAAAGGGTACACACTACAAAATTGAGACAACAAGAAAAGTGATCAAGTGTAATAAGAAAATTTTGGATTCCCAAATACCAAATTCAATCATTCACTCTGGCCTATGAGAAGCAACCATGCAGTCAAAGGAGCAAGCAAAAACTTAAAGTTCGACAAACAAGAAGCACACAAATCTCAAAGCAAGTGAAGAAAATTTGGGTATCCAAGCTCCATATTCAATCCTCAAAAGAAGGCACATATATTTGGAGGTTCAAGAAACACAAAGTTCAAAGTAAATAGGCCAAGAATTCCAAAAAATGGCACAATAAAGGACGTCCTCTAACAGAGCATACTCCTGCATTAAAGCAATCTCTACGATGGCAACCAAAAGTCAACCAACCCATTCTACAAAAAATAACGAATTCATCAAGAAAAACGACGCAAATATGGGTTTTCAAGCCATTAAGATCTTCAACATAAGTACAAAACATACCAGGTACTCAAGAATTTTCCTTGGAGAAAGAGTTTACGTCAAAACTAGAGAAACTTTTGTTACAAAAACCCTATGCTCATTGCACAACCATGCCCTTTGCACCATTTTTTGAGTTTTTTGCAAATCAAGTATGCATTCAATATAAGGCCAAATTAGAAGGCAATGCAATAGACACAATTGTGATATCCCATGCATGAGAGAGGTATGTTTTAAGGATAGGTCCAAAGTCACGTGTATGCTTTGTTTTTGCTACTAGTTTTTAGGGGTTCAATTATCCATGTTAAAGAGACTCAACACAAACGTAGATATTGAAGGAAATCAATGAATAACAAGATTCATCTTCAAAGTTCATAAACTGAGGATCCAAAGGGTAAAAGAAAAATTCAGCCCCAACACAACTCATATCCACTTGAACAATTCAAGGAACTCAACCTTAGTCTCTACACTTACATCCCATGTGTCGATCATCAGAAGAAAAAGGGATGTGTGAAAGCAGTTGGAGATGCTTGGAGAAGCTTGGAAGTAGGGTTGCCAGGTGCTTTTGGAACCATTTTCATATTTTGCTTATGTACTTCTTTTGTTTGTTGTTGATGTAGACCATATTTGTGCAAGCGACAGGGAAGGTCTTACCACTTTGTTATGTGGAAGTGTCTACTCCTTCTACAAATGGCTACAAATATTTTGAACTTGACAAAAAAAATTTGAAGCTCATGCAGAAGATGGTTCATATCTATGCCTTGTGAGCAATGTGCACTTTTAAAGACTTTCAAATCACTTTTAGTACACATGGAATGTAAGTCATTTGATTGTCAGGTGATTGCGCTGACTCACGAGCTCTCTCTCCAATTCGAGGAGACTGAGTAACTTGGATTTAGAAAATCTGGGGCTATCCATAAGCCCATGAATCACACAACCTCTGATTTGTGATTTCATAAGCGCCTATGTCATACCTGACCATTGTGTCAGTCTCTAGTAAATAATCTGGAAGATTTGTGGCATATGGGTAGAAGAGGGCTAGAGAAGCTAGCTTCCATATTCAAAGCGCTTCACCTGGTGCATAGGATTGGTTCAACCATCACTCGATGAAAGAGAATGTTGTAGCACGAGGGTTTTCATACAAACAATGCAGACTGATATTTTCAAGGTTGAGCATCCTCCAACCTTGATTTCTATCGGTTATTCTGAGGTGTTGAAGCATGTATGTGATAGTAGATGTATCTGTGACCTTCGTAATATCTCCATTTTGGTAAAGCGATTGGAGAAAGGAACAAAAGATAACAAAACATGATGAATTAATTAAAGTATAAATGGAAATGACTTACATAAGATGCTCTATGAGCATGGAGACTCCATGAGGAGAGGAAGCACACTCTCGGTAAATCGAGAAGTCCTTGAGCTTGATAAGTTCTAGAAGTAGCTACATACCAATTTTCATAATTTTTAGACTTTGTTTGAACCCTCAAATAAACCCTAGAACCTAATTTTTAATTAGGCCAGACACTAGGTCTGAACAAGGCCAAAAGCTAGTCAAAAACTATAAAAAGAGCTAGAGAGGTCATTTTTGAGGTTAGCTTGTTAGAGTTTTGAGCTATTCTAAGAGACTTTTTGAGTAATACAAAGAACTCCATTGTTCCTCTCTTTGTTCTTGCCTTGTGTGCGCATGTGTGTGTATGTGTGGGCATGTTGCTGTGCTTCTCACTCACGCACTTGTGCCATCACTTGCTCATAGTCTTCATACTAGTCCTCACGTCTCCACGCATTGACAATTATGAGGTGGAGCTCCTCACGTTGGTACTTGCCATTGTGCTAGAGTGACACCAAATTTGGCACCATTGTCAGGGAGAGAGTGTAGCTCAGTGATGAGTAGCACCTCCTTTAATGTCAATCCGGGAAGACATGAGGATGGTATGAAGACCTCGAGCAAGTGAAGGCACAAATGTGTGAGTGAGAAGCACACTAACATGCACACACATACACACACACGCGCACACACGGCAAGAACAAAGAGAGTAAGACAATGGAATCACTTCTATTGCAACCAAGTTCTCATACAAGCTCAAAACTACAAGAAGCTCCTCCAAAAATGAGCTCTCTAGCTCTATTTATAGTTTTTGACTAGCTTTGGCCCTGTCCAGACCTAGTGTCCGGCCTAGTTAAAAATTAGGTTCCAGGGCTTATTTGAGGGCTCAAACGAGGTCTAAAAAATACGAAAATTGGTAGGCAACTACTTCTAAGGCTCCTCAAGCTCGAGGACTCCTCGGCTTGTACAAAATGGAGCTACAAAAAGGTGAAAATGGTATTTACAGGGGTTTTTAGTGATGAGAATCACTTTTAAATGGTGTAAGGGTTTTGAAAAAAATAAGGGGTTGCCTTAGTGCTAGATCTGCTTGTATGCTCGTACTTGCTTCTTCTCGTACACTGCCAACACTCTCCCCCCCCCTAGCGTCTGTCGCCTCTGACAGACCTCTGCTCCACTGTTTGATCAATCTACTTCTGCAGGAGGTTGGTTGCCACTTCTTGTTCCTTGATGCGTAGTCCCCGGACCAAGTCTCTCTGGAGGGGATCCCAATTGACTGCTCCCGGCATGTCAGGGTGTGGTGTGGTGTAGAGCTTTGAGTGCATGGTTTGTTCACACGCGAATAGATGTAGCAGGTGGGTTGGGCGTGGTGCGAACACTTCTGAGTGTGCTTCCCAGAACCCTGTGGTGAACATATCATCGAAAGTTTGCTTATAGCAGGCAAGGAGATATCTGATGCGTGCGTGCCATGCATAAGCAACGCGTATGCTCGGGGTGGTGCTCATATCATATAGCAGGTCATAATTACCATTAACAAACCCGGGAATCGGAGGCTGAATATGGCATACATTCCGGAAAGTTTTGAGCACCACCTGCATCATATCGAATATCTTGAGCATCATCTGGGCAGCTACATCTGGCATGGGGTGGAGGCGTGGCATCCAATGTCTGATGGTTGCAATCATGTAAGATACTGTGGGGGTGCCGGTTGGGGGTGCAATGGCGGGGTAATTGAGCCATTCTCTACAGTTTACATTGTTCTGAACCTTGATGGCGAAGGCTTTCCATGATCTTCTTCTTTGTACTGGCCCATAACAAGGGTTATACTTCAAATGCATGGGAGCGTGATCCCATGTTCTAAGCATTTCCGGGTATGTTTCAAGTAATCTTTGCCTCCAAGTAGGTTGGAATATCGCCCCTTTTCTGGCTGCCTCTGGTATATCTTCTAGTTCGAACTGGGTGGCGAAAGTAGGGCACTTGTTGGTGACTCTTTTGATCTCTGCGTTGTAGTCGGCCAACAATACAAAATATGGTTTATATTGTAATTCTGAGCTCGTGATGAGTCGTCTAGGAGCAAGGTGCCTGAAATATTCAGACTTGAGTATAGACTCCTCAATGGTTTTCATGGCCAGCATCTGATTTGCTACGCGCTCTTCGTGAGTGTGGCCCATCTCCTCTACCTGCTTCATCCATGCCGATGGGGGCTCCTCATATGTGTCTTGGCCTTCCTCCGTAATTCTGCCTCCTGGAAGGGGTTGAGGCTCATAATTGTCTTCAAATGTCTCCTCCACTAGAATGACTACTGTTTCTTCTTCTATGGTTTGATCAGGTGGAGAGGGAGGTCGTTCATATTGTAACAACTTAATTTTTAGTTCTGCAACCTGTTGCCGTAGCTCAAGTACTTCATTGGTTACTGATAATTCCGGCTCTGGTGAGGTTGCAGCGTTGGCCATCTCTTTAGGTTCTCGTTGGTGTCGTGTAGGCACTTGGGCTTTCTGTAGGTCTTTGACTTGGTCAGCAAGCTGATCATGTGCTTCTAAGAGATTGGCATAGGTTTCCAATATTTGTTGTATGTTTTCTGAGGGGATGGCTTGGAATTTAGCAGGGTCAATGGGTGCCCCTGGAGTATTTTCCATGGCTGCTTCGAGGTTGTCTTGATTTTGTTGCTGTAGTCTTTTGTTTTCTTCTTGAGCAGCCGCTAAATGGCGTCAGAGTAGAGCCATGTTTCGTTGTAGTCTAGCATTACGGGCTAGCTGATCTCTAAGTTGTTCTTCCGTTGCCCGACTCTTCTCTGTATGTGTGGACTCGAGCTCCACCTGGTATTGTTGGAGGGTGGTCACCTCCTGCTGTAATTCCGTATTCGACAACTCCAAGGCAGTGACACGTGCCTGGAGGTGGGATGACAAAGTACAGAGCTCTTTATTGTTTTCTTCTAGTAACCTGTATTCCTGTTTAAGTTGGGCAGTAGCTTCGAGCATGGTGTTGAGTGCATGACTAAATGAGGTGGGTGCAGGGGTAAGGTTGGAAGATGCAAGGGGTCGGGAGATGGGAAAGGGAAAAGTGGATGTTGTGCCTACCGTGTTTGGCAATGGTGATGTGAGTGAAATGACACGTGGTGATGTTGGATTAACAGTGGTGGTGGGTGATCCTATGGATGGTGAGATGTCCATGGGATCGGACGTGAGAGTGTGTGATTCGTGAACTATGAATACAGGGATGGTGGGTGGTGTGATAGTGGTGGCAGTGAATGTGGGGGAGTGAGGTTGGGAAAGGGGCTTTTTATTATAATTATCCACCTGCTGGAGTATATTTACAAGGTTTGTCCAGAATGACGGTTGGGTGACTTGGGTTGAGTATGAGGCAGTTACTAGGGAAGTGGTGGATGGGGTTTGGGTGTGGGTGAATGGAAAAGGATGGGATGAGGTCTGGCTAGTGGCAAGTGGTTGTCCAAGGGCGGGGAGATAGGAAGGGTGACCTATTATGGTTTGATCGGTGGCAGGATGACCGGTGCGAGGTTCAAAAATTTGGGTGGAAGTGATGGATGTGGGTAAAGGGAAGGATGTAAAAACAGAGGTGTGTACAATGGTTTCATGATGGGTGGATATCGGTTGTTCAGAAAGGCTAGTGGAGAAGGGTTCTGAGGGTTGAATGGAAGGTGACGGTGGAGATGGTACCTGAGTAATTACATCTTGTTCGTCAGTGGGACTTGGGCTCGTCATGTGAACATCCTCTGAAATTGTGGTAGGCAAGGCAGTAGAGACTTCCATTTGAATCATTTTCCCTCGTCGTGGCCGTGTATCAATCCTTCATTGATCATAGGTAGGGTTTTCCTGATAGACCATTGTCCTCAATGCTTCCCCGATCCCACATGTCTCTGCCAATAGATTCAATGATTCCACAAAATGTGAGTCGACATTCTCGGTTTGAAGCATTTGGTTCACTAGAGCTCTATTCGCCTCTTCTGTCATCTTATGTCTTCTCTGTACCTGCTTGATTGTCTTGTATAGCCGTTTGAGTTGTGCCGTGTAGGCAGGGGCCTCCTCTTCACTGTCTTCTGGTTCATTTCTTTGTGCACCTTCCTGAATTTGTGTGTTTGGGTCATGAGGATGTTGTGCCACTTCTTCCCCATGTACTCTGCTTGTCTCGCCCCGTGGCTGTTCTCTTTGGACTGATGCTCCCGGATCAGCATTGTCAGGGGAATCTTCACTGTTTGATAGGGGGACCGTCTGCAAGAATCTTTCAAAATCAAAGTTTGGATCCTCTGTGAAGGTGGCCATAGATGCAAACTCTGTATCGGTAGGTAGCAGAGGGGCGGATGGAGCGGGTTGTACCACCTCCCCAGCTTGAACTCCTTGAAGATGGATTGTGAAAGGTGCGACCTGAGCTTCTAGTCGGGGAGAAGCTTCGGTCGTGGCTTCTTGAGGGATCATTACCTGGGAGAGCGATCCACGCATTCGTTTTGCAGGCTGGCTCCCTGACTTCCGCGCTTTGAACAACTCCAGTTGTGCATATTTTAGGGCTCTGGCAACCAGCACATCATATGCAAGACATCTATAGATAATTCTTGTAAGCGCACAACAGCCATGTAGAGTAGGCTTCCTCACTCCCCGCTTGCCTGCCTCATACACTTGGTCCAAGATCCATACAGGCATCTTAATGGGCAAGCTTCCAGTCTCTGCTAGATATAGCCCATACCATATTTTCTTGTGAGGTTGGGTGAAACGGTCCTGAGCTGGGAATGCGAAGTGTTGGAGGCACATCCGCAAAGGTATGGCGATGTTGGGGGTGAGGGCGCACATTTCTTTTAGCTTCTTGATTCTATTGCTTTTCATCGACTCAGGTATCAAGGGGTCGCGGTCAGAAGGTACATGCGTGCCATACATCTGAAGTGCTTCCCTGATTAAAGTAACATTCAATTCGAATTTCCTCATTTCCTCCAGATTTGACAAGGAGGGCACCCAGAATGTGCCTGAATGATCTTTATCACCTGTCGGCTTCAGCGTGGCAATTAGGTAGTAGCACCTGAGGAAGTCGGGTTTAGGCAGAGCTGCACTAAAATAAGTTTGTAATCCTGCTTTTTGCCAGATATCTTGAAGTGGAGCTGCATTTTGCAATGCTTCGAATTCTCGTGAGAAGAACTGGAAGGTCCACCACACTCCTCCACATTCCATCTTGGATTCCCAGATATGATCCGCGTCTCCCAAATCTCCTGGCATCTCATTGAACCAGTGAGAATGCCCCTTTACTCTTTCGGTTAGGCCATTTGGTGGATCTGGAATAGGAATTCTCCGCACATCCACGAACTCTTCAGGCCGAGCTGTTGGTGGGGCCTCCACCGGCATGGCATCCCAATTGATTTGAGCACCAGAGCCTGCCTGAGAGCTTGTGCCTGCCACTGTTGCCATGAGAGTAGGTTGCTTATCTTCTGGAAGAAGAAAGGCACATTAGTGTTGCATAGGAAACAAGATGTAATGGTGTTCCCTTCACAATACTAACATGACAATCCCGGAGGTCAGTGGTTAGTGGTGAAGTGTTTGTGATAGGTGTGAGTGGTGATTAGAGGTCAGTGTCATCCTAGATGCATACTTTGGTTATGCAATGGGCTCAGAATGCTCCTGTGTTAGAGTGGACGGATTTACAGAATTGGGTCAGGGGGTTTAATACACAGTTTAATTCTCCAAACTTTGATAGAGGATTCGTAGCTCTTAGAACTAAAGACAGGTGAAGATTTCTGGATGAGAGTGTGATGTATTTGGGACCTTTTGAGTACCCATTTCCAGACATTCCTAGGGTTGATGGGAGTGGAGACAGTGAGAGGTGTAGGTATCTTTTCATTTTCTGAGTTGTTGGCCACGAGTGCTTGTGAAAGTTGCTTCAACCTAGTGCCTAAAGGTGAAGTAATTTGGGCTTGTAAGCAGGCCTTGGGCACCCATATCTGTCTAGCATTAGGGATGGCCTTCATTGACCGCTTAGGAACCCAAATAGAAATGGTATGCCTAGGGGTTATCCTAGGGGGCTTCTTCACTTTGTTCCTTGATGGTGAGGCTCGTTTCTTGTCACCTTGAGAGTCTGCTATTAGAGTTGTGGGTTTTCCATCCTTGCGTATCCAGATCTGCTTTGCGCCACGAGGTGCTCCGTGTTGCACGAGTTGGCGCTTCTGCCTCTTGATCAGCAGCCTCCTTCGTGTCGAGTGATGTTCGGTCTGCTCGTTTAGAATCTTCTTTGGATCAGTTAGGAACTCCTTATTGGCTCTTGTACCTTAGTAAGATTGACAATCCTCTGCACCATAGAAGTTTGTACAAGAACAACATTGTTATCTTCATGTGGATTCCTGGAGGGACCAGGAGTTGGTGCCTGTTATTCCTTGCGTGTTGTTTCAATGTGTAGAATAAAACTAGATCTCCTGCTTTCAAGCCCTTATCCTTCACATGGGCATCAAAGTATGCCTTCTGTCTCTTCTTAGCTGCATATATCCCGGCAGCTGCTCTCAGTCTTGTTTCTCATAATCGTTCAAGGTCAAAAAGTCTAGAGGAGAGTTCATGACCCGTCCATTCGTGCTCTTGTGCTACTTTCAATGTAGGTATTAAGAAGTCCAATAGTAGCACTGCGTTTTGGCCAAATACCATCTGAAAGGGGGTGGCTTGGAGTACCGTTTTGTAGGCGACTCGGTATGCCCAAACAGCATGGTGTAGCTGTTTGTCCCAATCAGAGCGTTTATTGTTCACTAATTTTGTCAATACATTGCATAGGATCTTATTGGTGCTTTCGGCTTGCCCGTTGGCTTGAGGGTGATAGGGGGCAGACTTCTTATGCACTACCAAGAATTCTTGGAGTAGATTTTCAATAACTTCATTCAAGAAGTGAGTGCCTCTATCACTAACTAGCTCTATGGGTAGCCCGTATCTTGTGAATACATTCTCAAACAAGAATTTAGCAGTTGTCTGAGCGTCGTTCTTCGTTGTGGCTTTTACCTCTACCCACTTGGTTAGATAATCCGTGGCAACGATGATATACTCAGCATGGGAACCCTTAGCTGGGGGATTGATAGGACCTACAAAGTCTATTCCCCACTTAGAGAATGCACGTCCGCCCATCATAGGCTTCAGTGGCATCTCATCTCTGCGTATAGGATACTGGGTTCGCTGACAAATCTCACACCTCTTCACATAGGTATGTGCGTCCATGTGAAGGGTGGGCCACCAAAATCCTGCAAATAGAATTGCTTTGATCACCCTATCTGGACCAAAATGTCCTCCTGCTACACCCTGGTGAGCTGTTTCCAAGATCTTTAGGTATTCACCTTCATGGACACATAGTCTCAGGTAAACATCCTTACCCCTTTTGTATAAATTATCACCAATGATGGTGTAATCCAAGGCTTCTTGTTCCAAACTTCTTTGCCTGGCCAAAGTCATATCTTGAGGAAATGTTTTCGTCCTCAAGAAGGATACTAGGGGTTCACTCCAATCCGGCACTATGGACACTTGATAAAGAGTGGCATGTTCCACAGGTGGTTTAGTGCAGCAGATTGGGCATTCCTTGCACAACTTCTGGACATCAGCTTCCATGGTCGGCCAATGCACTCCTAGTCTCCTCAGGGTCTGTAGGGTTCGTTGTTTTGAGTAGTGTTGCTCTAATGCACCTACATGTGCTAATTGCAACCACTTAGCGTACTCGTCCTCTTCTACACAACAAGCCAAGATTCCTTGATCCGTGTGCTTGTACATACTTCCAGCCATGATGTGGTACTTTTGAGCTTTGACTACCTCCTTATCCTGTGTGTTTACTATTGGATGATTAGGTCCATATGTAAGTATTGGCACTAAGGGCTTGGCCCATTGGGGCACCACTTCCAAATTGAACAAGTATGCATCAGGTAAGTCATCTGAAACTCCTTGTGGGGCCTCTCCGGATGTGAGCCTAGAGAGATGGTCTGCTCTCAAATGAGTCCTACCTTTCCTCACCACAACCTCAAAGTCATACTCCATTAGTAAGAGAAACCATCTTACTAACCTTCCGGTGTTGCATGGTTTGCTTACCAGGTATAGTAATGCTTGATGATCAGTAAAAAACTTAAACTTATTTGCAAGCAAATAATGTCTAAACTTTTTAACCGCATACACCATGCCTAGTCCTTCCCTCTCAGTGGTGGTATAATTCCGTTCAGCTGCATTTAGTTGTCTACTCGCATAGGCAATAGGGAGATCCATGTTCCCTTCACCCGTAGGTTGTGCAAGTACGCATCCAATAGCATAATTGGAGGCATCCACATGAACATGGAATGGCTTGCTCCAATCTGGTGTGGTCAAGATTGGTGCTGAACACAATCGCTTCTTCAGCTCATTGAAGGAGTTCTCACACTCGTTAGTCCACTCAAAATTTGTCAAAAGTCCGTACATGGGCTTTGCAATGACAGCATACATGTGAATGAATCGGCGGTAGTAACCACAATGCCCCATGAAAGCTTGAACTTCTTTGACATTCCTTGGCCTAGGTAGTTCTGCGATGGCTCTCACTTTCTCTTCGTCAGTAGATATGCCATTCTTTGACACTATGTGTCCTAGAATCTTGCCTTGCCTGACCATAAAAACACACTTTTCTGGGTTCAGGCAGACTTGATATTCTCTGCATTTATCAAAGATCTGTCTGAGTTCGGGTATATGGGTCTGTCTAATGTTGGAATGAGCGCAAAGATCATCAACATAGACTTCCAAATTCTTCCTCAAGAACTCTTTAAACATGTGACACATTAATCTCTGAAAGGTAGCCGGTGCATTGGTAAGCCCAAATGGCATTACCCGAAAAGCAAATATACCCCACTCTGTGGCAAATGCCGTCTTATGCTGATCTTCTGGTGCAATGGCTACTTGATTGTAGCCAGAGAACCCATCCAGGAAGCTGTACACTTCCTTGCCTGCTACCCTTTCTAATAGATGCTCAGTGATAGGAAGCGGATAGCTATCTCTAATAGTGGCTGCATTAACCTTCTTCAGGTTTATGCATACTCGTAATTTGCCGTTCTTCTTGGGCACCACTACAATGGGGGATACCCATTCAGTGTGCTCAATTTCATAGATAAATCCGGCTTCCACCAAGCGGTCTATCTCTTCTTTGATCTTAGCAGCATAGTTATCATTATATGTGTATGGCTTTTGCTTAGAGGGTTTAGCCTCTGAGGTCATGGGAATTGTGTGTGAGCATATATCTAGGTCAACACCCTTCAAATCCTTGTAGCTCCAAGCGAATACATCTCTGTATTCTCTTAGCAAGGCTATCAATTCGTGCTCTTCGTCTTCCGTCAGGTCATGTCCTATGTAAGTACATCTCTCCTCTCCCGCTTCTAGGGCTACCACTATTTTCTTGGTAGTTTCCTTGCTATCATAGGCTTCTCCTGCTTGTGCCTCACGCTTAGGCATTCTTATCATGACCCTCCTATCGTCTATCTCATATTTTTTAAAGTTTTCAGGGACCTCAAACAAGGATTCTTCTGCCTCCAGAGTGACTTCCTTCTTCTTTCTTTTCTTTCCTCTGCTTTTAGAAGCTACTTGTGTGGCTAACCTCACCTCATTTGTAAGCTCTCCGTGCCTCTGGGGTTGAAATTCTACTTCATGGAAGTATTCTTCATCTGATGCAAAAGGTGGATCCATAATGATTGACTCTAGATCAGAGTCGCTTGCATCCTCAAATGCATCAGGGCTAGGTTCGCATTCTTCTAGAACTGCCTCTCCCATGATTGGCTCTATGGAGAAGACTGAAATATCATAGCCATCCTCATCACAATGAGGTGTCCACTGCTCTTCATGGATGGCTACATCCATTGTTGCTAGGATTTCTGCCCAGCCATGGGGTTCAAATTCCTCATCAGGAAAGACTACAGGTGCATAGGCTGGGTCTTGAATTGATCTATGGTTTTCTTTTGCACCTACCTCTCTGGCTTTCTCTCTCTTCTCTTCTTCTACTGCTACCTTACACATCCATAAGTGGGTGTCTTCATGCATCCACGAGGATCCGGATTCTATGGAATGCACAGACTCAGTCTCATCTTTGGCTCTATGGATGGGATTCCATTGAATAGGTGGTACGTCTCTATGAGAGTAATCCTTAAGATTGACTTTGGTTGTAACACCTAGATGCTGCAAATACAAGGAATTGGTTCCCCAATCCTGTACCACTTGCAACTGCCGCAGAAATGGTCTTCCCAAAATCATTTCATAGGCATGATTTTTGCTGAAGTCACATATAGCAAATGTATGTTCAAACTCGACACCACAGGTGGTGAGAGTTATTCCTTCTAGCAATCCTAAGGGTCTCTCAATATGACCATCGGCCATCTGCAATTTCATTCTCGTTGGTCGAAGTGCTGGCTTGCCCCATCGCTTCCATAGGGAAGTGGTGGCAATTGCAACTCCTGCACCTGAGTCCAAAATTGCCTTGATGGTGTACTCCTGGTAGGTAATGGGAAGATAGGTGTTCCCTTCTTCACCTTCACACACATCTCCTATCTTATCCAAGGGTATCTCTGGCACTGTCCTATGTGATCCTACCTGGGAACGAGGTTTTGCTATCTCGGGCACTTGATTGGCTACATGTTTCCATACTTCTGGTCTAACCTTAAGCAGCTCTTCCAAAGTGAGATTGCACTGCACTTTGGTGTTCTTCACTACCTCTGTGTTCCTAGGTATAATTGAATCTTCATTTCTCACCATGACTGTAGGTGCCCTCATACAGGTGGACTTTGCTTCCCATGGGCCTGTGAAATGGGGTAGTTCTTGTAAAGAATTAGACTCGAGGTCTAATCTTTCTTGAGATTGGGCACTCTCCTGTTCTCCATAAATGGAAGGAAGGTCTTGTGGGAATTGATCGTGTGTGTCATCCACCAGCTCAAAGGGAGGAGGGGCCACACTTTCTTTAGCCCATTTGTCTTCTTGAATCTCGCGGAGGAATTCTGGTGTGAACCGATTCATAGAAGATGATGTGTCTGGCTCCGTAGAGTTAGGCCCATAGGCTTCAGGCACATAGGCTTTTTGGGTAGGAAAACCTGCTCTTACACTAGCCTTGTCATGGTGTTGAGGGGCGAGTTCCTTTTGTGATTGTGCCATTAGATTCTCTATTCTTTCTAGGGAGGGGGGGTTGTTTGGTTCGGTGGAATTGGGCACATAAGCTTTCGGTGGGGGATGGGTCATGTTTTTGCTTGCTTTATCTCTTTCTTGATTTTTTTCTTCCTTGGCAGATCTTGCAATTATGCCCTCTAACTTCTCTAGAAGTCCATCCAAGTGTAATTATGTCTTGGCTGAGCCCGAGTAATTGAAAAGGTGACTGGCTTCAAACATAGTCTGAGCCAATGCAACCATTTTCGCGCAAAGCTTGGTTCTTTCTATCTCTAGGTCAGCTCTAGGGTAGCACTTGTCATGATCCGTTACATTTGGCCCTTCTTGGATTCTGGCCTGATATGCTTTAAGCATCATGTCTATGTCTTCAGGAGTGGGATCAGCTAATACTGATCCTACTCGGGGTGGTGGGTGGGTTACGTGGGGTGTATTAGAGGGTGGAGGGATGGAGGGTGATGGGGATGGTAGCGGTGGGAATGTGTGAGAGTGCGGTAGAGATGTGATCTCTATGATTTTTGCTTTGGTTTCTCTCAAGCTTTCTTCAAGTTCGTTCATCTTTTTTGCCCATTGCCTTTTCATTCTTTCACGACTATCCTTCCAGGCTCTAGTTCTCTTTTTGGTTATGCTCTCTGTTTCACTCACCTCGGGGCTCTTTTCCTGACCAACACCTTGGTTTTGTTGTAGTGCTTGGGCTCTTGTGATCACCTGCACAGGTGCAGTGGAAGTCACACTCCCTGTGGAGTCTACAACTAACCCAACAACATTGATAGGAGTGATTTTAGGCATGTTATTAGGGTTCTTTGGGCAATCTCGTAGGAGATGCTCTTTCCCGCAGTCTTGACAGAAACCCTGAATGGTTACTGGTTGAGGTTGTGTAGGGGCAGGCAGTGGACAATCACGTATAAGGTGATCTCCCTGACATCTGAAGCATGGTCCTCTAGGAAATGGGGGTCGTACCTGCCTAGGTTGAGGTCTAGAGTTGGGGTTTGTATACATGACATTAGCATACTCAGGTTCCCCACTATTTTCACTTGGGTCCTCATAATAGTATGACTCGTTATGCTCGGGTGACTGCATGTAATAAGCCTGTGGGCTATCAATATGTGTGGAGTCAAAACTATGGTCACTTGGATCACTGTCTGATAGCAATGGGGTAATTGGGACTATGGCTCTGTTCGGATTTTCTTCAGCAGATGCATATTTCACTGGGATCACATTGGTTGGAGCAGGGGGTTGCTGCACTAGGACTGGTTGAGGTCTCTGCTGCCCTTGATAAGGTGGCTGATAAGTTTGCTGTGGTCTGTTGTATTGTTGTGGTGGGTACTGATTCTGGTATCTACCCTGTTGTGGATATGGCTGAGGGTAATTTTGCCTAACAGTTTGTTTGTTATATGGGCAATCTTGTGCAGTGTGGTTGGTGTACCTGCGCTCTATGGTGCAGTACTGGCTACTAGGATTCGCCTGGCGTTGGGCCATAATGGGACATACATTTGCCATATGGTCACCGCCACAAGTATAACACCGCTTAACTGGGGCAAATCTCGGAATTTGTTTGCTAGAGACACCTAGTTTTTGAGCTACCTTCTCTGCAAGTTCCTCAATGGATGTGGATTGACCAGATGTGAGGCTACTAGAGCTATCAGAATCCTTATAGATTTTTGATAGTTCTAATTCCTCACCTAGATTGTCCTCAATGTCTATGCACATGCGCACGCACTCTTCTATCGTTCTGGGGTCCTTCAGATACACATATGACCTGAGCTTGGTGCTCAACAATCCATCTAAGAACAAGGCCACTTGTTTGGCTGGTGTGGGTAACTCCGGCATCGGGCATCTCTCCAGGTACTGCCTAAACCTTCTTCCAGCTAGTCTGACCGTCTCTTGAGGTGTTTGTTTGAAGCTATGAATTAGTGAGGAAGTGTTGTGCTTGATTCCACTCTTAGAAAACTCAATGATAAATGCCTCTAAGAGCTGGTCTATGTTTCTGAAATGCCTCTCGTTTAGTGGTTGAAACCACGTAAGGGTAGTGTTCCTAAGGGTTAGACCAAAAGCATTATATTGTGTGAATAGGTCCTCTACCTGTTCAGCTTTCAATACTTGCCGAAATTCTGCCACATGGTCATAAGGGTCTCCCGTGCCATCGAAATAATTCTTTATGGACTTCACCAGTTGAGTTGGTCGCAGGGTCCTAGTGTGTTCTCTCGGCCTTGGCAAAGGAAAATTGTCAGTATTCCTTTCATTCCATGGGGTTCTATGTCTCTCAGGTTCCACTCTATTCCTTTCTGTTCCCGTTCTTTCCCTTCCCAGGGAGTTGGCAAAACTTACCTCAGGTTTGTCTCTACTTCTATCTCTTTGCGCTCCATGAGCTTGGGAGGTCCCAGCTCCTTGGTGACCAAAGAACGCATTAGACCTTGGTTGGGGAAAAACAAATTCACCCTTCCATGTGTAGGCATGCCTGCCATGCTCAGTGACCATGAAGATTCTCTCTGATGCATTGTCTAGGTAGGTTACTTGGCCTGGGCTATCAGGGTCTTTAAACTCATAGATTGTGAGGGCACTCACTTCCTGCGGTTGAGCATATTTATATCTCCAAAAAGCCTCATCGGTTTCTCGGTTTAAAAGCAGGTCTATGCTTTTATTATCCTGTGGAATCCACTCTGGAGTCATGATTCTGGTCAAGACAGATTTACCCCGGGGAGTTCTCGGCTCTTTCTCTAAATTTCCTTGTTCTATATCACCCATGTCGGTCTCTGCAATCACATTTCCAAACTCGTCTGTTCTATCAGGAAGAGTGGTGACTACATAAATAGTCCCCTCTTTATCTAGGTATGCTCCATTCTCAAACTTGACTATCGGGTGGTCTAATCCATGGGGTTGATCCGGGTTCTTAATCTGGACCACCGATCTTCTCAGGCCATCTTCATAGATGCGAGCACCTAAACGATTAGTCCTGATGTATTCCAGTTGAGTCTTGTATGGTCCTTCTGGCTTTTCTAGATAAGCCAACCCTGAACTACCTACTGGTCTCTCCATGTGATAGGACATCTCAGAATCACTTGTTTCTTATCTGGGAGTGTATGGGTAATCACTCAACTGTTGGGCCCAAGACCTGGCAGTGTGATTGACACTAGCTTCAGAAGATCTGAGGCTTTGTCTGTCTCGGCCTAAGTGTCTGCCTGATCTAAGGTTCATATGCCTAATTTATCTACCCCCTTGGACCTAAGCACACTCTCGTTGCAGGTTAATTTGCACCAATCACTTTTTTCTTTTGAGTTGAATATTATGTTTACAGTCTTGTCTGAAATCGCGTCGTCAGGAGTACTTAAGTGAATTTTTGCACTTGATAAGTGATCGATTCCAGTTTACCTTTTGTCCCTTAGAGTTTTCGCACTTAAGACCTACTTAATTCTTGCACTTGGTTGATTAATACTCTTGGACTTGATTCGTGCCTAACGTTGCCCTAATTAATTACCACACCTAAGTCGTACTTAGCCTAGGCTAGGAATTGACAAAGGAGGGTTGAGAGATCTTCCAACCTCAATTAGCTGGTTGACCAGACTGCTACACAAGCCCAGGAAGCCTTCTCCCAAGCTTGGTACTCACCCTTGCTAGCTTGCTTTGGATTGCCTTGAGTGCACACAATGTTCCTGCAAAAGCTCACCAGTCAGTATAGCTCTATTACCACAAGTATTTGAAAGACACACATCAATAATTTTAGTCCCCCTGGAGTAACTCACTGTACCCCCTAAATCTTAGGACCAAAATCTCATCAATCGGAGTTCGTATGGTCAAGTTATGACCATTCAGGCACTAAAGGGTCAAAACAGGCTCTCAGGGTTCAGGAGATCCCTCTCTGGTTTCTAGGTCTTTTGCCCACTTCCAAGGTTCTAAAGTTATACCAAGGTGCCTAAAATTAAGCTCAACTACCCTTCAATTCACTCAAAAATAACCCTAAATTTTCATGTGTTAAAGGCCGTGTATCGCGATAGGTCGGGTCGAGGTGTCGCGATAGGTGGGAGGTGTCGCGATAGGTCGAAGTGTCGTGATAGGTGGGAAGTGTCGCGATAGGCCGAAGTGTCGCGATAGGTGGGAAGTGTCACGATAGGTGGGAAGTGTCACGATAGGTCGAAGTGTCACGATAGGTGGGAGGTGTCGCGATAGGTCGAAGTGTCGCGATAGGCCGAAGTGTCGCGATAGGTGGGAAGTGTCGCGATAGGTGGGAAGTGTCGCTATAGGTCGAGGTGTCGCGATAGGTCGAGGTGTCGCGATAGGTCAAAGTGTCGCGATAGGTCGTGAGGTGTCGTGATAGGTCGTGAGGTGTCGCGATAGGTCGTGAGGTGTCGCGATAGGTCGTGAGGTGTCGCGATAGGTCGTGAGGTGTCGCGATAGGTCGTGAGTGTCGCGATACCTCGAGGTGTCACGATAGCTCGGGATATGGTGAATTTTTCTGTTCTGTCTAGTGATCCTGAGAGCTCAAGGCCTGCGCAGTGTCGTGGTGCACTCAGAATCGTGATTGGGTGAAGTTTTCGAAGTGTTGCGATAGCTCGAGCTCAACGCCTCGGGGACTGTGTAGACAGATTCCGTACCTGCTGAGCTTGCTAGAGATGATGATGGAGCTGCCACCTGCAAGAAACATGCAAAAAACACACAAAACAAGAACACACACGCTCGCTCTCTCTCAAACTCGCACACAACAAATGAGGGGAATGACAAGGAAGAGGGAATATGTAGTGGAGAAGGAGGTGGAGGTGGAGATGGAGAAGAAGGTGAAGATGGAGATGGAGATGGAGAAAAATCAGAAATTTACCGACTACTTACCATTCCAACGCGTCCTCTCTACGTCTTACCATCACACGCTCGTCCTCAAAGCTCGAATCCCCGGCAACGGCGCCAAAATTTGGTGTAGCTCAGTGATGAGTAGCACCTCCTTTAATGTCAATCTGGGAAGACATGAGGATGGTATGAAGACCTCGAGCAAGTGAAGGCACAAATGTGTGAGTGAGAAGCACACTAACATGCACACACATACACACACACGCGCACACACGGCAAGAACAAAGAGAGTAAGACAATGGAATCACTTCTATTGCAACCAAGTTCTCATACAAGCTCAAAACTACAAGAAGCTCCTCCAAAAATGAGCTCTCTAGCTCTATTTATAGTTTTTGACTAGCTTTGGCCCTGACCAGACCTAGTGTCCGGCCTAGTTAACAATTAGGTTCCAGGGCTTATTTGAGGGCTCAAACGAGGTCTAAAAAATACAAAAATTGGTAGGCAACTACTTCTAAGGCTCCTCAAGCTCGAGGACTCCTCGGCTTGTAGAAAATGGAGCTACAAAAAGGTGAAAATGGTATTTACAGGGGTTTTTAGTGATGAGAATCACTTTTAAATGGTGTAAGGGTTTTGAAAAAAATAAGGGGTTGCCTTAGTGCTAGATCTGCTTGTATGCTCGTACTTGCTTCTTCTCGTACACTACCAACAGAGAGCTTCGAGGATGAGCGTGTGATGGTAAGACGTAAAGTTTTGACATTGGAGTCGTAGGTAATTTCTCTACTATTCCTTATTTTTCTCTTTCTTACTTCACCATCATCATCTTCACCATCTCCCACCTCCATCTCCACCTTCGCAAAAGTTTCATTTTTTTGGTCATATCACCTTCCTCACCTCATTCCCCTCATTTCACTTGTGAGAGAGAGCAAGAGAGCGAATTTGTGTGTGCTATTTTTGCATGTCTCTTGAGCATTCTTGCAGGTACGGATGTCCATAGCAACTACAGCAGCTTCAGCAAGTATAGAAAATGTCTGCACAAGTCCCGGGGCATTGAGCTTTGCCAATTGCAATTGACAGAAAAAAAATCGTTCATGAGTCTATCCCAATCGATAGGTGCTAGAACCTCTAGATGAGGCATATGTAACTAATCTACGTGCAAAGCTTGTTCCATAGTTGAAAGAGGTGCAAGAGATGTGTGGGTCGAGGGCTGAAGATTTCTAAGTGGTATTCCCAAAATCTATCCGAAAAAATTCCTCGAATGTTTTCTTGCAGCAAGTGAGCATCTATTTTATTCATGCATGCCATGCATAAACGGTGTGGACCGACGGGGTCTTATCCATGTTGTAGACTAGGTCAAAATTTCCTTTATTAAATTGAGGAGCTAATATGTATGGGACTTTAACATGTCTGAATGTCTTGAAAATGATATTCATAAGCTTGAATATTTTCATGCACATTTTGGCTACCATATTAGGTACATTCTTGAGCCTTGGAGTCCAATGTCTTATCATTGACACCATGCACGCAGCTGTAGGGGGCGCTCTTGGCAGTGCAAAGTATGCATAGTTAATTCAATGTGAACATTCCTTGCCATTGCATACTTTGACAACTAATCTAAGCCATGAGCACGTGCGGGGTATAGGGGCATAACATGGATTGTACTTGATGTATAACGGAGCATTTGACCATGTTCTCATCATTTTAAGGTATGCTTTGAGTAATCTTTTTTGGTTGAAATGTGATTCCCTTGTTAGTGTGTTGCAAGAGGTCATTCGGTTGGAATTGTGTTGCAAATGTGGGTGCCTCCCTAATTACTTTTTTAACTTCTATGTTTTAATAAGCTAGAAGTACAAAGTATGACATATATTGCATCTCTGAGGTGCTGATTAGCCATCCGTGGGACAAGTTTTGAAAGTACTCTGATTTGATTACATTGTCTTCTAGATTGGACACTGATGGAACTTTTATAACCACTCAATCATCATGCATGCATCCAATTTCTTCAACTTGTTTCATATATTTCTTGTCCTTCATTAGTGACTCTAGCCCCAAGAACTGGTTGTGGTTCATAAGCATCTTCAAATTTTTCTTCCACTAGAATATCTACCAATTCATCTAGTTTAGGCTCCACATGTGGTGATGGGGGTTGCTCATATTGTGACAATTGTGCTTCTAGTTCCTCTATTTGTTTCTCAAGTTTCTCAATCTCTTATGTGTTGGATGGAAGTGGAATAGCTTTGGACACCTGGGTGCTGGTTGTGGCTAGCTACTTTCATAGTCACTGAGCTTGTCTTCTAATTTGTCATAAGATTTGAGGAAATTTGCATGATCCTCTAATAAAACATGGATGTTCTCAGAGGGAACCAGTTGAACGTGTGTGGGACTAATGGTAGTGCCTAGTGTGCCTTCCATAGTAGCATTGAGATTATCTTGGTTCTATTGCTAGAGGTGCTTGTTTTCTTCCAAGGTTGTGTCCATATGTCTTTGGAGAAAACCCATGTTTCTTTGTAGCTTAGCATTATTGTCCACCTGATGGTGCAACATGACCTCCATAATCCTAGTGGCTTCTTGATCCACATTCACATTTCCAAATCAAGCTCATTGTGGGTTTGTTGTAGTGTGTCATACTGCTCTCATAAGGTGCGGTTATCCTCTTCTAATGTGGTGAATCTTTCTTGGAGAGGTTCCGATCCTCCACGAGGATGGTATTGCATTCCAATTGTTGGTATTCATGTCATACCTGAGTTTCACGCTAAATCATTGTGTTGAATGCATTATGTACATGCATGGATGCAATATACACAAGTGAGAATGCAAGGGGAAGGCAAGTGGGAATGGGCATTGTGAACGTAGTGCACAATGGTGTGATAGGTTCCGGTGAGGTTGGTGAAGGGTGAATGGGAGATTGTGGAAGTGTAGGGGAAGGGGGCGGTGTCATGGGTGGTGATATCCAAGGGGTCTGATAATGTCGTGCATGTTGGTTCTACCATATAGACAGGGATGGTAGGTGCCATATGGTGTCTATGAATATTGAGGATGTTGTGATAGGATAGAGGTCCCTTGATGGTCCTAGGACTCGGAGCATGGTTGCTATAAAGGATGCCCAAAATGGTGGTAGGGTGGTTGTGGGTGCGTGTGGTTGTTGCATAGAAGAAAATATGGAAGATGATGTGGAAGCATAGGGATCCGTGGTATGGGGCGCTTGGGTGATAGAAAATGTTGGAAATCCAAGAAGTCCTTCAGTTGGAGGTTGGTCTTCTACTACAACACTTTTGAAGGGGTGGCCTGTGGCAATTTCCAATGGATTTGTGGAGGTAGTGTACAATGGAATGGTGATGGAAGAGAATAGTTCAGTGTGGGAGACAAGAGCATGGAAATTGAAGGAAGAGGTGGAGGTGATGTTTTCAATGGTAATTGTGGCAATTTTGGTGTGGGGTGGTGAAGTAGGTGGGGTGTGAAAGTGGGTCCTATTGGATGGGTGGTTTCTATGGGCGTGATGGCAATTTGGGCATGTTGGGTTCTAGGTGAGATTGAGGAGGTGTAGGTGAGATGGGTGAGGTTTGAACAAAGGTTTTTGTGGTGAAATCAATTTTTTTTACCGAGGTTGTCTCTTAGACTGTGATTGCTTCTCTGTGATATATGGGTATCTGAATATTCTTTCTAGATCATGGCTTGGTATCGATGCATCGCTGGTCACATTGCAGTCATGGTCTTTGCAACATCGTATGTATGGATTCCACCATTCCACAAGTCTCTATCATGAGCTTGAGAGATTCTATGAACTGTGGATCTATGCCTTCTTCTCCTAGTATTTGATCAATGAGTATGTGGCTGGTGTGGAACGAAAGTCTACCTCGCTCTTGGACACTCTAGATGGTGTTATATAATCCCTCAAAATGTGTTGTGTATGTTGGGCTCCTTCATGTTCTTCTTCCTCATGTTCATCTTCACATTCTCCTCTTCTTGTTCTTCATCTTGTTATTGCTCATCGTGTTCCGCTTCATGCTACTGGTATCTCCTCCTTCTTCCTCTTCTTCTTCTTTTGATTCAAGGTTCACATATGTGAGGATGCATTCAAAGTCAACATTGACTAAATCTTCCAATCCAATCCCACCAAAAAACTCTAGATCGAATGGTACAGGTAGGAAGATCGATTGTGGACCATCAATACTTTACCTTGGCAATCTGAGTGTAAAGGGGTGGACAATGTGTTTTGGTGTGGGGCTAATGTCACACGTCAAGGTGGCTCCTCTAGGTTGAGCACATAGGATTGATCTTCTCATTCTCTTGGATGGTGGTGTAGAGTTATTTCTACTTCTTAATTGTTGGACTTCATTCCATGAGAGAGCCCTATGAAGGGTTACATTGTATGCCAAGCACCTATAGATAATCCATGCGAGAGTGCAACATCCATGCAAGATGGTCTTGCATGGCCATCTCTTGTGAGCTATGTGAATTTGGTATGTGATCCAATGGGGAAGGTTGACGGTCAAATTATGGGTATCCGCCAAGTACAAAGTGAACCACACTTTTTTATGCGGCATAGTGAACCTATCCTATCGAGGGAAAGCGAAGTGTTGCATGCACATGCAAAGGTGGATATCAATATTAGGGGTCATTACTACCATTTCTTTAAGCTTGGTTAGATTTCTATTCTTCATGTTACCAGGGAACAATCCTTTCTTCTTTGTGGGGATGTGCATACCTTGCATATCTAAAGCTTCTCACACTAAATTATTGGTAAGCTAAAACCTTTTCAACTTGTTCCTCATAGTAAGGATGGTATCTCGAAGGTACTAGATGCTCTAGTGTCCTTGTTGGGTTGCAAAGTGTTAATAAGGTATTAGGAGTGCACGAAATTAGGTTTCAAAAGCCTTGCACTGAAGTATTCTACTAGGCCCACCTTGTGCCATACTCATTGGAGTTCCTTTTCGTTTTGCAAGTGCTCAAACTCTCTAGTGAAAAAGTGATATTTTCCCCCATACATTGTTATACTAAATCTCAACCTCCACCAAAGATAAGCAGATTCTCCCAAAGTTCCAGCCATCTCACTAAACCAATGCAAATCCTTGTTCACTCTTGTGGTGTGACCTATTGGTGGATCTTGAATCGGGATCACTTCCAGGTCTCTTAGAGCCTTTGATCACTTTGTGGGTACATCTACAATAGGCAAGCTCTTGATTTCTATCATCAGTTGATTGGGTCTTGCCTGAGACCTAGTGCCCATTGCTTCAGCCATAATGGTAGCAGTAATTGATGCTTTTAGATCTGCTAGAAGAAGAAAATCACATTAGTATTGCATCAAAGAGTAGATGAGACCTTGTTCCCCTTGCAATACCAACATGACATCCGTGATGGTTATTGGGTTAGTAAAGTGGTGCACTATGAATGTGTGTGGACATTAGAAGGTTAGTTGACATTTCTAGATGCATAATTGAGATGTGCAATGTACTCAAAATGGATCTATCCTAATGCAGGGAAATTTACATCATAGGATCGGGGGTTTTATTATAGGATTTGACTCTCCAAATTTTCTTTATGGGATTACAGATATTTCTTCTGATTATGCTTAAGGGTTTCATAGAGAATTCTACCTAGATATGGGACTCTTTAGTTACCCATTTCCAACTATTGCTAGGTTTGAATTGTTGGTTGTTTTTTGCATTCAAATAGAGGGAAAACTGAATTTTTAGCAAATACCACATTTCGGCTCACAATAATTGTGTTCGTCAACGGATTGTACAAACGATATCCCTTACTTTTAGCACTATAACCAACAAATATACATTTCTTTCCCTTGTCATCAAGTTTGTGACATTGTTGTGATGGCACAAGAGCATATGCCAAACAACCAAACACACGCATATGACTAACCATAGGCTTATGACCATTCCAAGCCTCATAAGGAGTGATGACTCTCAATGCTTTTGTAGGGCAATGATTCAACACATAGTTTGCACACATGACTGCTTCCATCCAAAACTTATCAGGAAGATGCTTTCCTTTAACCATACATCGTGCCATTTCAAGTAGAGTTCTATTTTTATGCTCGGGAACACCATTTTGTTGAGGTGTATATGGCACCGTGCATTGGTGTGAAATACCTCTTTCATGAAGAAAAGCATTAAACTCATGTGACATGTATTCACCACCACGATCCGTGCGTAGAGTCAAAAGCTTTTATGAAGAAAAATTTTCAGCCATAGCTAAAAATGATTTGAAGCAAGAAAATACCTCATTCTTTGCTTTCATAGGATACACCCATGTATGGCGAGTAGCATCATCAATGAAGGTAACAAAATATACATGCTTCCCAAAAGATGGAGTCTTGACGGGACCACATACATCGTTATGGACAAGCTGCAATTTTTTTGTAGTGTGTGTATGAGTATATTTTGGAAAAGAAGCATGATGCATTTTTCCAAGAATGTAACCTTCACATGCATGCTTTTCAATGGACTCAAGTGTAGGCAAACCAATAACCATGTCCTTCCTTTGCAAGTAAAGCAAACTATTGAAGTTCAAGTGACCAAAACAAGCATGCCAAAGCTCCATTTCAGCCATGGAAGAAGTATGAGCAACCAAGGCATTCGAGGCAACCCCCTTGTATGTATCCATGCGATGCAAACCATTACATAATGTACTGGACATCACAATAACATCACCATTGCTGAAATCATGAACCATACACTTATCATCAACAAAGTGTACATGAAGTCCAACTTTGGCAATCAACGGAACTAAAATTAAGTTCTTCTTGATACTGGGCACATACAATGCATTTTTCAAGAGAATCACGCCTCCATTTGCAGACGTAAGCTCAAATTTCTCCTACTCTAATGATAGGATAAGAGGCATTGTTTGCACACACCACATGTCCTCCTTTGGTTGCATCTTTCAAAGAGGCAAAAAATCTTTTGCATGATGCTATGTGCTTTGAAGAACCACTATCAAAGAACCAATCAAAATCAGCCTCACTCACAACCATACATTTAGAATGCAAAGAAGCATCATAATGACATGTAACAACACATGCCCAAAAATCTTGAGCCATGTTACCTTCATCATTCTTTACATTTGCTGAATTTTCAAGAATAGAAATGTCGGATTCTTTCTTCTTTTCATTGCGTTTAGCAAGCTTTCTATGTTCATCAATAGTATGATCAACCTTTCGGCAATATTTGCATCTCTTCTACTTTTGCAAATCGGCATCATTAGAGGAATGAGTGGAAGAGGAAGCTTGAGGCTTTGGTTTTGATGAACCCAAAGCTGAACCATACTTGCTTTTCCCCTTTTGTGAGATAGCAAATGCTTGCGTTCCCTCAATCAAACCACTCTTATTCACTCTAGATTTCTCTTCTTGCAAAAGAAGAGGCACAACCTCATCAAATGCATACATCTTAGAATTCCCTTGTGCAACCAAACGGAGAATAGTAGCAAAGCTTTGAAAAGATTCCAATAATCCTTTCAACAATGTAGAAATGAGTGATGCATCTAGAATAATCTCATCTATGTTTGCCAATTGCTCTTTCAAGCCCTTGATGTGTGTCACATACACATCCACCGACTCATTTTCAGTCATACATACATCCTCAAGTTGCTTCCTCAAGTATGCAACAGGTGCTTCATTACACACAACATACAAAGAAGCAAGAGTGTCCCATGCTTGTCGTGATGTAGAACATGACCGAATGTGTGGAACTATATGACGGTTCATAGAACGCGCAATCAAAGCATGAGCTTGAGCATCTTTTCCATCCCATCTAAGTTGCTCCTGTATAGGTGGAGAAGGAGAAACCATTGTACTTGAAGAAGAAGCTCCATCTATGATAGTAGACTGTGAAGTAGAAGAACCTACGGGTCTTCGATCTACATCTGTCACTATGTTCCAAAGTTGTTTAGCAACAAGAACATGCTTCATCATGTAAGACCACATCGGATAGTTGGTCTCATCAAGCTTAACTTCAGCGTGAAGCATGCCAAACAAGTCATTGTTGCCCGCCATTTCACAAAAGAACAAGAATGTGACAAAATCTTTACTTCGATGAAAGTTGAAATGAATGCTGAAATTTTAGCTCACAAATTGTCACTCTGATGGTGATTTTGACTGCATGAATGACTTTGAAATGGGGGTAAAACCCCAATGCACCTGGTGGAAATGTTTCTTGGCTGCTGAAAATCACTCTCTATGCTCCGAAGTCGATTTGCATTGTTAAAAGTGTGCACGCACTGTGACATGAAAAACCAAAACTTGAGAAGGAGCTTAATCTACTCTAATACCACTATTGGGTGTGTGTAGAAGTGCGAGAGACACACAAGAAGCACACACAAGGAGCACAAACACAGCAAGACACACCAAGAAGACGATGGCTAGAATAGCTCTCTCTATTGACAATTAACTCAACTGAAGTAAGAGCTAAATAATATCCCTAAGTACAAAGTACCACCAGATATGATTGTATCAAGTATGTGGTAACATGGGGAAAAAACCTCTAACCAGCACTAGAGTAAAAAGTGCCCATGTATAGGGAAAAGGTTCACATCAAAGCTACTCGAGGAACACATAAGTGTAACAAATGCACCTAACATCAAATCTTGTTTACCATTCATGAACCATATATAGGTTATTATCACTTCATCAGGGAGAAACTCATGGCAAAGGAAATTGATATTTCTTTTATTCCAACACAAGAAAGTAGCGGATATCATGACTAAAGCTCTTGATGGAATCAAACTTTGCAAGTTCAAAGAAATATCAGGTATACAAATCATCAAAGAATGAAGAATCAAGCATGCTTTAGCTTGAGGGGGATTTGTTAGGACATCAAGCTTACATCATGCTTGAAAAGGCCTTGCTCAAGATCTAAATTTGTCATTAAAGTGAACTTTAGAGATAGGACATTCTTTGAGGATCATTACTCTTTTACATGTTCATGATTACGCATGGTCCATGGTGTCTCATGAAAATCCTTGATTCATAAGTCCTTAGAATTTTACTCATGTCTAAAGATAAAAAGGGAGGAATAAAAAATCCACGAGTATTTGGGTTTGGTGAATCAATCAACTATCTAAATCAAGTCTTTTTAACTGGATTTCTATTTTCCTTGATTATAAGAAAATTAATCTTCATCACAACAACCAAGCATAAGAAAGAAGTGATAAAATACTCAAAGAATCTATATAAGGATTCATTGACATATACATATTAGTTTGATTTGCACTTTGCTCTCCTTCCATTTTTTTGCATCATCATCTCTAATATATGTCAACTTATAGAGGCTAGTTCTCTCTCCACAATGATCCAATCTTTATGGATAAGGGTTCATTCGAATGTTAATAGCTTCTAATTTATGTGTACAAATGTTTGTAGGATTCAATTCATGAAATTGTGAGAAATAGAAATTTTATGGTATGAGGGTCTATCTGTCCACATCCTTGAAAAGTCAAGATCACCACTAATCAAAGTTAAGCTTGTAATTAGCACATTGATTGATGATAAATTCAACTCTTGTGCATATTACGTACTCAATCATATATGTGACCTTCCTCTAAGAGGAATATATCTAATTGCAATCAAGCCAATAGTAATGAGCATTTGAAGGTGCATGAATCATCTCAAAATAGTAAGTCTCTTGATCTAGTCTTTGTGAAAATCAATCTATTTTGTATCAATCATTTCTCATTAATGATCCAAAGCACATAGAGTATTTTATGGCACTAATCTCAATTCCATAAGGTGTATTTGAATCTCCAAGCACAAAAGGGCTGGTCTTGTGCTGGTTAGCTAGACCAAACTTTAGCACTTGTGATCATAGATTTCTTCTACTCAAGCTTCTCCAAATACTCACAAAAATTGCTTGAAAGCTATGTATGATTCCTTCATATTAAATTCAAAAGAAAAGTCAAACTCGGATTAAGTATGGATTCAATTTTGGCTGAATTTGAAACTAGAATTTATGGCCAAATATTTGGGTTAAAGTGATAATCTAAAGAGAGTCCAAAGTTGAATTGAAATCGAGGTTAACACAAAATTTGGGTTGGGCTATAATCAGAACTTCAATTGAGGTTGAATTTTGGGGTAGAAATTAGACTTAAGAGTGCAATCCAAAATTCACACTACTTAGGATCAAGAAAGTGAGCACAATTGTGCACATTTGCAAACTTAGAGTAAGAACACTTGAAAAGAGATAAAAAAAAAGAAGATTTAGTTTCATGTAAGCATTTTCCTTGGGCTTAGTGTCACTCTAGCACAATGGCAAGTACCAGTGTGAGGAGATCCACCTCATAATTGTGAATTCGTGGAGACGTGGACGAGAATCGACACTGAAGCTCGTGAACCATTGTAAAGCATCAAACTGAAATCGAGTGATCTCTAGCCTTAATTTTGATTCTATTGAGTATTGATCGTTGCTCAATCCGTTTGTTGGTGTATGATTGATAGTTGGTTTTCTATCTTCAACATCACTTCATATGTGTCTGCAAAGCGATTAGGGAAAAGGAATATATTGAAGCAAATATATGGGCATGTGTTAGTGCATGACCATACTTATCTATGTGTATTGTGTAAGAGAATGTGTGCATAAATTCATATGTAGATGCATTGTGTGCATGTGTGCCAATGCAAGCATTTGTATACGTGTGTGCACGTGCCTTTCAAGTCATGTTTCTTTGTGCTCATATGTATGTATGCACCCAAGTGTGTGAACGCACGTTAATCTAAAATGTGAATATATTGGCTGAAATGTTTATATATAATCATAAAGAAATGCATAACCACGTGAATGACTACAAAAAAAGGAAAGACTGCGTGGGCACATGACATGCATGGGTGTGTCAATGGCCATGATTGAGATGAAGCAGGTGTTATTAATATGATAAAAAAAATGCAATCGCTTATTTTGCATCATATAGAACAGAACCAATTGAACAGAAAAAAAATACTGATGTTTTGTTTTGGTATGATTGTTTTTATATTGTACACTTGCACAAATATCTAAATCATAGTACAAATGCTTGAATTCGGAACCCAAAAGTCTATACATGTATAATAACTCTAATCATTTCGATATTGCACATATGCTTAAATGAGTGTTTTGCAGAGTTTGGTATGAGGGTTAGTACGCATTGACTGCATACTCTGTGTTTGACGAGAGGGATTCAAAAACTGTTTCCTATTGCTATGCCACTTTTAAAACCTTTGAACAAGTTGCAAAAGTAGAAATCCTTATCGACCGCTGCTAATTGCTAATTGTTTCCATTGAAAAGAGATTTTTGATACTTACTTTCCTTTGAAGTGTTGAAAGATAAATTATATTTGTTCCTATGAAAATGACGTGGTGGACACATTAATTGTGTTTTATTCAAAATTATAAGAAAAAGTGAAGTTATAATTAGTTGAAACTCTAAATATGATTGATGTATATTGTTTCTCAAGACTCTTGGAATTATGACAAGCTTGATATCTAAACAATATCTTTGAGCTTGTCTTTTGTCACTTGAGCTTCCCTAGAAGCACCCTCTATGTGTCGTGGCAGTTGACTTCACCCGTCAATGGAGCAAACGCATGTGACTTGATTTAATGAAAAATAATACACAGAGTAAGTGCTACATGAAAAAAGAATTTAGATTCCATTCGACAACAATCTTATGGCTTATAATTGAAAGCTGATTATACAAAATATTCATTTGCATTGAGTTGTACCCTCTTTTTTACGAACCTCCACGACATACCTGGTGAACTTGATGTGAAAGGAGGGGGTGAATAAAATATCGAGCTAGTGCATTGAAGAATTGAGTTAGCATCCAGAAATTGAGCGATCTAGCACTTACATGGAAGATCTCCTAGCTTAGTTCATACACTTTCAGGAAGAGGATAGGCATCCAGTCACTTCATGAGTGCCTAGCCAAGCGGTGCACATTTTCCAAGGGTAAGAATGTCTCCAAGTTCTGCAAAGAATACGAACCTAAGACAAAGTACTTAGGTGTTGGTTTGGCTCCGATGACGGATGTGGAGTTATGTGAAAGCTTTGCCTACGTGTGTGAATATAGTTTATGTAATCAAATCATACAAATAAACCATATGACATGGTCACAATACCAAGCAATGCTCCTCAAGCAGTTCATGCTGGAGGATATAGACAAAGTGACTCATAACTCCTTCCTGAGGTGGGTTCAAATGCCCAAAGGCTAGCCGATTCTAGAGATCAAAAGAAATTTTAACCAGCAGTTTGATGATCTATCGGAAAATGAGAAGAGAGGCGTAGGACATGAAAAAGTGTCCTTGTTTCTTCGAGCAATAGATATTAAAGCCAGAGAGGAGTTAATTCCACTTTTGCAAGATATAGACTCCGACTCGGAGCTCACAGAGGATTGGATGCTTGTCCATGAAGCTATGAGAAGATACGTGAAGAAACAACAAACAATAGAAAAACTTTTAAATGATTGGAAAGCTGACATTCATGCAAATGAAGAAGATGCACAAATTCCATGCATTTCAGAAACTAAGAATAATTTGCAAATCCATAGAGAAACCCCAGTTGGGCAAAAAGAAGATATGCATTGAATACCATGTACATGCTTATGAAGAGGATTGCCATAAAGAACCTATAAGCATAAATGATGCAATCTCTAAGGATCCAAGGTACCAAGAGCCTGTAGATACTTTTACAATGATTACATCTTCAAATACTATAAATGCACAAAGCCCAAAGATGGGAGGAGCAAAGGAATATGCGGAAGCTAAAAAAATCAAAATCAAACAATATCAAACATACAACAAAACAAAAATAAACAAAACACACCAAGAAAACAACATGAAGCTTCCCATAATCTGATAGACTCCTCACTTCTAAGGGATGATAATCAAACAAACAAAGAAGCAAGATATAATAATAACCAAGATTTAAAGATATCTATAGGAAGTCAAGATTATCATATTGAGATTGAAAATGAAATACCTCAAAATAATCCAGTGATTTCATGTGAAGATCAAGCACAAGATGGTTCCTTAAATGATGAAGCCAAGCAATATTTAAGGAATTATTTGATGACATCTAAAAGCAAAACATCTCTTCAAGCATATGATTCAAATATGAATTATGGCCAAATGAATGATTTCTATGAAGAGATCAATGCAAGTGTGCATGATGCTAAGTAATGGTGTGTATGCAAGTGATTCACATTCTATGAAGAAATACATTCTGATGAGAATGGTAATTATGATGAGTTAAGTCCATGTGTTGAAGATTTTCAGCATGAAGGATCGGATGCAGCATTCATTGAAATGTACGAAAAATATGAGATGGGTACATTACCCAATAAAGATCAACAAGAAAAGATAAAATTAAACGGTTGCATTGATGAAGCTCGATGCAAATACTATCTGATGAGTCAAGGTCCAATCGATTCAAATGAATATGCCAAGATATTTACACATGATGAAACATTTGAACAAGAATCAATGACCGAGGATATGTATGAAGAATGTGGTCTAAGTACATGTTCTGAAGAGAATGAGCAAAAAAAGATGGAGATGGATGAAAAATTCTATGATGGCATATTGAAAAAAGAAATTAAGTTGTCATCAAACTATATGCATAGTCCTAGAAGATGTCTAGATTGTGATGATTTTGACCTCAATAAGCAAGACTCTAGTGATATTGAAGATCAAGACTTTCTTGATTATGAGGATATGGATTCCCTTCATGTTGAAGGAGAGATGATTTGGGACCATAACAATGATGAAGAATTCTTGGAAATATTAGAAGAGGAAGTAGATACCATAATTGGTGGCATTCAAGTAAGAAGAAATTATGAGAGACTGAGTGACAAATATGAGCATAAACTGCAATCAAAGGATGATGAACCTTCTTATTTAGAGTGCAAATCTTATGAATCTATTCAAAGACTCAATTGCAATGATGATGAAAGTTTGGGTAATCATAATCAAAATGATAAAAATCTTTCAAACAATTTCGAGCTTGAAATGGATCAAAATGCATGATTGAATTATCTTTTTGACGATAGTTTAAACATATTAAATTTCAAAACACTTTATACATGTGATCTTCATTTATCATGTGCATCCTCATATGATGCATGTGAGAGGATCATGAACAAAGGTGACTATGCTCAAATGATTGCATCATGGATTTTCAAATTTTCCAAGAGCTATGCAATCCAGTCAGGCCTTCACGGGATGAACAAGCGAATGAAGTGGCTTGTTCGCAAGTCTAACATTTTCAAAAATGTTTCTAAGATGAGTGCAATACAATGTTGGTTGTTCTTCAAGCACAGCTTCTTTGGTGAGCATGTATCAGAGAAGGTGAGGTTGAAGGGAGAGTCTCATTCAATAAAACTCCATAAAACTTAAAAATGTTTTTTGTAAATAGAAGTGTATATAACTGATGTTTTGTTTTGATTTTAAGAAAGAAACATGAAACCTAGACGAGCAAGTGAAGAATGCAGATTCAAAATGAAGAAACAAAGATGATCTAGAATGCAGATTCAAAAGGGCTTTTGACACTATAAAGGTGAAATGTTTTTTGTTTCAGATTCCTTTTTCTCTTGTATATATGTATATATAAAAAGATTGCATGATTGACCATATGATATATAAAGAAATGCATAAACAATAAGAAAATTAAGTAGAACAAAGATCTTGTATGGCTATTGAGATTACATGTGATGCATAAGGACCAGGATTATGGGAGTAGGATTAGAAAGCAGACTAGAACTTTCGGGAACAAGACGTAGGAAGGTGAAAGGCAACCCTAAACTGAGTACCTGTATATACTTGTGACCGAACTATATACCATGGAACTATTACGCAAAAACATTGCTTGTAATAAGCCAATAGATTTAGAGAGAAAATGGTTGATGGAGAATGTTAATCTCCAAAAGAACAACTTACTCTTGTGATTAGAGCACCTCTATACCAAGAGTAAGTCAAACACTCCACTAATTTAGAGGATCAATTGCTAACTATCAAAAGATTAACAAATCTGTGAAGAAGATGAAACACAGAAAAGTCTGTTGCACTATTTCTCCACATTGACCTATCAAATGTGTAAAGTTTTTTATGAAACTTTGTACGAATCACCTCCTAGAGATTGCGCATCTCCTCCAAGTTGAATTACTTCAAAAGATTAAGTATAACTTGAGAAATCAACTTCTCAAGTTACCTATGTCAGAAACTGTCATCCAGAACAGTCGACTTTACACCTGTAACTTTTAAGACTTGGTTCTCCTTGAATAGAACCCGTTTTCCAAAATGCTTCTAGCCATGAGTAGCTTATCTTTCAACTTAAAGATTAAGCTCTCACTCATGCAAAACTTTAAACTATGCTGGGAGAAATGATCAAAACATTGACTTCGAAATCTGCGCCTGTTTTAGGAACCAGTGAACACACTTCACATATAAATGTTCCTACACTTAATTCACTCAGCCTGATTACAATTGGAAGCTAAAACTTTGCACAGAGGTCAAGCAACTTCCAACTTAGACTTGCACAAAAGCATTTCACAATTGATCTACTGTAGAAGGAGAACACGCAGAAACATCGGGCGCAAAATTTTCATTTTACTCAGAAGAAATACAGTTGAGTGATGAGAGCTAACTCAACTAACTTTTCCTCTATCTCATGACTTCTAACTCTTGTCACATATGCTCTCATACTTGCCCCGACTTTTCTCAAAGTATTTATAGATAAATTTGTACATGATTCTTACTAAACAAAATATCTAAGTCAGCTATGACTATACTAATGTACATATGTGTACACTTCTCTTGTCCTCTGAATGTAATCTTCTTCCACACTTTAGGAATTGATTCTTCCTTCATCATTTGATCTTCCAAGCCTTCAATTGGTGATTGGTCTGCACCAACAGCTCCCCCTCAATCATCAATTGAGGTTTTCTCTGTCTTCTTGATACTTGCCATGTCTTTGAACCTTTGTAACTTAGGTCCATCCAAACTCTTTGTCATCATATCTGCCACTTGTTCTTTTGTTGGAGTGTACATCACTTCAATCTCTTTATCTAGTACCTTTTCTCTCAAGAAATGATACTGAATCTCTATATGCTTAGTCCTGGCATGAAAAACAGGGTTAGCTGCCAAATACAAAGAACTCATATTGTCTCCAAAAATTATTGGAGTACTATGATCAGTCTCAAAACTTTTCATCAAGGTCTTCAACCATATCACTTCCTTTGCAGCTTCTACCATTCCCTTATACTCAGCTTCTGTGGATGATAAAGCAACTGTATGTTGCTTCCTTGAACACCAAGAAACTAACTTATCTCCAACATAACAGAGATATCCATGAGTAGACCTTCTATCATCTGAGTCACCTGCCCAATCTGCATCACTAAACACTTTGATTCTTGTGTCAGAAGTGAAACCATAATACAAACCTTCACTTAGGGTTCCTTTGATATATCTGAGTACCCTTTGGGCTGCAATCCAATGAGTCTTCTTTGGACAATGCATAAATTGTGACAACACACCTACTGCATATGATAGATCTAGCCTTGTCAAGGTAGCATAGATTAAACTACCTACCAAACTCTGATATTTCTTCATATCATTGAACTCTTCACCTCCATACCTGCTTAATTTATGATTTACCTCCAATGGTGTAGTTGAGGTCTTGCAATCTTCCATGTTAAACTTGACTAGAAGATTCTTCAAGTATCTCTCTTGTGAAACATATACTCCATGTTGAGTATACACAATCTGCATTCCTAGAAAATAAGATAAGTTTCCCAAATCACTTATCTTAAACTCCTTCTCTATTTGTCTTTTGAGTTCATTGATTCCTTGAGCATCTGTTCCTGTAACAATAATATCATCAACATAAATGCACATGTAAATGTATCCATTCTCACTTGCCTTCACTAGCAAGCTACTATCTGCCTTTGATGCTTGAAATCCACATTCATTCAAGAACTTGACCAATCTGTGATTCCAAGCTCTTGGGGCTTGCTTCAACCCATATAAAGCTCTCTTGAGCTTACACACATAATCTGATCCAATTGATTCCATGAAGCCTTCTGGTTGCTCCATATATACTTCATCTGCAATGTATCCATTTAGAAATGCATTTTTCACATCCAATTGTGATAATTTCCATCCCTTGCAAGCAGCAATAGCAATCAATGTCCTAATTGTAGACATCTTAGCAACAGGACTAAAGGTTTCATCATAATCTACCCCATAAGTTTGGGCATAACCTTTGACCACAAGTCTAGCCTTATATCTAGACACTTTACCATCTGCAAACCTTTTTGTTTTATATACCCACTTACATCCAATGACCTTCTGATTCTTTGGTCTTGGTACTAGTTCCCAAGTTTCATTTTCAAGTAGAGCATCATACTCTTCTTGCATTGCCTTCTCCCAATTCTGTTTACCTTTGGCTTCTTCATAAGTGGTTGGATCTTCTTCTGTTTTCACAATGTAGGCATAATCTTTTGTTGTTAGGAAAGATGTATCATAACTATACCTTATAGGTTCTTTCCTTTCCCTTGTAGATCTTCTGATTTCTGCACTTCTTGAAGTTTCAGCCTCATTTGATTCTGGATCAAATCTTGGCCCTTCTTCTACATGATCCTGCACTCTACTTCTAGAGTCAACTTCATCAACAATTTCTTCACATACTTTTACCTTTGCCTTTCCTTTTCTTTGTATCTCTTCAACACCTGCAAACTCATTTGGTGATCCTGTATACCACATGTTTTGCTCATCAAATGTCACATCTTTAGTAACAAGAAATTGCTTTGTGGATGGACTCCACAACCTGTAACCCATCTGTCTATCATCATATCCAATAAACACATACTTCTCTGCTTTTGGTTCTAGCTTATGTCTTAATTGTGAAGGAACATAAGCATATGCAATACATCCAAATACTTTACAATGATCAAGACTAGGCTTCTTACCCCACCATGCTTCATAAGGGGTTCCTCCATCCAAAGCTTTGCAAGGCAACCTATTCACAAGGTATGTTGCAGTGTTAATGGCTTCTGCCCATAAGTAATTTGGACAATTCTTTTCTTTCATCATGGCCCTTGCAAACTCTACAAGAGTCCTATTCCTCCTTTCTGCTACTCCATTCTGTTGAGGGGAGTACCTGCAAGTTACTTCTCTTTTGATACCTGCATTCCACAAATAATCATCAAACTCTTTAGAGAAATACTCTCCCCCTCCATCTGATCTTAACCTCTTGAGCTTTTGCCCTGTGATCCTTTTTCTGCATAAGCATGAAAGTGTTTGAATGTCTTGAAGACTTCTGATTTGTCCTTGATTACATACAAAGTAATCCACCTGGTTGCATCATCAACAAACAACACATAATATCTAGATCCATTTATGCTATAGTCCCTTGAGGGACCCCATACATCTGTATGAACCAATTCAAGCATATTTGAATACTTGTACCCTGATTTGTTATAAGAACTCTTATGTGCTTTACCTAATTGACAAGCTTCACACTTGTACACCATATGTTGCCCTTCAATGTTTGGCAATCCAAGCACTATCTGATTCTTTGACATCTCCTTTATAGCTCTCTCATTGAAATGACCTAGCCTTTTATGCCATAGGTCTAATTCAGACACCTTTTGACCTCCATAGGTAAACAATGCATGTCCCACATTACCTTGGACTTTGAGAGTGAACAATCTTCCTTCCTTTTTACCTGCAATTATGTTTCTATATCCCTGATTTGGATCTTGTACATAAACACCATCATTTGTGAATCTTACCTCATATCCTTTCTCCACAATTTGCCCTACACTTATCAGATTTTAGGAATAGTAGGAACATAAAGTACCTTGCTCAGAAGTGTACTTCCACTCTTTGTCTTCACTGATCCAATGCTCTCCACTTTATGTTTGGTATTGTCACCTGTCTGAACTGTATGTCCATTCACCCTTGCTTCCATATCAGTCATCAAGGATAGATTCCCACTCAGATGGTTGCTGCACCCTAAGTCAATATAAAACACTCTTTGATCTTCTCCCATTGATTCATGAGTTGCATTCAAGATAAGAGTCATGTCATCCTTCTGATCTGATGCATAATTGTAATAATTATTGTTGTAGGACTGAGATTGGAAGTTTCTTCCACCTCCTCTACCATAGAATGTCCTACCTCCTCTTCCTCTGAAATTGCCTCTTTGGTTTCTGCCTCCTCTACCTCTTTGATTATAATTCTGATTATTGCTTCCACCACTTTGATTGTTATACCAACAATCATTTGCCAAATGATTTGTTCTGCCACAAATCCAACAAGCTTTAGCATTATCTTTGTTCTTACCTCCTCTTCCTTTACCTCTGAAATTCATCTTTCCTTTTGTGAAGTTAGCTTGATTTGAATTCCCTTCATCATCATTTGATTGCTTTCCCTTGCCATTCTTTTTCTTATCCTTGGAGTACATAGCTTGACTTGTACTTCTATCATTGTCTCCTTTAAGATCCTGCTCAAAGGTTAGCATGTGTCCTAGCAATTGATTAAGATCAGGAGTAAAGTGATCAAGTGACAACTCTATGGACAATATAAAAGGCTTCCACTTCTCATCTCCTCTCAAACCTGTAAGTATCTGTCTTACCAACTTTTCCTCTTCAATGTCTTCATCCACTGCTCCCAAGCTATCTGCAATATCTTTCATCCTTGCCACATAATGTGAAATTGATTGTGAGCTCTTCTTCTTGAAGGTTGTGAACTCAGCCCATAGTGAGGACTTCCTTGACTTAGTTGTATTTTGGAAATGCTCTTCCAAGGCATTCCAAACATCTGTAGCACTTTCCAAACCTCTGATGTGAGGTAAAAGGTAATCATTTACAGCCATGTAGATGATACTCCTTGCTTGAGCATCTTTTCTCATCCAAGTCTTCAACATTGCAAGCTCTTCCCTAGTAGGAATACTTGGATCTGCAAACTCAGGTTTTTCTTCATCTCCTGTAATAAATGATATAAGATCTTTGCTCATGAGGTGTGCTTCCATCCTCATGGACCATGCTGGATAGTTCTCCCTATCTAGCTTATCAATCTGCAAGCTTTCTCCCATCTTATGTCCACCTGTGTATTGAAATCTTCAAGCTTTACAAGCAATGTATGTACCTTTACTTCGAATTGAACTCCTTTTGCCTTTCTTGATGTCAAATAGTCTTCTCCTCGAGCTTTGACTCCAAGCTTTCACTTCTTAGTCCTTCAAGTGTTGAATTTCTTGAATCTGCAGCAGTCGGAATCCTCCTTTCTTCAAATTGATGTCTCCTGCTCTGATACCACTGATGGAGAATGTTAATCTCCAAAAGAACAACTTACTCTTGTGATTAGAGCACCTCTATATCAAGAGTAAGTCAAACACTCCACTAATTTAGAGGATCAATTGCTAACTATCAAAAGATTAACAAATCTGTGAAGAAGATGAAACACAGAAAAGTCTGCTGCACTATTTCTCCACATTGACCTATCAAATGTGTAAAGTTTTTTATGAAACTTTGTACGAATCACCTCCTAGAGATTGCGCATCTCCTCCAAGTTGAATTACTTCAAAAGATTAAGTATAACTTGAGAAATCAACTTCTCAAGTTACCTATGTCAGAAACTGTCATCCAGAACAGTCGACTTTACACCTGTAACTTTTAAGACTTGGTTCTCCTTGAATAGAACCCGTTTTCCAAAATGCTTCTAGCCATGAGTAGCTTATCTTTCAACTTAAAGATTAAGCTCTCACTCATGCAAAACTTTAAACTATGCTGGGAGAAATGATCAAAACATTGACTTCGAAATCTGCGCCTGTTTTAGGAACCAGTGAACATACTTCACATATAAATGTTCCTACACTTAATTCACTCAGCCTGATTACAATTGGAAGCTAAAACTTTGCACAGAGGTCAAGCAACTTCCAACTTAGACTTGCACAAAAGCATTTCACAATTGATCTACTGTAGAAGGAGAACACGCAGAAACATCGGGCGCAAAATTTTCATTTTACTCAGAAGAAATACAGTTGAGTGATGAGAGCTAACTCAACTAACTTTTCCTCTATCTCATGACTTCTAACTCTTGTCACATATGCTCTCATACTTGCCCCGACTTTTCTCAAAGTATTTATAGATAAATTTGTACATGATTCTTACTAAACAAAATATCTTAGTCAGCTATGACTATACTAATGTACATATGTGTACACTTCTCTTGTCCTCTGAATGTAATCTTCTTCCACACTTTAGGAATTGATTCTTCCTTCATCATTTGATCTTCCAAGCCTTCAATTGGTGATTGGTCTGCACCAACAATGGTTTCTTTTTTACACATCCAATATCAAAACTAAGTGTGTTGATTATTTCGGATTCGAGTGAACTCTCACGGTTCAAGCATTAGAACGTTGTAAAAGTAACATATAAGGGTTTTCCATATAAATAACTTCACGATGTTTCCTGTGCATTTTTCTTTATAAATTGCATAGATAATGTGTACAGCTTCAATCTTAAAACATTCAAGGTTTTTAATATATGTGGTCAATACGTTTGTTTAGAGAGAGAACAGATACAGTGAATTCATATGCGGCTATGACTGTGAATTCATATGCGTTATCTTGAAACACAATAATATATATATCTTTCGATTGAAAAGAGATTTTTGATACTTACTTTTCTTTTAAGTGTTCAAAGATAAATGATATTTGTTCTTCAAACTTTAAATATGTTTGATGTATATTGTTTCTCAAGACTCTTGGAATTATGACAAGCTTGATATCTAAACAATATCTTTGAGATTGTCTTTTGTCACTTGAGCTTCCTTAGATTCTGTGCATCGTGGTAGTTGACTTCACCCATCAACGGAGCAAATGCACGCGACTTGATTTAATGAAAAATAAAACACAAAGTAAGTGCTACATGGAAAAAGAATTTTGGATTCCCTTCGACAACAATCTTATGGCTTAGAATTGAAAGTTAATTATACAAAATATTTATCTGCGTTGAATTGTACCCTCCTTTTTATGAACCTCCATGACAATGTGAGGACTAGTATGACGACTATGAGCAAGTGATGGCACAAGTGCGTGAGTGAGAAGCGCACAAGCATGCACATACATACACACACTGGCAGAATGCAAGAAAAAAGAGAGGAACAATGGATTTCTTTGTATTACTCAAAAAGTCTCTTAAAATAGCTCAAAACTCTAACAAGCTAACCTAAAAAATGAGCTCTCTAGCTCTTTTTATAGTTTTTGACTAGCTTTTGGCCATGTCCAGACCTAGTGTCTGGCCTAATTAAAAATTAGGTTCTAGGGTTTATTTGAGGGTTCAAACAAAGTCAAAAAATTATGAAAATTGGTATGTAGCTACTTCTAGTACTCCTCAAGCTTGAGCACTCCTCGTCTTGAAGAAAATGGAGTATAAATACCAAAAACGGTATTTACAATGTTCATGTAGTGATGAAAATCACTTTTAAAAAGGATTTGTCTTGGAAAAATTATATGGCCTAATTGTTGGATCTTCTTTGACTGCTTTGCCTACTTGGTCCTTCTCTTTGGTCTGACTCTTTACGTTGGCTCCACTGGTTTGTAATGCCTTGACTACTGCCAACACTCCCCCTCTCTCGCATCTATCGTCTCTGACAGACCCTTGTTGGTGGGTGTGCTTGATGTAATATTCAATGATGTCTGTGGCTAGCTGATGTTCTTGAATGTGCATTCCTCGAGCTAAATCTATCATGAGCTTATCCCAATCTATTCGACCTGGAAGGTCCAGATGTGGCAAGCGTAACTGATATGCATGGATGGCCTATTCTACCGCAAAGAGATGTAACAAATGTATTGGTCTGGGAATGAAAATTTCAGAATGATATTCCGAGAACCCAATAGAGAACATTTATTCAAAGGTCTACTTGTAGCAAGCAAGTAAATACTTTATGCACGCATGCCAAGCATATATTATGTTGATGGAGGGGGTCTGGCTCATGTCATAGACCAAATCTCTGTTACCCTCAGAAAAGCTGGGTGTCGAAATATATGGTGCTTGTACCATGTAGAAGGTCTTGAATACGACCGTCATCAGCTCCAAGATTTTCATACACATCATGGCGACGATGTTCAGCATGTTCTTTAGGCATGCAAACCAATGACGTATTGTAGAGATCATGTATGCTACAGCTGATGGTGCTCTAGGTGGAGCAAAATATGGATAATTAACCCAATCCGAGCATCCTTTATTATTGCTGACTTTGATGGCAAAAGCTTTCCATGATTTACGATGGACTATTGGACAATAACATGGGTTATATTTAATATATGATGGCATTGTGGCCCATGTGTGCATCATTTCTAGATAGTCTGTGAATAGTCGCTCATGCCAATTGGGTTGAAAAATCGAGCCTACAAGTGCATACGCTGGTAGATCATCAGGCTCAAAGTGCATGGCAAATGTAGGCTCTTTTCCTGTATGCCTTTTAATCTCTGCATTATAGTCAACTAATAAGACAAAGTAGGGCTTATACTGCGTTTTTGATGTGGTAATCAGGCATTGATAGGAGAGGTTCCGAAAGTAAGTAGACCTGAGAACTATTTCTTCTAAATTGGAAAGGGACCTGATCTGCACGACCACTCTATCATCATGTGTTTGACCAATTTGTTCAACTCTCTTGAGCAAGTATGCGACTTCAATCGCAAATGTGTCTCGTCCCTCTTCCATGACACATCCACCAGGTACCAACATTGGGTCATAAGGCTCTTCAAAATTCTCTTCGATCGTGATCTCCACCACAGTTTGAGGCTCCAGTTCTTCAATAGGAGAGGGTGGCCTCTCGTATGGTATGAGCCTAGCTTTTAATTCTTCGACCTGCTTTCTTAAGGTCTCTACTATTCTTCAGTGGATTGTTGAGGGATGGAAGGCTCGGGTTGAGATGGAAGGCTTTTCATAGGATTCTAGAAAGTTGGCATGTTCCTCAAATAAGATTCATATGTCTTCTGAGGGGACTGCTCTATACTTTGTAGGGCTAATTTTTGCTCCCAAGGTCCTTCCATAACTGCTTCAAAATTATCTTGGTTTTGTTGCTAAAGCTGCTTGTTCTCTTCCAAAGCCACAGCCGTGTGCTTCCATAGGAGCCCTAGATTGCATCTTAGTTTAGCATTGTTGAGCATTTGCACTTGGAGCACGTTTTCCAAATCTTTGACTTCTTTATCATCCATAGTAGATATCTTGGACTCCAATTTGGTATGAGCATATTGTAAGGTGGTATATTCTTCCAGAAGTGTTTGATGGTCAGCTGTAGTGTGGTGACTCTAACTTGTAGCCTTTGTGGCTCTGCCTAGAAGGTAGCACTGTGCTCTTCCAGTCGTTGATATTCTTGTTGTAATTGATATGCACACTGAATTAACATATTGAATGAATTATTTACATTATGAGATGCGAGGGGAGGAGTTTGGAATGCAGAGGGAATGGGAGTGGGAAGGGGAGTTGTGTATGCTGTGTCTACCAGCGAGGTGGTGAGTGGTGATATGGGGGGTAGGGGAGTGGGTGATGGTGGAATTGGAGGGAGAGGAGGGGGTGTTGTCGGTGGTGAAATGTCCATGGGAATGGACAATGTGGTGCGTACACTGGCTACCATGTATGTGGGTATGGTAGATGAAGTGAGTGTAGTGTGTGTGAAAAGTGATGTGGTTGTGATTGTCTGTGAACCTAGCACTTGAGGAGCAAGAGAAGGGATGAATTGTTCTTTGAATGACATGTAATGATGTGGGGTGATTGTGACGAGTGAGGTATAGGGGGTGGATGGGAAGTATGGATCCCTAGAAAGGGGAAGATGTGAATAGGGATAAGCAGGGAAGCCTAGACTACCTTTTGTGGGTCTCAGGTGTCCTTTTATACTAGGTATGAGTGGGTGTCCAATGATGGGTTTGAAAGGCAAAAATGGTGAAGTGATAGAAGGGTTGGTAACGGAAGAAAAAAAGGTGGCCTGCGATGTTGGTTCAAGAAAGGAAAAGGAGGATGAAGAGGCTAGAGGTTGGGACATGGTTGTTATTACAACAACAATTTTTGTAGTGGTTGGTGGCAGGGGTGGGGGAGATAGAGGAGATGGATGGTGTTGGGGTGAGATTGGCGACATCTATACAAATGTTTCAGCTATAAGTTCTATGGTGATGGTTGGGGTAGTCGTCCGCTCGATGGTAGCTTCAGGTTCAATTACTGGTATTCGTGTATTCTTGCCAGCCCGTGGTCGTGTATCCACTCTACATTGGTCGTATCAGAAAATTGTCAAACTGCTATGTAGACAACCTCCTAAACTCCCAAGGATTTGGATAGTAGCTAGAGGCTATTGATGAATTGTGGGTCCACTCCTTCATTTGCTAACATCTATTCTATTAGGGCTTGGCTTGATGCAAAGGAAAGTCTGTGCCTCTCTTGCACTACTCTGATCATGTCGTATAACCTTTGCAACTGGGATGTGTATGTAGGATCACCTACGAGTTCTGGTACTCCTTGCTGCTCATCTCGATATCTTTCTTCATGCCCTTCCTTGCCTTCTTCAGATTCTTCATCTTTTGTGTCATCATCGTCCTCTTCTTCATCCACATCAATAGTGGTGATGGGTACTTCTGATGTTGTTCCTTGCAGTTGAGCTTCTTCCAATTTTTGTTCTTCTTCTACTTCAAGATTCACTTCTTTTAAAATCTGCTCAAAGTCTTCATTGGTGAGTTCTTCCAAGGGTGCTCATCCGGGGAATTGCAGGTACATGGGAATTGGTGGAAATATCAGAATGGGACCTTCAAAGCTTTTTCGTGGTAGTCATAATGTGAATGGCCTAATCCTACAAGGAGGGGGAGTGATGTCGGGGGTTAGTATTGCTCCTTAGGGTTGAGAACATGGTACTTGTACAATTCCTCTCATCCTTTTGGAAGGGGGTCCAATTGATGTTCGATCTTTGAACTGCTGCACTCTGTTCCACATTAGGGCCCTTTGAATAGGAATGTCATAAGCGAAACATCTGTAAATGATTCTTGTCAAAGCACAACATCCATACAAAACTGATTTATGTGGCCATCTCTTGTGATCCAAGTGTATCTGTTTGATGATCCAGTGGGGTAGGTTGATGGTGAGGTTCTGTGTCTCTGCAACGTATAAGCTAAACAAGAGTTTCTTAGGTGGCATCGTGAACCTATCTTGTGCTGGAAATGCAAAATGTTGCATGCACATTCTCAAGTGAACTGCAATGTTTGGCATCATGGACACCCTGTCCTTGAGCTTGGTGAGGCTTTGATTCTTCATGTTATCAGGCACCAAGACCTCCTTCTCTATGGGTATATGCATTCCTCGCATATCCAGGGCCTCTCCCACTAAGTTGTTGGTTAACTTAAATCTCTTCAGCTCATTTCCCTGTGTTAGAGATGGGAGCACAAATGTGCTTGTACCTTTGGGATGCTTGCTCGGAGTCAAGGTGTTGATAAGGTAGTAGCATCTCATAAAGTCAGGCTTTGTGAGCTGAGCACCAAAGTATGCATCCAATCATGCTTTCTCCCATATAGGGTGCAGTGCTTCTGCATTTTGTAACTTTTCAAATTCCCTCATAAAGAAATGATACTTTCCTTGCTTTCCATTGAATTCCAACTCTGACTCTTAGAGGTATGATCCTTCTCCCAAAGGTCCAGTGATTTCACTAAACCAATGGGAAGCTTTGCCGACATGCATGGTATGGCCACTCAAGGGGTCCTGTATATGTATAATCTAAATAGCTTGTAATTCCTATGGTCTTTCCGTTCTTTCAGGCATGATTGGTAGGCTCTCGAGATCAACCACCTGTTGACTATTCCCTACTTGAGAGTTGGTCCTGCTGCGTCAGCCATGATATTTCTTGAAGTATATGATGTTAGTCGCTAGAAGAGGACAATCATATTAGCATTGCATCGAAAACATGATAATAGTGTGTCCCCTCTACAATACCAACATGCTATCGACGCCGTTAGGGAGTTAGTAAATGAGATGTTTCGCGTGACTGTGAGTGTTGGTTAGTAGGTTAGTGGTTTGTCCCTAGATGCATGCTCTAGATGTGCATTGTACTCTAAATGCATCTATATGGTGTGAGTGGGCTTACACACTTGGGTCGGGTGGTTTGATACAAGGTTTTATTCTCCAAACTTTTTCTATGTGATTACATCTTTTGAGTGAGATGACCTTTACTTGTTTTTGACATATGACGGCTTGGATTTGAGAGTTTTTGGGTACCCATTTCCAGACAGTCTTAGGTCTGATTTCATGTGTGGAGGCATTGATTACAGATATGTGCCTTGAAGTGTATGACGTGAGTGATTGTGAGTGTCGATTTAGGCTTGTGAGCTTAGGTGAAGCTACTTGAGCGTGTAAGTAGGTCTTGGGCACCTAGATTGGTCTAGTATTGGGGTCAGCCTTCATTGACCGCTTTGGGGCCCAAATAGAAATGGTCCATTTTGAGAGATTCCTGGACTACTCTTTCATTGTAGTTGCCCGAGTAGTTGGTTTGATGCATTGTTGGGGTTTTGACACCCGATCAGGGGGTTGTTCACCCTGGCATATCCAGATATCCTTCACGTTTTGAGTCCTCTTCATTTGCGTCCTCCATTGCCTATGAGTATAGACCGTCTGCTTCCTCTGCTTTTGGTACTCGTTTGGTTCCTTTGTTTCAATCACTTTTGAAAAAGAAGGGAGTTCCATCCGATCCTTGGTTTCTTTGTTGAGAACATCATCCTTCTACATCACAGAGTTTTGGACAAGAACAACATCTTCATCTTCATGTGTACTCCTAGAAGGACCAGGAGTTGGTGCCCTTCCTAGTTCCTTGAGTGCTTTATTTTCTAACTCAATGTGATTCTTATTTACCTAGACCTGAAGAAGTCCACTTCTTAGGTTCAAGTTGACTGCATGATCGTAGATCCAATCTTGACCCAAGACAAGAGGCTCAGTGAGATCCTTGTCTTGACACACTAGCACCTTAAGTGTCGTAAGAACATCTTGAATGTAGATGGGAAGCTCCACCTCACCCATGCAAGGGGTTTCCACACCTCCCAATCCTATGAGATATGCTTCTATAGGATTGATACTTAATTGCAATTTTTGACAGTAAGAAAGTCTAATTGCACTAGTGGCTGCACCTGAGTCAATCAAGGCCCTTATAGTCCTTGCACTATTTCCTTGTCCTATCTCTAAGGTCACAAACAGATGTCAGTCAATTATTCTATGAGAACATACACCTGATGCTTCACACATAGCCATGTGATACTTTGGAGCATAATAAGTATCTGACCTAGGCTGATCTCTGCCCTATCTTCTAAATTTCATTCTTCGGATGCATTCTAGAGCTTTTGCATGTGCTTCTTCTCGAATTCATTTTTCTTCTTCTTTACATTTCTTTGCAGTATTGAGTCACCTAAGCATTTCCTCTGTAAGGGGTTCTTGATATAGTTTGAATATGCATCCACTGATGTAACTAGGTAGGATGTCGCCTTCTAGAGTGGCTAATTGAACTGCTCCACTCGTTGAGATCCTATTGATGATCATAGGTCCATAGCCACGCTTCTCCAACTTCCAGGTGTGTTGCTTCAAGGTGTACAGCAAGATGAAGTCTCCTGCTTTCAAGGCTTTATCCTTCACACACGCAGCAAAGTATGCGTTTTGTCATTTCTTAGTTGCATGGATTCTTGCTACTGCTCTCAATCTTGTTTCACATAGGCATTCCATATCAAAGATTCTAGACAAGAGCTCATGGCCGATCCATTGATGCTCTTGTGCTACTTTTAGTGTGGGTATTAGGAAGTCAAATGATAGCACTGCATTTTGGCCAAATACCATCTGAAAGGGTGTGGCTTGGAGTATTGTTTTATAGGCGACTTGATATGCCCAGACAACATGATGTACCTGTTTATCCCAATTCAAAGCGTTTATTATTCACCAATTTAGTGAGAACATTACAAAGGATCTTGTTCGTGCTTTCGGCCTGGCCATTTGCTTGTGGGTGATATGGAGCCGACTTCTTGTGAACCACCATGAATTCTTGTAACAAGTGTTCAATGACCACATTCAAGAAGTGGGTGCCACAATCACTCACCAATTCTATTGGCAAACCATATCTTGTAAATACATTCTCAAAGAGAAACTTGGTTGTGGTATGTGCATCATTCTTCCTTGTTGCCTTCACTTCCACCCATTTAGTGAGATAGTTGATAGCCACAACGATGTATTCAGCATGTGAACCCTTAGCTGGGGGATTAATCAGACTAACAAAGTCTATTCCCCACTTAGAGAATGCATGTTCACCCATCATAGGTTTCAGAGGTATCTCATCTTTACGTATCGGATACTAAGTTTGATGGCAAATATCACATCCCTTCACATAGGTATGTGCATCCATGTGAAGGGTTGGCCACCAAAGACGTGCGAGTAGTATTGCTTTGATCACCCTATCTGGCCCAAAGTGTCCACCTACCACACCTTGGTGAGTAGTTTCCAAGATCTTGAGATATTCACTCTCATGGACACACAACCTAAGATATCCGTCTTTTCCTCGTTTGTATAGAGTACCACCTTTGAGTGTGTAATCTAGCGCTTCCTGTTCTAAACTTTGTTGTCTGGCCAAGGTCATTTCTTGAGGGAATGTTCTGGTCCTCAAAAATTTTACCAATGGTTCACTCCAATCTGGTACTAAAGACACTCGATATAGCATTGCATGTTCCATAGGTGGTCCAATAGCATAGACTTGGCATTCCCTACAGAATTTATGGATGTCTGCTTCCATAGTTGGCCAATACACTCTTAACCTTCATAGCATTTGTAGGGTTTGATGTTTAGAGTAATGTTGTTGGAGTGCATCTACATGTGCTACTTGCAACCATTTTGCATGCTCATCTTCTTCTACACAGCAAGCCAATATGCCTTGATCAGTGTGCTTATACATGTTGCCTGCCATGATGTGCTATTTCTGAGATCTCACTACTTCTTTATCTTCGGCTTTCAGTATGGGGTGCTTGGGTCCAAAGGTGAGGATAGGCACTATATTCTTAGCCCACTTAGGCACTACTTCTAAATTCAACAAATAAAAATTAGGAAGGTCATCCAATACTCCTTGAGGGGATTCTCTCAAAGTTAGTCGAGAAAGGTGATCAACTCTCAAGTGAGTCCTACCTTTCCTAACCATAACTTTAAAGTCGTATTCCATTAGTAAGAGGAACTATCTTACTAATCTGCCAGTATTGCATGGCTTGTTCATTAGATAGAGTAATGCTTGATGGTCTGTAAAAAATGTAAACTTATTTGCAAGAAAATAATGTCTAAACTTCTTAACCACATATACAATACCTAATCCTTCTCTCTCAGTAGTGGTATAATTTCGCTCAGCCACATTCAATTGTCTACTGGCATAAGCAATTGGAAGGTCCATATTATCTTCACCACTAGGTTGTGCTAGTACACACCCAATTGCATAATTGGATGCATCCACGTGCACATGGAAGGGCTTGTTCCAATCAAGTGTAGTCAAGATTGATCCTTAACATAGTCATTGCTTAAGCTCGTTAAAGGAGTTTTCACATTCTTCTATCCATTCAAAGTTAGTCAAAAGGGAGTACAAAGGGTTTGCAATGATTGCATACATATGAATGAATCGTCGATAATAGTCACAATGCCCCATGAAAGCTTGTACTTCCTTGACATTCTTTGGTCTTGGTAGCTCTGCAATGGCTGTAACTTTATCCTCATCTGTGGATATGCCATACTTTGACACTATGTGTCCTAGAATCTTACCTTGCTTGACCATGAAAACACATTTTTTTGGGTTCAGGCAGACCTCATATTCTCTACATTTGTCAAAGATTTGTCTGAGTTCAAGTATATGTGTTTGTCTAATGTTGGAATGAGCGCAGAGATTATCAACATAGAATTCCAAGTTTTCCCTCAAGAACTCTTTGAACACAGGGCATATCAACCATTGGAAGGTAGTTGGCGCATTGGTAAGCCCAAATAGCATTACTCAAAAAGCAAATATGCCCCACTCTGTGGCAAAAGCTATCTTATGATGATCTTCTAGAGCAATGGCCACTTGATTATAGCTAGACAATCCATCAAGGAAGGCCTGCTACCCTCTCTAATAGATGTTTAGTGATAGGAAGCGGATAACTATCTCTAATTGTGGCTGCATTAACCTTGTTCAAGTTAATGCAAACTCGTAACTTTCCATTCTTTTTGGGCACCACTACAATGGGGGTTACCCATTCAGTGTGCTCTATTTCATAGATGAATCTGGATTCTACCTATCGATCTATTTCTTCCTTGATCTTGGTAGCATAATTGTCGCTATATATGTATGGCGTCTGCTTAGAGGGTTTGGCATCTAAGGTCATGGGAATCATATGTGAGCATATGTCAGGGTCTACTCCTTTTAAGTCTTTGTAACTCCATGCAAAAACATCTCTATATGCTCTTAACAAGGAAATCAACTCTTGTTCCTCGCCCTCAGTCAGGTCATGTCCTATGTATGTGCATCTTTCTTCTCCTTCTATGGTTACAACAACTTTCTTTGTTGTCTCTTTGTTATCATAGGCCTCTCCTACTAGGGCTTCTCGTTTAGGCATCCTTATCATAACCTTCCTATCTTCTATCTCATACTTCTTGAAATTTTCAGGGACCTCAAACAAAGATTCTTCATAGTCTAGTGAGGCTTCTCTCTTCTTCCTCTTCTTGCCTTCACTCTTGGCAGTCACTTGTGTGGTTAGCCTTACATCATTCATAAGTTCTCCGTGCTCTTGGGGGTGAACTTCTACTTCATGTAAGTATTCCTCTTCTGATGCACAAAAAAGATCCATAATAATTGACTCTAGATTTGAGTCACTTGCTTCCTCAAGTACATCAGTGCTAGGCTCACATTCTTCAATAACTGAATCACACATGATTGGTTGTATAGTGAAGATTGAAATGTCATAGCCATCTTCATCACAGTGTGGTGTCCAATGCTCTTCATTGATGGCTACATCCATTGTTGCGAGGTTTTTTGCCCATCCATGAGGTTCAAATTCTTCATCCGAAAATACTACATGTGCATAGATTGGGTCTCGAATTGATCTATGAGTTTCGTTCACACCTACCTCTCTAGCATTCTCTCTTTTCTCTTCCTCTTCTGCCACTTTGCACATCCATAGGTGAGTGTCTTCATGCATCCATGAGGATCCTAATCCTATGGAGTGCACTGACTCTGTATCATCTGTGGCTGTATGGATGGGATTCCATTGTATTGGGGGCACGTCTCTAGGGGAGTAGTTCTTGAGATTGACTTTGGCCATCAAACCTAAGTGTTGCAAATACAATGAATTGGTTCCCCAATCCTGTACCACTTGCAACTGCCTCATGAATGGTCTTCCCAAAATCATCTCATAGGCCTGATTTTTGCTAAAGTCACAAATAGCAAAAGTATGCTCAAACTCTACACCGCATGTAGTGAGAGTTATCCCTTTTAGCAATCCTAAAGGTCTCTCTATGTGACCATCAACCATTTGCAATTTCATTATTGTTGGTCTAAGTGCTGGTTTGCCCCAATGCTTCCATAGGGAAGTGATAGCAATTGCAACTCTTGTGCCTGAGTCCAAAATCGCCTTGGTTGTGTAACCCTGATGAGTGATTGGAAGATATGTGTTTTGTTCTTCTCCTTTGCTCATGTCTCCTATCTTATCCAAGGGTATTTTAGGCATTGTGCAATGCGATCCTACCTTAGAATGAGGTTTAGCTACTTCTAACACGATCGGCTACATGTTTCCATAATTTTGGCTTGACCTTGAGTAGCTCCTCTAAAGTGAGATTGCATTGCACTTTAGTATTCTTTACAACTTTCGTGTTTCTAGGTATGATTGAGTTTTCGTTTCTCACCATGACCGTGGGTGCTCTCATAGAGGTAGACTTCGTTTCCCATGGGCCTGTGGAATGGGGTAGTTCCTCCAAGGAATTAGATTCAAAGTCTAATCTCTCACTAGATTGGATATCCTCTTGCTCTCCATAAATGGAAGGAATGTCTTGGGGGAATTGATCGTGCAAGTCATCCACAAGTTCAATGGAAGGAGGATTTTCACTTCTTTTGCCCATTTATCTTCTTAAATCTCTCTTCTAATTTCTAGTGAATACCGATTCATAGAAGAAGAGGTTTCTGGTTCTGTGGAATTAGGCACATAAGCTTCCTGGGGAGAAATGCTCATTCTTTCACTTTCCTTGTCCTTACCTTGGGAGGTGGCTTCCTTTCCAGATTTTGCAATTAAACTCTCCAATCTTTCTAAAAGCCCATCAAAATGCAACTGCGTCTTAGCTGAACTAGAGTAATTGGATAGCCGATTGGCTTCAAACATGGTTTGAGCCAATTCTACCATCTTAGCACAAAGCTTAGCTCATTCCATCTCTAAGTCGGCTCTAGGGTAGCACGTTTCATGACATGTTACATTTGGGCCTTCTTGGATTCTGGCTTGATATGCTTTAAGCATCATGTCTAGGTCCTTGAGAGTGGGATCTACTAAGACTAATCCTAATCTAGGGGGTGGTGGGGTTACATGCGGTGGATTAGAGGGTGGTGGGTTGGAAGGTGATGGGATGGTGGTGGTGGTGATATGTGAGAGTGCGTTTGAGAAACGAGTTCAACTATCTTGGCCTTTTTTCTCTTAGGCTTTCCTCAAGCTCACTCATCTTCCTCGACCATTGTCTTTTCATTCTCTGTTGGCTCTCTTTCCAAGATCTTGTCCTTTTCTTAGTTATACTCTCAGTCTTACTGATGTCAAAACTCTTTTCATGACCTAAGCCTTGATTTTGTTGTAATGTCTGAGCTCTAATGACCACTTGCACTGAGGCAATGGAAGTTACACTACTAGTAGAATCTATTACTAACCCAATCACATTAATGGGAGTGATCTTTGGTGCATTGTGTGGGTTCTTTGGGTAGTCTCCTAAGAGGTGCTCTTTCCCACAATCCTGACAAAAGCCTTGAATTGTCACTGATTGGGGTTGCATAGGTGCAGACATAGGACAATCACGTATGAAGTGATCTCCCTGGCATCTATAGTATGGTCCTCTAGGTGCTGGGGGTCTTATCTGTCTAGGTTGGGGCCTAGAATTAGGATTTGCATACATGACATTAGTGTCAGACTCCCTGCTAGATTTACTAGGGTCTTCATAATAGTAAGTTTCATTATGCTCAGGTGACTGCATATAGTCAGCTTGCAGACTATCCATATGAGTCGAGTCAAAACTATGATCATTTGGGTCACTTTTTGAAAGCAATGGTGTTACTGGCACTAAGGCTTTATTCAGGTTTTCTTCAGTGGCTGCATACTTCACTAGGATCACATTGGGTGGAGTTGGAGGCTACTGAGCTAACATAGGCTGAGGCCTTGGTTAGGTCTGGTAAGGTTGCTGGGGTCTACCATACTGCTGTGATGCGTACTGGCTTTGGTATCTTCCTTGTTGTGGATATGGTTGTGGATAATTTTGCCTAACTACTTGCTTGTTATATGGGCAGTCTTGTGTTGTGTGATTATTGTATCTCCGTTCTATGGTGCAGTATTGGCTATTCGGGTTCACTTGGGGTTGTGCCATGATTGGACACACATTGGCCATGTGGTCTCCACCACAAGTATAACATCTTTTCACTAGGGCAAATCTAGGTATCTGTTTGCCAAAGACTCCTAGTTTTTGAGCTACCTTCTCTGCAAGTTCCTCGATAGATGTGGATTGTTTGGAAGTGAGACTAGTAGAGCTATTTGAATCTTTGTAGATTTTTGAAAGCTCTAACTCCTCCCCTAGATTATCCTCAATGTCTATGCACATGCGCACACACTCTTCTATGGTTCCAGGGTCCTTCGAGTACACATAAGATCTCAATTTGGTACTCAACAATCCATCTAAGAATAAGGCCGCTTGTTTGGCTGGAATGGGTAACTTTGGAACTAGGCATCTCTCTAAGTATTGTCTAAACTTTCTTCCTGAAATTTTAACCATTTCTTGAGGTGTCTGTTTGAAGCTATGTATCAATGAGGATGTATTATGTCTGATGCCACTTTTGGAGAATTTTGTAATCAAGGCTTCTAGCAGTTGTTCCATGTTTCTCAATTGCCTCTCATGTAGTGGTTGAAACCACATAAGATCAGTGTTCTTGAATGTCAGACCAAAGTGTTGTATTGTGTGAATAGGTCATCAACTTTCTTAGCTCTCAATACTTGCCTAAATTCTGCCACATGATCATAAGGGTCTCCTGTACTGTCGAAATAATTCTTCATAGACTTGACCAGTTGTGTAGGCCTTAAGGTCCTCGTGTGTTCTCTAGGTCTTGGCAGAGGGAATTCATCTGTGTTTCTTTGATTTTGTGGCTCTCTATGTTTCTCGTTTTCCATCCGTTCCATCTCAGTTCTCATTCTTTCTCTTCCTGTTGGGTTACCAAAGCTTACTTTAGGCCTATCTCTACTCTTGTCGCTTTGACTTCCATGGACTTAGGATGTTCTAGCTCTTTGGTGACCAAAAGAGACATTGGATCTTGGTTGGGGAAAAACAAATTCACCCTTCCAAGTGTAGGCATACCGGCCATGCTCCGAGACCACAAAGACCCTCTCATAAGTATTTTCTAAGTAGGTCACTTTGCCTGGTGTATCTAGATCTTTGAATTCATATATGGTAAGCATTCCCACTTCATTAGGATGATCGGGTTTATACCTCCAAAAAGCCTCGTCGATCTCTCGATTTAGGAGCAAATCTATGCTCTTATTATCCTGGTAAACCCATTCTAGAGTGATTATTCTAGTCAAGACTGATTTGCCTGGGGGAGTCTTTGGCACTTTTCCTAAGTTCCCTTGCTCTATGTCACCTATTTCAACTTCTTAGATTACATTGCCAAATTCTTAGATTACAAGATTCAACTTCTTAGTTGAATCTTGTAAGGTCCTTTTGTCTTTTCTAGGTACACCGCTCTTGAGCCACCTACGGGTCTCTCCAGGCTAAATGAGATCTCAGAGTCACTCATTTCTAAACTTAGAACGTATGGGTAATCACTCAATTGATGAGCCCAAGACCTAGCTGTATGATTGACACTAGCTTCAGATGATATGAGGCTTTGTCTATCTCATCCTAAATATCTTCCTGACCTAAGGTTCATAAGCCTTGCTGGTTATCCCAATTTTTTCTTGGTACAACCTCTTGCAGAGTTCTTTTGTATTAGTCCCTTGTTCTTTTTATTTTCCTTAGGATGTCACTTTCTTGTCCAATAGTTTTCCGTCATGAGGAACACTTAACACTTGAAGTTTGACTGCTCGATTTACACACTTCCACCTTAGAGTTTGTTGCTGATCTGAATTATTGATGCTTGCACTTGAGAAATTAGGGTTCTTGTACTTGATCATGCTTAATGTTGCCTTAATTAATCAAAACCTCTATCCATACTTAGCCTAATCTAGGAATTGATAGAGGGGCTTGAGAATGATCCAACCTCAAGTTGCTTATCCCTTGCTCATGAGTGCTCAAGAACCTCGTTTCTCAAGTGCTAGTCGCCTTTGGATGCTCTCAGTGGACCTATAAAAGTCTCAAATTTAGCTCAATTTTTAAAGTTAATTGACATAACAAACCATGTCTTTTCATGTAATTCAAAGGCCCAATGTTGCTTTGTTTTTATGAAAATTCCCTTAAAGATCCCTCAACTTTCTCACCCCTATGGAAGGTCAACTTCAAAATACCTTATCTATAACTTCCCATATTAGTTTTACAAAAATAGTGAATGTTTATGTGGGATTTGAAATGAGCTTTCCAATGAGCCCAAGATCACTAGAAACAGAGTTTGTATGAGAAAGTATGACAGTTCAGGGTTCTGGGGTTAAAATAGGGTTAAAACAAGCTAACAGGCAAACATGGTTTCTTAGATTATTTGCTTGGGGCCTCCCTATGTTCCTATAGCTTAATATTTATGCCCAAAATCAAGCAAAAATTGCAATTTGAAAAACCCTAAAAATTTGGCCGAAATCAGCTGTCAATCGCAATCGACACCATTGTCAATGGCGATGGACAAAGCTATCCACCGTGGCCTTTCAATCACGATGGACAGATTCAATCACGATTGATGGGTATCGATCACGATGGAGAGGGTGTCCATCATGATTGATGCTGTCTATCACGATTGATGCATGTCAATCATGATGGACATAATTTCTCGAGTTTTTTTGTGTGATCTTGTGTCAATCGTGGCCTATACTTCGCAATGGATAGGTTTCTTGATGAAATGGGTTGTCAATCACGATTTTTCTATCGGTCGCAATGGACAGGGGTGTCCATCGTGATGGACACTTGTCAATCGTGATGGACTGCTGCTAGTCGTGATGGAGGTTTGTCAATCATGATGGATAGGCAATCCGTCGTGGGGCTATAAATCATGGCCTTTTAAAATTCTACCTCTATTCTTCGCACTTGTGTTATTTGAGGAGTTTCTTGATGTAATTTGATGTGTACTTTTGATGGATTTTTAGGTTTTATTTATTTTTTGAATTCTTGGAACTAAGGTTCTATAATCGTGGTTTTTGGTATGGTTATAGGCACTATTTATAGCATAGCTTGAGCAACCTATACCATCTTCCTTCACAAGGCTAACCTTACTCTTTAGAGGTCTCCTCTAGGGTAGCACTATTCATGGTGCTCTAAGTTGGATCCTGCAACCATTCTCCCTTGACATTCCTTTAAGAACATTTGTAAGCTTCAGGCATAGGATCTTCTAGAATCAATGTTGCCTCGTGCTTTTATGTTATTCCTTCTAGGTTCATCTAGAACTATTCTCACTTAAAACCATGCTTGTGCATGGTTTTTAAGCGATTCAATGAGAAATTGGTTCTTTTCTTATTCTTTTCTAGGTTTTCATATAGGTACATCATTTTTTGTTTCCATTTCTATTTGAGTTTCTTTTTCTTGGCTTTCCAAGTTTGCATTATCATTTTTATTGTACTTTCATACTTATACGTGGTGTTTTCTACAATTCTAGGGTTTGGTATTCTTTGTTCTCATCAGATGGATTGAAAAGTTCAAAATCCATTTGGAATTCCTAATATTGAGATTGAGCTCACTTGCACTAGCGTTGAGGTATCTTTCCTTGCAAAGGTTTTTCCTACTAACTCTATGATGTTTATCTAATTGGTCTTCACATTATTAGGGTTATTAGGGCACTTGAAGAGATGCTATCTTTTGCACTCATTGCAAAATCCACACTCAATTCTATTACTAATTTGATAGTTGGCCAGGTGAAGATAATGTTAGATAAAATGGTCTTGGTTACATTGGTAACAATGCCCTCTAATAGGTGGAGCTCTGTTTTTCCTCATGCTTCTATTGACTACTTGATATCCTTAATCACTCACTAATTCTTTGTGATCCTATGTTCTTTTGCTATGCTATATATCCTATGATTGTTTGCATGGCTTTTTTTATAACCCGAAGGGCTTTTTTTATAACCCGAAGGATTCTTGGCTTGCCGATTCTCTTCAAGACTCTATCTCCTTTGCATCTCCACGTTGTACCATCATTACTCATCATGCAAGTGTAGGAATTTATCTTCCGCACAAGTAAGATGTTGGAATCTCTATCAGAACTAGCACATACAAAAGGTGTTGTAGGTGGGAAAAGGATGGTTAGCGGCATGAAGGATGGATGTAGTTAATACAATGGATGTCACCAAATGTAGTGGAATTAGGTTGGGATCACCAACATTTCAAAAAGGAAACGGACTAAATTGTAAGTTCAGGCTGCACTGAAATGCTGAGACCTTGGACTACCAAAATGCCAGAGCATTGAACACCAGGATGCACCTCAAGACTCTGAAACTTGGCCATCGAGATTACTGAGGGACATCGAATTCATAGGATGTCAAACCTCCTGAACATTAGAATTTGATAGTCACGTAGAACCTTTCGCTCCGAGCCCGGGATGCCTTCGACTCATAGAACAATCTGGAGCAACACTTCAAGAGTTGTAGAGATGCCCACCACCAAAGGTCACTCACCCTAGGAGCAGACAAAAACAAGGTTTGGGAGATCAAGTAAGGGAAAAAAGAAGTCCTTCTTGAATCGATATCAATGACAATCTACGTGTGATAAGACTTGATTTTGGAGACATTTACAAGTGGAAGTGGTGTTGATATATTTAGGTAGTGATGTGTGTGAACACTCTAGGACCGTCGAGGCACTTTTTTCCCTCTTTAGGAGGTTTTTTCCCCCGGCTTGTATATATGCCTATTGCCCTAACGGGCTACTTATCTTTGTACATTCTAGTGGTAATACATTCAGTATTGTGTGTTGTGCTCCAAGCTTCTTCTTCTTCCTTGTGTTGTTCGTGTGCTTCCGCAGACATCTAACTCCAACAATTGGTATCAAAGCAGTTCGTCGCTTCATCTAGGGTGTTGTCTACACCTCTCTGGTTATAGTCACAATATCACACGAAATTTGGTAAGCATACTCAAGGTGTTTCAAAGATCAAAACTGCTTCACTCTTTAGTGCCGAAATCGCGATCTGAGCTCGTTTCGACCTCCGAACACACTATTGCAGTGCTTGTGCATGCTATTTCATCTTTGTGTGCCAAATATATATACCAATTTCGGTTCACCAATATAAGCATCTCAAAGTTTATTACAGGTCTAGCAGAACTCGTTTGGGTAGTTCTGTTCAACTTTTTTAGATACAGTCATTTTTCTGCATCAAGGTATTTTAGTCATTTTTCGTATGTTGGCTGTTGAGGATAAGTTGGATGGTATGAATTACCCATTGTGGGCTTATATGATGCATCATGTATTGGTCGCAAAAGGACTATGGAATATTGTGCAAGGTGTTGAAAGACATCCTGTTACACTTGCGAATACAGGTATTGCAAATACAAGTGCTGGAGCTGATGGAGATGGTGTCAAAGATGATGATATTCTACAGATTCCTTTTCGTACTGCTGTTTCTGTTGCACCTATTGCAGAGCAAATTTGTTGGGATGGCAGAGATGCTCACGCACATGCATTGATAGCTTTTTCTATCAAATGTGCCATTATTCCTCACATTTGCTCTTGTAGAACAGTTAAGGATGCTTGGGATACACTTACCACATTGTATGAGGCTAGGAATGAGGCTCGTGTTGCTTACCTCCGAAAACAATTGGAGAGTGAACACATGAATGAAGGTGATTCTATGGACATTTTTCTCACAAAGATCAAGGTTTTGAAAGAACAGTTGATTTCTGCTCATGCAGTTATACCATATAGCTCACTTGTACAGACCGTTCTGAATGGTCTTCCTAACTCATATCAGAGTTTTGCTTCTACTCTTCATTTGATGATGAAAGGCAATCCAAATGCCTTGTCATTTGAGGAGTTAGTCTCTATTCTATTGCAAGAAGATCAGTCTAGGCAGAACAAGTCTATTATGCATGTTGCAGATCAAGCTTTCCTAGCTAGTTAGAAGGGCAAAGGAAAATGGAGCTCTTCTACTAGTAAGCAGAAATATACAAATGTTGCACATTCGAAGAAGGAAGACAAAGATGAGAATAAATCAGAAAAGGAGAAATTGTTTTGAAAATATTATAAATCAAATGATCATGTCATTAAGAGCTATCCAAAACTAGTTGCTAAAGAGGCAAAGAAGAAAGAGGCCAGAATGGTTGTTGCAAAGGCCTCTACACTGAAAATAGAGTCTGCTAATCTTGTGCAGGAAGAAGAATGGGTGTTTACTATTGTTTGCAGTTGGCCCATCTTCTCATGAGTAGTGCATGACTCAGTTTGTACATTCTAGTGGTAATACAATCAGTATTGTGTGTCTCCAAGCTTCTTCTTCCTCCTTGTGTTGTTCACGTGCTTTCACAGACGTCTAACTCCAACAAGTGGCTCATCTTGTAGAGTGGCAATCCAAGTTGTTACTTGGCTTAGCAACATGACTACTTTGTAAGGTCCTTCCTAAATAGGACTGAATTTGCCTTGATTTTGCATCTTCTTGGTAGGGTTGTATCTTAATGCTTCATAGATATTGATCAACTTCTTATAGCACCATGTGAATCCATTTTTTAGATCATGGAATAAGGTGATTACCCTTCACTAGGGAATGGGTTTTCATCATTGCCTAGTCATTGGCAGAACTTGTGTTGTGAGTCCTTTGAAATCTTCTTTTGGGTCTAGTGGCTCGAACTGAGTATTCTTGCTACGTTGGTGATCTTTACCTTCAATGAATTGTGTGGAACTATCATCGGTCTCTTTGCTCATGTCTCCTAGGAGCCTTGCAACCATATCTTCCTTTGCACTTACGAACATTTGTTGTGATCAGTAGTCGTCCAAATTTCTTTTGAGTTGTATTCGAGATTCATCCCAATGTCCTACGTGGAAAAAAGCTTCGTTGAAGTGAATGCAAGCCTACTTTATGAGGGTTTCCATGGCCACAAACTCTTGAAGTGGAGTGTTTGGGGCTAACAGGTCCTGAATCATATGTGTATAGCCACTTCTTGATGAGGAAATCACTTGATGCATCTGGAAATTTGGTCATCAACCCAAATCTGTCATTTCATCCTAAATTGAGGGCGTCTTTTTTTTGTTGAAAAAGATCACATCATTTTCTATAATCACAAGGTCATCTACATAGAGTACAAGCACAATTGTCTTCTCTTCTCTCTTTAGAACATACAAGTTAGCATCAGAAGCATATCTTTTGAAACCTAGATCCAAGAGATACTTATCTATCCACCCATATAATGAATTCTTCAACTTACATACCTATTGGGTTATAAGGGTTTCTCACAATTTATCTTATGCAAAGGCACCCTCTAGTACTCATAAAAATACCCTTTTTTGTATAATGGAGATGTGCCCATGTGAACACTCTCCTAAGACCTTTTTAATATTTCCCTTATGCTACAGTTTGGAAGCCTCCTAAATAATCCACATTTTGTGCACATATATAGAAAACCCACGGTGAAATCCCATGCCTCCATTTCCTTAAGATTTGGGAATATTTTGCAAGATATCAAAAGATATGTTAGTTACAGAGCATGTGCTCTCTTTTTGACTAGTCAAAAGGAGCACATGGGAAATAGAGCCAAGCCTACATATAGAGGCTCATTTTTGTAAAGAGGGGAGCTTTTGGTTCAACATGCTCTCATGTGTATATCATTTTAACAGAAGAACTCTCTTTTCTCTTAAGGCTTTGTGCATATGTGTATTTATTCTTAGAGTGTGAGAGAGTGAGGTGTCTGTGCATGCTTGTATTTCCCATGTGTGTAAGTAGAAGGTTGCACTTTCTTGTATTTTACATATGTGACTAGGATCCTTGACACCCTTCTCTCCATGTTTTCAAGCATGTGGCATAGCTACGGGCCGATGAGCAATGGCTTGAGCATGTTGGAGGTTGGGTTGGATGAAAGGAGAGTCATTCTTGAGTCCTCCTCTTGCTTCCATGCAAACTAGTGTGGGTCTAGGCTTCTTAAGGGCATACTACAACAACAAATTTGGTGTCGTTGCCAAGGAGAACGGCCTTTCATCACTTGGAGAGCTCAAGAGCATGTGGTAAGATATTGATTTGTTTTTTTTTTGCTTACACACCTAGGTTATGTCTGTTGACATGACACTTTCACCCTTCCATTGGACCATTAGCTCCCCATTTCCTTGTTTTCGTAAGGCAATTTAGTTCATTTTTGTTGTGGCACAAGAACATCCCTTAACCTCCTTCTCTCTCACTCGCTCACATATACACTTCCACTCACATAAATCTTTGGCATCACTTTCCACCACTGCCATCTCTAACACAAGTGAATGCCTTGGAAAGTGGGATGGGTAGTACCCTCTATGCTCCCTTCTCTCTCTTCATCTTCAGAAAAACCACAAAAAGAAGTTGAGTTTTAGTATGAGCTTCAAATGCGCATGAGTCATCTTCTTCCACACAAAAATGGTAGGGAGCTTTGGATGCTCGTTTTATTCTCTAGGTGCATTGCAATCAAGGTGGGTGAGGCCTTTAATTTCCCTCCTCCTTTTTATTATCATCTTGGATTTTAGAAGGACTCTGAGCAAGTTCATTAATAGTGTTGAATGTTGGGGACGTTGGGGGTGGAATAACACCCCCTCCTTCTCTCTCTTACATTAACCACACCTTACCATGGTTCTCTGTGCACCATGGGCCGAGAGAATTTTTGCTTACCTACCTCTCTCTCTCTCTTGCTCCATGGTGCTTTGATATCTATACCTGCCTTCGATCATTCTTGCCATGAATGTGGGGGTTGGATTTGTTCCAAATTCCCCCTATTCCACTATGATGCATGGGGTTGAGCCTCCCTTGCCTCCCCTTTACTCGTGCACCCTTTGTAGGGTTGAGCCCTGCGGGTGCTCCCCCTCTCCCCTTCCTCTGTCGGGGTTGAGCTCCAAGCACACTCCCCTTTTCCCCTTCCTCTGTCGGGGTTGAGCGCCAAGCAAGATCCCCTTTTCCCCTTCCTCTCTCAGGGTTGACCTCCATTGAGCTCCCCCTACCCAACATCTTCTCCTCAAGGTGGTCTGCCAAAGCGAGTCAAGGGCAGATATTCATCACCTATGACTCTATGTGGAGCGTCTCTTGCTCCCCCTCGTCCCCTTTGCTGAAGTATTGAGCTCCAAATTTCTTTGTGCATGGTGGAAATCTCGTGTGGTGCTACAACTTCCCCACCTAGCCCTTGACGAAGTATCAAGCTACATACTCTGGTTCCCCTCTGTGACACCTACCAATTTTGTTGCAGGTGTAGTCAAGTTTATCATGTGCTTCCCTTTGGTCCATATTACTATTGGCAAAAGCAACCACTCATATCTGCGTTTGGAATGGCAGAGCTCTCTTTCATGCGTGCTCCTACAATTGCTACGGTTGGGGGATTCGAAGGTTCAGCTTTGTGCATCATGGTCAAGATGGGCTTCCATTAACAGATATTATTTGTGCTCATGTTGTTGGAACTTCCCCTTCATGTCTCTACTCCAACTGGTATCTACTGATGGCTTACCTTTCGTGTTGCTTGTTGATCATGATCTTGAGGAGAAACCTTCGATGGCTCTTGTTTCTCGATATGGTGATTGAGGTTAAATTGGGCTTCTTCTATCTGGGTTCAAAACCAAAGAACCTTTTGCATTCTTGAGGATGTGAAGATTGAGCCATGCCTACCCCTCCCTTTTGCTTCTTGCATAGAAGGATGCCATGTTGTACAGGTTAATGCTCTCCTCGTGACTTCCTTCCTAGTGTTGTGCGGTGTTATCCCGCCTACACTCTAAGGCTGCTCGATTTTCATAACAGCATTTTCCTCCTGTGGTTTGGAGCTTTGCAATTCCCTATGCTGCTTCTATGTTCAACCTTGGCTTCTCCATGTGGAGATATCTCTCTCTTCATCCTAATTGCCATTGAGGAGATGGTTCCTAGCATGCGGGTCGCTCCTCTCATAAGAAGGTTACAGCACTCTGCAGCAGGTGACTTTTGGTTTCTACTCTATAGAACGGGCATAGTTGACCATTTCTTGACTCGTGGGCTGTTATAGATGCTCACTGAGGAAAATATTGGGGGTTATGTGCGTGGCTCCTCTCTTAGGTATTGTCCACTATGCATACGACTATCAAACTACTTGTTGAAAAAGATTCACATCCATGTAGTGCAACAAATATGGCAGATCTTGACTCCATCCCCCTATGAGGGCATCTGATATGTCTTCTATGCAGTTACTATATGAAATATGCGGCTTTCTCTACAAAATATGGAAGGCATGAGCTTCACATTATGTGGTGTTTCACTGGTATCCTACACATACCTTTCATACTTCTATAATTGTGCATTTCAACTTTTTTCCCAACCCATATTTGACAAGTGTTACTCTATGCTTGCCATGTTGCTGGGTCAATCAACTTGCATTGAGGGCTCCAACAAGCTCAAACATTGTGCTCTTGTGAGGTCCAAAGAATGCCCGTGAAACTGTGAAACATTTTGGTCGAGCTACCAATATCGGGAACTAAACTCGTGGTAATTCTAAAGATATGAAGATGATGAGGCAATATATCAATTGTTTTTCAAAGGATGGAGGGAAGAATTGTGGATTTACTTACTACCTTTCTCTGAAAATTTTGTTTTAAAAGGATGGGTACAATGGACCTCAAATATGTATGCTTAATGATCATAGTATAATGCCTATGTTGTCATAGTTCATGTATTGCTTCCATGATTAGAATATGTCTATATGTTGTGAAGTCGTCTACACTTCTCAATAGGTATCCAATTTCAACATCACAGAGATGGACATTTACATATTCTGCAAACTATGCTAATGATTAAGGATGTGTGAAGATTTTCTTGAAGGACTTGTGAAAGCATCTCGAGATCAAGTTTATGAGTTTTTGAAAACCCCAAGTATCCGGGGGGTGGTGCATGTGTCCTTCTATGGCCTTGTTTTGATGCTTGTGCACATCTCTATGCCCCTTGCCCCATCTTCATGATCATTTGTTATCACCTTGTGATTTGCTGGATGACTCCATGATTTCAACAGCCATCCACACTTAGCTTACTACAATATTTGAGGGAAGGAACTTGTGAGGGTGAGCATCTGTCCCAAAATGGTATGGCTCCTCCATGGTGCTCATGCTTGAGAAGGAATTTATGTTGGATAGGACTCACGAGCCATCCCCTGTTGATGCTACTTGAGAATGGCATTTTTTCCACATTCTGACCATCGTAAGTGTTGCCTTCACCTATGATGATTGTTGGAACTCATATACCGGTTGTGTTATTCCATGTATCTATGTAAAACGTTTTGAAGAACCTATGGTGTCATTCATGATGTAACTCTTGGCACCTTCTACATATGCTTAATCAAATCCACTTGTGGATTTTCTAACGAACGTCTCAATCTCAACACGTGAAGCTATGCGGCACAGTTGGTTTAAAGTTATGTTTCTAGATCGACTGTTGGAAGGCTTTTTTTGAGAGACTGACTACTACACTCAACTATGCTTCATGACAGATAAGAGTATCTTGGGATTCTCTATTCAATTGACATGCAGGTTTTAATTTGGAATTCTCATAGTTGCCCCAAGGGGGGATGGTGTCCACAAATCCACACCTCTATGTCAAGGGACCCAATTTTATTATACACATCACTTTTTATGTATATGCATCATTTTGAGCAAAAGAGATAGGGAAGATATGGAGAGCTATGAATTAAAGTCGTTGATGGACTCCTTGCCTCTCGGAGTCCCCTTTCTTGAGATTTCAGGGACAAGAAGGATTACCTAAGGACTAAACTCTTGAGGAGCATTACTCTTGATGATTCTCTCCACTGTGCAACCAATCTACTATGAATAGGCACTCTTGCAGGTAGATGATCAGGTTGTTGCCAAAAATGTCGATAAAAATAGGATATGATGTATGAGATTTGTAGGTATAGCCATACAGCTTGCACACTTTATATTGAAGGAATCACTTGTAGTAATAGTGAACACAACCAACTCAGAGGAATATGAATGGACTGGAGCAATTTCTGTGTTGCTATCTATACTTTTGATCAAGTACTGACCTCAATGAAGCTGCCATCTTCCTCAAAATGTCTCACCTGGTGCCTTCCCAACACTTTCATTGATGATGAACTAAAAAGTTGAGCCTTCATGAGGGTTGGTGTGCCATATGGTTGGAGTTTGCAGCTACCCTCACCTAAGTGAAGCACCTTATGATGGATCTGATTCAACAGTAATTGTCATAATGTCTATGAATGCAGGCTTGTCTTGAGATCTTTGGGGTATACCCCATTTATTGATGCTTATTCTTGTGTAGAAACTCATGTGATTGAAAGAATCCTTTGATCACTTCAATATGATTACATGGTTGGGATTGACTGTCTGGATCTTACTGTCCCAACTTGTTGAAGGAAGATTTGTTAATCACACCTGGTTGTACTTGTCTTCAAGCTAAATTACTTTAGAGACATAAAAAGATCTACATTAAGTAATGGAGCATGTGTACGTACTTATTTCCTTCACCACTTCACGAATATATCTATACACACTCACCAAATTGGGCAAAATGATGATGCCAAAATTTCATGACTATGCAATGTATGAGACCATCCGTGTATAAGATAATTACACCCACAATTGATTGTATGTTGGGAAAGGTTGTGCCCTATCAATCATAGCCCCACTAAGGGTGCGCTGTCAAATAGTGGATTTGAAGCTACAAAACACCAACATGAGAACTTAAATGTCCTTAGAAAATGGTGACCCTTTTGGGACAATGACCTAGGCTATAGGGGAACACCTACTACAAAGCCCTGAATGTAGTGTCTGCACATGGTAGACAGAAGTTGTGCCTTCATGATTTTGAACGTGTCAAAGCTTCATTTGCACGTTATCATGAGAAAGAGGGATATCAAGGAGCTTGTTGGCTGGGGTATGTGATTGCCCTATTTTAGGGATTCTGTCCACTTCCTTTAGCCATCCTGAGGAAAGCTTGATTAGATGGACTTCCAGTTGTTGTGGCATGACTCTTTAGTTGGGATCATGTCCACTAGTTTTGCAATCATTTTAAGCCTATGATCTACATTATCGGTTGTTTATGTTGCTATGGGACTTGGCTGCATGAAATAATTGCAGGTTTCAAAGATGATATAGCCTCTTATGGAAGTTGGTTCCTTGCTTGCTCCTTCATGTTTGCAATTGTTATGTATGCCCATGAAGTTTTTGGATTGCAGTTTTTAGGTCTTAAAGACTTGCTCAGCAAGAGTGGCTGCATATTTGGCAACAAAGGCTGCTCTTTATGTTATTGGGATGACTGCCTCTTAGGAGGATTGTGTCGCCCAAGACTTAAAGATTTTTGAGGTGCACCTTGCAGGTCTGATTTTTCAAAGATGATACTTGTTTGTTGAAGGTTCCTTTAAAGAACTACTCCAAGGAATGGCTGCATATTTGACAACAAAGGTTGCTCTTTTTGTGGCTGGGTTGACCCCCCCTTAGGGGGATTGTGTCACTCAGCATTGAAAAACTCTATAGTACCCTGAAGACCTGAAGATTTGAAGACTTGAAGAATTGCATACTTGCAGATTTGAAGATTTGAAGACTTACATCTGGACCATTTTAGCTATGTATGATCCCCTTCTCTTAGCTTTGTCGAGGATGACAAAGTCTAGGGGAGGAGAGTGTTGGGTTATAAGGGTTTCTCACAATTTATCTTATGCAAAGGCACCCTCTAGTACTCATAAAGATACCCCTTTTTGTATAATGGAGATGTGCCCATGTGAACACTCTCCTAAGACCTTTTTAATATTTCCCTTATGCTATAGTGTGGAAGCCTCCTAAATAATCCTTTTTGTGCACATATATAGAAAACCCATGGTGAAATCCCACACCTCCATTTCCTTGAGATTTGGGAATAGTTTGCAAGACATCAAAAGATATGTTAGTTAGAGAGCATGTGCTCTCTTTTTGACTAGTCAAAAGGAGCACATGGGAAATAGAGCCAAGCCTATATATACAGGCTCATTTTTGTAAAGAGGGGAGCTTTTGGTTCAAAGTTCTCTCATGTGTATATCTTTTTAATGGAAGAACTCTCTTTTCTCTTAAGGCTTTGTGCATATGTGTATTTAGTCTTAGAGTGTGAGAGAGTGAGGTGTGTGTGCATGCTTGTATTTGCTATGTGTGTAAGTAGAAGGTTGCAGTTTCTTGTATTTTATATATGTGACTAGGATCCTTGACACCCTTCTCTCCATGTTTTCAAGCATGTGGCATAGCTGTGGGCTAATGGCCAATAGCTTGAACATGTTAGAGGTTGGGTTGGATGAAAGGAGAGTCATTCTTGAGTCCTCCTCTTCCTTCCATGCAAAGTGGTGTAGGTCTAGGCTTCCCAAGGGCATACTACAACAATACATTGTTATCTGAATGGAGAGCCTCAAACCCTGGTGGTTGAGACACATATAACTCCTCCTTGCTCTTTTTGTGGCTGGGTTGACCCCCCCTTAGGGGGATTGTGTCACTCAACATTGAAAAACTCTATAGTACCCTGAAGACCTGAAGATTTGAAGACTTGAAGAATTGCATACTTGCAGATTTGAAGATTTGAAGACTTACATCTGGACCATTTTAGCTATGTATGATCCCCTTTTCTCTTAGCTTTGTCGAGTATGACAAAGTCTAGGGGAGGAGAGTGTTGGGTTATAAGGGTTTCTCACAATTTATCTTATGCAAAGGCACCCTGTAGTACTCATAAAGATACCCCTTTTTGTATAATGGAGATGTGCCCATGTGAACACTCTCCTAAGAGTTTTTAATATATTTCCCTTATGCTATAGTGTGGAAGCCTCCTAAATAATCCACCTTTTTGTGCACATATATAGAAAACCCATGGTGAAATCCCACACCTCCATTTCCTTGAGATTTGGGAATAGTTTGCAAGACATCAAAAGATATGTTAGTTAGAGAGCATGTGCTCTCTTTTTGACTAGTCAAAAGGAGCACATGGGAAATAGAGCCAAGCCTATATATACAGGCTCATTTTTGTGAAGAGGGGAGCTTTTGGTTCGAAGTTCTCTCATGTGTATATCTTTTTAATGGAAGAACTCTCTTTTGTCTTAAGGCTTTGTGCATATGTGCATTTAGTCTTAGAGTGTGAGAGAGTGAGGTGTGTGTGCATGCTTGTATTTGCTATGTGTGTAAGTAGAAGGTTGCAGTTTCTTGTATTTTACATATGTGACTAGGATCCTTGACACCCTTCTCTCCATGTTTTCAAGCATGTGGCATAGCTGCGGGCTGATGGCCAATGGCTTGAACATGTTAGAGGTTGGGTTGGATGAAAGGAGAGTCATTCTTGAGTCCTCCTCCTCCTTCCATGCAAAGTGGTGTGGGTCTAGGCTTCCCAAGGGCATACTACAACAATACATTGTTATCTGAATGGAGAGCCTCAAACCCTGGTGGTTGAGACACATATAACTCCTCCTTGAGGTCTCCAATCAGGAATGCTGATTTGATATCCATGTGATATACTCACCAATGCTTATGTGCAGCCACAACTAGTACTACTTGGATAGTAGTCATCCTTGCAATCGGGGCAAATGATTCACAAAAGTCAATGCTTTAAATGGTGTCACTACTTTTGATCACTGACTGTGTTTCAGGATCCCATAAATGATATCCAAATTGTCCTTCTCAACCATATCCAAGAAAAATGCATTTCTTTGACTTATGGTCCAACTTTTGTCTAAGATTCTTAGGTATATGAACATATGCTTCACACCCGAAAGCTCGAAGATGATCATAATATGGTGGCTTCCCTGTCCATAACTCTTATGCCACTTTCAGACCTTTGGTAGTACTAGGTAAAAGGTTAATCGCATGACCTGCAATCAATACTGCTTCTGCCCAAAAGCCTTGGGAGAGGTTTGCATGATGCAACATAGAAACTACTTTATCTTGAATAGGTCTATTTATCCTTTCAGCTATATCATTCTGTACTAGGGTATAAGGAGCTGTAAACTCTCTACAAATCCCTCCAGAGTGACAAAAAAGGCTGAATTCATGTGAGGTATACTCACCCCCATTATCTGAACATAAAGCCTTAAGCTTAGTTCCTTTTTCAGTCTCAACTAAAGCAAGACATTTTTTGAAAGTAGGGAATACCTCATCCTTTGATTTGATAGGATATACCCAAACTTTTCTAGTACCATCATCTGTAACAGTGACAAAGTAAAGAGAACCACCTAAGGACCTAGTGGGCATAGGACCACACACATCTGTATGAACGAGATCTAAAGGCTGAACAGAATATTCAATGTGCATTCTATGCACATTTCTGGTTTGCTTTCCATATTGGCAATGCTCACAAAATGAAAAATCAGAGAAAGATGACACAGGTAAGTAGCCAGAATGAGAAAGATTTTCCATTCCACTACAAGATATATGGCCCAAACAACCATGCCAAATACAATCCATAGGTTGTTTAGTAATAGCTAACAAGTGTTCTTTCTGTGATACAAATAAAGGATAAAGTAAGCCAACTTTGCTTCCTTTTGCAATAACCATATTTCCCTTTGATATACAAAAGGATTGAGCATAGAAGACCACCTTGTAACCAAGGTCATCAAGTTAACCAACTGACATCAGACTGTGTGATAATTGAGGTACATGGTGTACATTATGCATTTTAAATTTTAAACCATCGATGAATTGCACAACCACATCTCCAATCCCCACAATGTCACACTGGTAAGAGTCACCAAGTCTCACAGTACCAAGAGACTTTGCTGCATAATTAGGGAACCATTCTCTGTGTGGTGTCACATGGAAAGAAGCACCGAAATCTAGCAGCCACGTGTGGGAAAGAGAATCAGCCATAAGAGCCTCAGTTGGCACAATATTATCAAGTGTCAACACATTAGCATCATAAAAAATAGCATTAATTTCTCCAATCTTCACTGTCAAAGTAGATGGTGCAGGTAAGTGTTTAACATGCCCATCAACATTCTGTCCTTTAGCTTTAGCATTCTTTAATGCATAACAATCTTTCTTCATGTTCCCTTTCTTATGACAATAATGGCATTTGATATCCCTTTTACTTGATTTACTTCTACTCTTATTCTGTTGACCATTCTTTTCCTTATTCTTGCTCCTCTCACGTTGCTAATTCTTTCCTTGGTAAGAATCATGAACATTATATGCATCTCCACTTTGAGTGCCAACCATATATTTTCTATGAATCTCCTCACTCAAGAGTGCTCCACATATGTCATCATAGACGAGTTTACCACCAGGTGCATTATTGCTAATAGCTGCACAAAACGTATCCCATGATGAATGCAAGGTGCATAATAGCAATATTGCTTTCATTTCATTATCCATATCCATTTTTTGAGCCTACAACTGGGAGAATATAGCATCAAACTCATTTAGATGAGCAACAACACTATATGTGTCCTTCATGCAAAGGTCATATAATTTTCTCATCAGATACATTTTATTTGATGCCATCTCTTTTTCATATGTATTGCATAACTTCTTCTAAAGATCCTCTACACTTTCACTTTTTAATACTGTAAAGTAAACATTATCTGCCAAGTGCAAGCTAATGGTAGACTTGGCCATTTCATCTAACTCATCCCAATCATCTTCATCCATGTCAGCAAGCTTCTTTAAAATTCCATTTATTGGCTTCCATTGCCTCCTTTAAATCAGCACATCTTTAATCTGATTCTTCCATAGAGCAAAGTTTGTGCCATCAAACTTTTGGATCTCAAAATGGTCTTTGCCCTACAAGTTATAGCTCCTCCTCGGAACACTTGCACTAGGCCCTGATCCACTAGATGTGCCTGGGACCTCCGATGCCATGATGGTAGCAAACTGAATAGAATGATAATGGAGCTAGAAGAGTCCAAACACCAACCAATAGGTATATCAAGGAGTAAATCGACCACTATATAGTTGACGAAACCAAAAATCTGGAAAAATTTTGTCAGAGTATCCTGTGCAAAATGAGCATATGACCAGTGTCAAAATATCATAAAACTGCAAGTATTGACATGTTTACCTACATAGTGAATCACTAACTCCACTGCATATAATCAACTACCCAATAGAAGCCAACTAGGCTTATCGAGCACCTATGAACAACTATCATACATCTCCTATGGCGAGGCTGGGTAAGTCTTCCACCTGCATCATCAAAGAGAGGCCGACATTTGGGTTTCTCCCAGTTAAGAAAACCTCACCACAAACCTCTTTATCAAACATAAAAAGGCTTTATGCAAAAATATAACGGCTATATGAATGACCACATGTACGTACATAAGTGGTATCCACAGAAGTGTACATGGTGTGTATGTGCTCAATATATGCAGTAAAATGACACAAAAAAGGTTGAATGCACAACCCAAAAACTAGCCAACAACACTTGCAAGTATCTGTCAACTCTGATGTTTTAGGCTCAAAAACCATGTGCTCAATATATGCAGTAAAATGATACAAAAAAGGTTGAATGCACAGCCCAATAACTAGCCAACAACACTTGCAAGTATCTGTCAACTCTGATGTTTTAGGCTCAAAAACCATGTGCTCAATATATGCAATAAATGATACAAAAAAGACTGAATGCACAGCCCAAAAACTAGCCAACAACACTTGTAAGTATCTGTCAACTCTGATGTTTTAGGCTCTGGGGGGAACAGTACTGGGATGGGTGACCTCTTGAGAAGTATCGAGAACCTCTATCTTCCTTGATCGTTGAGGTCCTCCCTCATGCGCAGCCAACGGTGCCAATGGTGACTTTGGTGACTCGAATGACAAGGTATGCCAAGGTCTATGCCTTGGTCATTGCCTTAAGTCGTCATCTTACTCATAAGCCTTGGAGAAAGCCTATTGGGCAGGTGCTCGCTTTGCTCGCACAAAAGAAACAAATCTTTTGCATCAAAATGCTCTGATAGTAGCAAAGTATTTTGATGGTGATGCACCACAGAGTGCTCTCCTTCTTAAGAGCTCCACGATGATATCCTCATAGTAGAAAACTGAGCTCCTAAGACCACACATGATAATCCATATAGAGGCTGCAAATATATGCAAAAAAAACATAGTACACAGGGAGCACGAACACAAAGTTCTTAAGTGTTACAAAAGCGGTCCTACTTACGATCAGTGACTGACTACCACTATATATTTTATTAAACAACATATACAAAGAAGTGTTCGATGGCCATTTGGCCTTTCACATGGACACTAATGGTAACACACATCATTACTACTCTTGTTTGTGCTCCACCTACTCTTGTTGATGAAGCACCTTGATTCCTAGTTGTAGATGATGATGTCACACTTGAAATCTTCTCTACACTTGTCCTTAGTGCCACTTAGATATCTCAAAATCCTCTTGACCGGCAATGTTTCTTTCCAGGATTAGACATATATCTGCTCACAACTCCCACTGCAAATGCAATGTTTGGTCTCGTAGCTAACATGGCATACATGAGACTACCAATAGCAAACTGATAGGGAATTTTGGTCATGAATTCCTTTTCCTCATCTGATTTGGGGCAATCATCCTTGCTCAATTTCACATATGTTGGTAAAGGTGTATTCAATGCTTTTCCACCCTGCAACGAATCCAAGCAACATGCACAGGGTAGTCATCTTGACCACTGGAGAGAAGATTTCCTCGAAATCAACACCATGTTGTTGCTTAAAACCCTTTGCAACAAGTCGTGCTTGATACTTTGGAGAAGCACTATTTGATGTGAATTTCAGCTTATATACCCATTTACATGGTAAAGCTTTCCTCACATTTGGCAAAGGTACTAAATCCCAAGTACCATTCTTGTGAATAGAATCCAACTCACTTTTCATGGCACGCTCTCACTTGACATGATCCTCTATCTGCATAGCCTCTTTGTAGCAAGAAGGCTCACCAGCATCTGTTAGCATAACAAAATCTAGACCTGGAACATATCTATCAGGTGGATGTGAGACACATGTAGAGCGTCTCAATGGTTGCTCAATAGGAACATGTGCAGACTGATCTGATCGGACATTCTCTTGAACATCCCTATGTGCAACATCTTTATGCATGTTAATTGGAGGACTATTATCCTCAAACATCACTCTTCTCACTTCAACCTCCTTAATGGGTTGTTTATGCATCTTAAACTCATTGAAAATGACATCACGACTTCTGATCACTAACCGTGTTTCAGGATCCCATAAGCGATATCCAAATTGTCCTTCTCGACCATATCCAAGAAAGATGCATTTCTTTGATTTATGGTCCAACTTTTGCCTAAGACTCTTGGGTATATGAACATATGCTTCACACCCAAAAACTCAAAGATGATCATAATATGGTGGCTTCCCTATCCATAAATCTTGTGCCACTTCAGACCTTTGGTAGTACTAGGTGAAAGGTTAATCACATCAACTACAGTCAATACTGCTTCTGCCCAAAAGCCTTGTGAGAGGTTTGCATGATGCAGCATAGAAACTACTCTATCTTGAATAGTTCTATTCATCCTTTTAGCTACATCATTCTGTACTGGGATATTAGGAGCTGTACACTCTCTATGAATCCCTCTAGACTGACAAAAAAGGTTGAATTGATGTGAGGTATACTCACCCCATTATCTGAATGTAAAGCCTTAAGCTTAGTTCCTTTTTTAGTCTCAACTGAAGCAAGCCATTTTCTGAAAGTAGGGAATACCTCATCCTTCGCTTTGATAGGATATACCCAGACTTTTCTAGTAGCATCATCTATGAAAGTGACAAAGTAAAGAGAACCACCTAAGGACCTAGTGGGCATAGGACCACACACATTTGTATGGACGAGATCTAAAGGCTGAATTGAAGAGTCAATGTTCATTCTATGCACATTTCTGGTTTGCTTTCCATATTGAGAATGCTCACAAAATGAAAAATCAGAGAAAGATAACACATGTAAGTAGCTAGAACGAGAAAGATTTTCCATTCCACTATGAGATATATGGCCCAAACGACCATGCCAAATACAAGCCATAGGCTGTTCAGTAACAGCTAACAAGTGTTCTTTCTGTGATACAAATAAAGGATAAAGTGAGCCAACTTTGCTTCCTTTTGCAATAACCATATTTCCCTTTGATATACGAAAGGACTAAGCATAGAAGACCACCTTGTAACCAAGGTCATCAAGTTGACCAACTGACATCAAACTGCATGATAACTGAGGTACATGGCATACATAATGCATAGTAAATTTTGAACCATCAATGAACTACAAACCACATCTCCAATCCCCACAACATCACACTGGTAAGAGTCACCAAGTCTCATGGTACCAAGAGACTTTGCTACATAATTAGAGAACCGTTCTCTGTGTGGTGTCACATGGAAAGAAGCACCAGAATCTAGCAGCCACATGTGGGAAAGAGAATCAACCCTAAGTGCCTCAGTTGGCATAGTACTATCAAGTGTCAAAACATCAGCATCATCAAAAATAGCATTAATTTCTTCAATCTTCACAGTCGAAGTAGATGGTGCAGGTAGTTGTTTAACATGCCCATCAACATTCTGTCCTTTACCTTTAGCATTCTTTGATGCATAACAGTCTTTCTTCATATGTCCTTTCTTATGAGAATAATGGCATTCCATATCCCTCTTCCTTGATTTACTTCTACTCTTATTATGTTGACCATTCTTTTCCTTGTTCTTGCTCTTGCCACATTGCTAATTCTTTCCTTAGTAAGAATCACAAAGATTATATGCATCTCCACTCTGAGTGCCAACCATAGATTTTCTATGAATCTCCTCACTCAAGAGTGCTCCACATATGTCATCATAGACAAGTTTACCACTAGGTGCACTATTATTAATAACTGTGTAGAACTTATCCCATGCTGATGACAGGGTGCATAACAACAATATTGCTTTCATCTCATTATCCATATCCATTTTATGAGTATAGCATCAAACTCATTTAGATGAGCAGCAACACTATCTGTGTCCTTCATGCAAAGGTCATATAATTTTCTTATCAAATACACTTTATTTGATGTTGTCTCTTTTTCATATGTATTGCATAACTTCTTCCAAAGCTCCTCTGCACTTTCACAGTCTAATACTGTAAAGTAAACATTATCTGCTAGGTGCAAGCGAATGGTAGATGTCATATGGAGTATCATATTTGAGTAATGAATTAGAGGTAAGAACCTCCCCTTATACATTATGAGTATGATACTCACATGAGTGCCAAGTGGCACTCATATGAGAAGCTTAGTATATTGCCCACTATGGGGATGAATGAGACAGAGAGAGAGAGAGAGAGAAATATAGGATCCACATGGATGGGTGGTAAGACATCAATTGAACTCGGTGTAACTCTGAAGGCTTGTCATCCTCGACCTTGATTCGTGTGCAGAGAGAGAACCCCCCCTTAAAAGTGAGGGGAATCCTTGGAGGCAATTTAGTATAGGTATCGAAGCGGGCTTGCACACACAACAAGGCGTCAACAAGCATAGTCCAATGACCATCAGATATCACGAACAAACATGGGGACTGACAGAGATGCGCGTGCAAGGAAGCCAAAGATCACAGCTCATGAAGGAGCTTCCCTCCTCATCCCCTCCTCTTGGATGGGAGTAAGGGTCTTGAAGCTTTCTATTTATACCTTACTTGTCTTCCTGCCACCCCCTATGTGTTACAAAAGTTCTCCATCGATGCCTGCCTATGAATTTCATGGAGAAGATCAAACAGAGAAGTGAAGCATTGTCATTCGAGTTTTTTTTTTCAAATTTGGGGAGACAAAAAATTATGCTATGGATCAAAGATTTGGGAAATTGATAATGCATACATGTAATATGGGCTGTGGAGATGTGATATGGGTCTTGACTTTGTTCAAAAAGCTTCAGTTCCTCAGTTTTGAGCTTCTCAAAGTCATCCTTCCATGAAGATTAGCTTTTCCACTTCCTACTCGTGACATACATATCTTCTTCGCACCATAGCTTGGTCATACGACATCCGATTTCAGACATTTTTGTCACGTTACGAAGCTATACTCCTAATCTTCACCAAAAAACCATCAATGTTGGATTTGGACAAGATTTGCTCAACCAAAATCTCTCTATAGCACTTCGTCACAAACTAGGTGCCCACTTCCAGGTCTAGTTTTTCATCACTTGGTGTCCAAATTCACTTTTTTCACTTGGGATAACTTTATATCTTTGAAGTATAGGTGTTGTACTACATTTCTTGGACTAGCAAAGACTGTCAAATTTCAAAAGTGCTCCAGTTTCACTCAATTTTCTTGGTTGGGGCTATTGTTACGTGGTTTTGGCATTGTTCTTGTTGGTTTTTGGTGATTAGAACCTCCCCGGAACAACCGGACATTTTCAACTCTTGTTTGGGCCTAGCAAGGATTCAAAATCAGCGACCTCAAGCTTCAAAGATCATTTGGATTTCCCTTTCGCAGCTTCATTTTGTACCAGGGAAGTGCTCTTGTGATATATTTCTCTTCTTCTTGCATATTCAAGGTTTACTTTCATTCATTTTCACATAATCTAGTTAGCAAACGGGGGAAGGGAAATGAAACATGGGATCTAAAGGGAAACAAATAATTGAACACACTTCTCCATCTGAAGAGCAACTAGAGGATCCTAATTCTAGAATGGAAGAAGTAGAAGTGGGGCAAGAAGTAGAGGAAAAATTAGAAGAGAAAGAGCCTCAACAAGAAGAATATATAGATGAGGAACTTTTGGATGAGTTTGTTACTCATGATCAATTTGTAGACTTGAAAGAACCGACCCTTAAACTAGAGAGAGATCTAAGTGGCATTACATCTCTCATTCAGCAGCTAAAGTCTCAAATGATTTCACTTGAGACTCACGTCACCTCTTTCCTAGATAGGAAGGAAAGAGAAACCCCTACTCTTCCTCTAGAGATGACTAGGAGAGATACTTCTCTTCCTAGTAAGCACAAAGGAGAGAGCTCTAGGGAAGCTCCCCTCCTGAAAGACTTAAAGCAACCTACCTTTATAGGGGATGACCGAGATAGAAATAAGGATGCAATCTACACTTTTTTACAAAAGTGGCATGATTTGCATCAAGTGAAGGGCACCCCACAAGAGTACCGTGTGCTAGAGGAGAGTCTCTTGCTTGGCCCACGGGCTTATAAGTGGTAGATGAGTCTTAAGGAGGCGAACTCTATCCCTACAGATTGGACTCAGTTTGAGAATCTTTTTCTAAAAGAGTTTCTTCTTGAGAATGAGGAGGACAGGAATTGGGATGAGTAGGATAGGATTACCAAATAGGTAGGCCTCTTATGATGTACATATCCCACTATAGAGAGAAGATTTGAAACTTAAGGGCTATTATGGAATGGCCACATCCAAGGAATTTGGAAGAGTTGCAGATCTTCCTAGGTTTATCAGGTTTCTATCGAAGATTCATTAAGAATTATGCCAAAATTGTTGTCCCGATGACGGAACAACTTAAAGGGACAGGGAAAGCCTTTCACTGGGGAGACGAACAAAAGCAAAGTACGGAGAAATTGAAAGTAGCAATTGCTACAACTCCACTTTTACCTATAGCAGATCCCAACAAACCCTTTGTGGTTGAGACTTACGCAAGTGATTTTGCCATAGGAGCGGTTTTAGTTCAGGATGGTCGACTAGTAGCTTTTGAGAGCAAGAAACTAGAACCGGCTCAGAAGAATTACTCCGTCTATGAGAAGGAGTTGTATGCAATTATCCATGCTTTGAAGAAGTGGCATCATTATTTATATGGTGCCAAAGTTACGATAGTGTTTGATCAAGAGAGCATTAAGTGGCTCTCTAATCAAACAGACCGTAAAGGTTGTAAGGCCCGATGGGCAGAGACCCTTCAGGAGTTTGATTATGAGCTTAGGTATAGGAAGGGAAAGTTTAATGTAGTGGCTGATTCACTTAGCCACATGCCTATGCTCAATGGACTGAGTTTTACTCAGATCACTAGTGAGCTACTTGAGTCCATTAGAGGGAAATGTAGGCTTGATCATGCATATTCCGAGATTTGGGAAGCCATAGAGAATGGGGATCGTGATATATGGGTTTCCACTGAGGATGGGGTATCGATGGGTACTCAAGAAGGATTCAAGTGGAAGAATTACATTCTCCATGATGGATATCTGTTATATAAAGGTAAGATGTGTGTCCCTAGAGATTTTGAGATGAGACGGCATATTCTGTATGAGTGTCATGACACACCTAGTGCGGGACACCCAAGATTTAACAAGACTTATGATCTTGTTAAGAGGTAGTTTTATTGGCCTGGACTTCATAAGGACGTCCTAGAGTATGTGCTTAAGTGCAGCAAATGCCAAGTCAATAAAGCTGAGAGGTTGAGGATTGGAGGACTACTCCACCCATTGGATATTCCTAATGGGAAGTGGGAGAGTATCTCCATGGACTTTATAGTTGGATTACCTAAGACACAAAGAGGGCATGACTCGGTCTGGGTAATAGTGGATGGGTTAACCAAAATGGCTAGGTTTATTCTGACATGTACTACAGTGAAGACACCAGAGTTGGATAGGGTCTTTGTAGAGAATATATACCGATTATATGGCCTTCCTTTAGACATAGTTTCTCATTGAGATAGGAAGTTTACTAGCCACTTTTGGAGAGTGGTCTTCAAAAGGTTGGACATGAAACTTAGCATGAGTACGACCGAGCATCCATAGTCGGATGGGCAAACAGAGAGGGTTAACCAAATCCTAGAGGATATGCTTTGAGAATATGTGAATGAAAGGCAAACTAATTGGGAAGAGTACTTACCTATAGTAGACTTTGCATATAATAGTGCCAAGCACTCTTCCACTAGGCATAGTCCATTTATGCTTATTTATGGGTTTCAGCCAAGAGCTCCTTATGCAGTAGGATTGCAGAATGAGAAAGTTCAAGATGCAAAGGACTTCTTGGAAGAGATGAACGATATGCTTAGGCTTGCTAAGGACAGCATTAGGAGGGCTCGGGATAGAGCTAGAGCCTATGCTTACTCTCAAAGGAGAGACATCAACTTTGAGGTAGGAGAGCAAGTCTATCTTAGAGTTCCCTCTAGATCTGAAACCATGAAGACGAGACCTTGTCCTAAACTATCTCCTAAGTATTGTGGACCTTTCCAAATACTTAAGAGAATAGGAAAGATGGCTTAGCAGCTCCAACTTCCAGAGAATAGTCAAATCCATCCAGTTTTTCATGTTAGCCGGCTTAAGAAAAGGCTTGGTGAATCTGACAACCTCATTCCAAACAGTGAGGTAGTAGAGCCTATTTCGGTTCAATCTATTCCACACGAGCCTGAGAGCATACTATGCACTCGAGAGAAACGAAACGGACGAGAAGTCACTTATATAAAGAGTCTCTAGTAAAGTGGAAAGATAGTTCAAAAGATAGTGCCACATGGGAGTGGGTTAGCACCCTTCAGAGACGGTTTCCCAGTTTTAGATTACCTTCCCAAGGGTCTTCTTAAGGAGAAGGATACGGGGAAACAACACGGAGATATGACCATGTATTGTTATACATGGGGATAAAGTGGGAGTGGTATTTGTATTATTTTTGTCTTTCGGTCAGGCCTTCCAATACCATTTTTGAGGAAAAAATGGAACTAAGGGGAAGGAAATGTCATATGGAGTATCATATTTGAGTAATGAATTAGAGGTGAGAACCTCCCCTTATACATTATTAGTATGATACTCACATGAGTGCCAAGTGGCACTCATATGAGAAGCTTAGTATATTGCCCATTATGGGGATTAATGAGAGAGAGAGAAATATAAGATCCACATGGTTGGGCGGTAAGACATCAATCGAGCTCTGTGTAGCTTTGAAGGCTTGTCATCCTCGACTTCGATTCGTGTGCAGAGAGAGAACCCCCCCCCCTTAAAAGTGAGGGGAATCCTTGGAGGAAATTTAATAGTAGACCTGGCCATTTCATCTAACTCATCCCAATCATCTTCATCCATGTCAACATGCTTCTTTGAAATCCCATTTACTGGCTTCCACTGCCTCCTTTGAATCAGCACATCTTTAATCTGATTCTTCCATAGAGCAAAGTTTGTACCATCAAATTTTCGGATCTCAAAATGGTCTTCGCCCTACAAGTTATAGCTCCTTCTCGGAACACTGGCACTATACCCTGATCCACCATATGTGCCTGAGACCTCTGATGCCATGATGGTAGAGAATTGGATAGAATGGTAATGGAGCTAGAAGAGTCCAAACACCAACAAATAAGTGTATCAAGGAGTAAACCGACCACTGTATAGTTGGCTAAACCAAAAATCTGGAAAATTTTGCCAGAGTATCCTGTGCAAAATGAGCATATGACCAATGTCAAAATATCATAAAACTGCAAGGACTGACATGTTTTCCTGCATAGTGAATCACTGACTCCACTACATATAATCAACTACCCAACAGAAGCCAAGTAGGCTTATCGAGCACCTATGAACAACTATCATACATCTCCTATGGCAAGGTTGGGTAAGTCTTCCACCTGCATCATCGAAGAGACCCCAACATCTGGGTGTCTCCCAGTTAAGAAAACCTCACCACGACCCTCTTTATCAAATGTAAAAGGCTTTATGCAAAAAATGTAACCGCTATATCAATGACCACATGGACGTACATAAGCGGTATCCACAGAAGCGTACATGGTGTGTATGTGCTCAATATATGCAGTAAAATGACACTAAAAGGTTGAACGCATAGCCCAAAAACTAGCCAACAACACCTGCAAGTGTTTATCAACTTTGACGTTTTAAGCTCAAAAAACCTGCATAAATTTGCAAACGTTGCTCCCACCAAAACTAAAAACCTTTCAAGAAACATGTAGTTTTAAGAGTGTGGCTGAAAACACAGCCCCAAAGGTTGATATTTATTGTCAGAGAAGTACAAAGAACACTCTTCTTGATGTTCTTGGACCTGTGTGAAGAGAACTATGTGCAAAAGTACTCCAAAATGGCTCCAAACGACACCCCAAAAATGCTTCAAAAATAGGCTTTGAAAGCAAAGAATGAAGCTTTGAGGGACCAAAACATGTTCAAGGTAATGTCAACCTTGGTCTTTCCCCTTCTTCAGACACCACAAGAGTGTAGCTTAGTGGCAAGAGATTTTCATGGTTAAGCGAGCTCTGGGGGGAACAATACTAGGATGGGTGACCTCCCAGGAAGTATCGGGAACCTCTATCTTCCTTGATCATTGAGGTCCTCCCTCACATGCAACCAACGGCACCAACAGTGACTTCGGTGTCTCGGATGACAAGGTATGCCAAGGTCTATGCCTTGGTTGCCACCTTAGTCACCGCCTTGGAGAAAGCCGAGGGGGGGGGAGGGGTGCTCGCTTCGCTCGCACAAAAGGAACTGCTCTGATATGAGTGAAGGGATTCGATGGTGATGCACCACGGTGCGCTCTCCTTGTCGAGAGCTCCATGATGATATCCTCGGAGTAGAATGGATCTCCTAAGGCCGCACACAATACTCTGCACTTAGGCTGGTGAATACGCAGACAAACATAGTACACAGGGAGCACGAAGATAGACTTCTTAGGTCTTACAAATGCGATCGAACTTACAATCTGTGACTGACCAGGCCACTATATGTTTTATTAAAGAACATATACAAAGAAGTGTTCGGTGGCCATTTGGCCTTTCACATGGACACTAACGATAACAAAATCATGTCTATAATGGAAAGAAGTTGATTAGAGAAGATTTAGGTCACCTCTTGATGTGATTGGACCTCACTTTTTGATATGCTTTTGATTGGTTAAAGAGGTTAGTATGTGACCTTTAAAGCCTCTAATGAGTTTTATTATGACTTAGAGTCGTGGAAATACGTGCCCAAGCTACCCCCTTGATTAAGCACACCCCCTACTAGTTGTTCTCTGCATATTTTGCAGAAATTTTACTTTTGCATACTCTATCTCTCTAGATGATCTTGGTAGACCCCTTGATCTTGTAATTGATGTCTCTCCTTCATCCTGAATCCATTTGCAATGCTTTTTGTCTTGTTGGAAAGCTTATAAGTTCTAGTTTAAGTGGTGTAAGACTCGAGATTAGTGCCTGCATATTCTCGTAGAAATGTCTAGAACAATGTCTATGTAGTTAGCTAATACTCTATGAAGAGATCAAGTTGTCTATTTTGATTCAGCTACTTGAGGCATCATCCAATATCCAAATGGAGTGATTTTACTTTCATTTGAAAGCTTTCTAATTATAGTTTCAGTTTGAAAATTTTCATTTTCATTCTTTGCATGTACTGAAAATACAGAGCCTATGTTTGAAAAATTTCAAGATCCTAGAAGGGTTCATTTGCTTTTGTTGTGCACATAGGAGTTTTTATCCTCCAACATGACTCCTATTCTTGATGATCCTTCTTTGCTTGAAGAAGACTCTGAAATCTTTATTCTTGAAAAAATAATTGATCATGGTAACCACTACACGTATAGGTACTTGATATCATAAATATTTATTAAAGTATAAAAATCATTCTATAGAAGAATCTCAATGGATTCAAAAGGCTTCATTAAAACCTCATTATGATCAATTAGATTATGCATATCATTCGCAAACACAATAATTTAACTCTCCATACATACATTTCCATGCATGTGTTTTGTAATAAAGGAAGCTTATGACATGAGGGTCCGACAGGTTTAGATGGATTTGAGCTCGAACATCATTTGGTCATTCAAGTGTTGCACATAAGTCTTAAGAGTAGGCTTAAGAAAAGGTGCTTATGCTCTCTAGACAAGCAAAGGTGCTTGACCTAGTGGTTAAGTCATATGGATAAGAAGGAAGAGATCTTGGGTTCAAGTCCTACGAGAGACATGGGAGAGTGTTTAACTTGAAGAGCTCTAAAGCCTTCTAGAAGCATCCACTTAAGTTAACTAGAGTTAACTAAGAAACTTGGCACACATGTAGTTACATGGCTGACACTTGGATGGTGAGTATCCACCTACTATAGTGGGTAGCCCCTTGGAGAGAGCTATATATAGAGGCATAAGGTTGGGAGGAAAAAGAGACTAATCTCTCAACATGTATGTCATCATAATTTTTAATTGATATCAGGGCCAGAGCTTCCATGGAGACCGTGTTGACTTTGACATAGCCACAGATCCATGGTAATCTTGCTACTAATGCATTTCTTTGACTTACTTGTAGCATAACAAATAGCATACGAACCACTCAGAAGAAAAAGAGTTGATATATTGCATATTGACAATAGGAAGCGGAATCGAACTCTAGATCTCGGCATGTTAGGACCACAGTGTATCCTCGTGCCTAGTACATGTCTTTGGAGACTTACATTGGAAGACAATAACTTGTCTATTTGCATATAGGTTTTACGCTCATTTTTAGCAGCAAAAGGTTCATGGTGCAATGTTTTGGGAGTGCAATGGTATTGAACCAGAGCATAATGGAATCAAACCCACAACGTAACTGGCATAAGCTTATGTTTAATTGTGGGAGCTATCCACATATTTAAAAGTGAATGCATTAACCAGAAAGGTGCAACCATGACTTGCTACAAAGATTCTTCTAAAACAATTCTTATGCTTTGCGATAGAGAACAAAAGTGCAAATCATGCAGGAGTGCACTTTGGCCCCTTTTGAAAAGTAGGCACTTCAAAAATATTTTCATCATAACCTAGCAACTAGTCAACTTTGGACATGTGTTGATCTTCGGTTGAGTGTTCAATTTGAATGATTGTTAGCTTATTGGAAAGCTCTTCTCATAAGATTTCTAGTGATATAAAGATCACTAGAAAGGAAGGAGACTTAGCAGGTCTACATAGATAATTTGTTCTCAACAGCGATCTCTTAAGCTTGTAGAAGTAGGAAACTCCTACTTAGCTTTGTAATTTTGTACATGTAGCACATGATGTGCCCTGGGTGATTTGGTAAATGTATATTAGCACATGTTGGTGCATTAGGGACATTTATATTAGCACATGTTCATGCTCTTGTAAACATTTATTATTATGCCCCAATGTGGAGAGGAAACATTGTTTTTCCTTTGTAAGAGCGAAAGAGGATAGGTGAAGAAGATGCAAGTACATTTCAAGGCACCAAAGAGCAAAAAACGGGTTGGAAAGATCAAGGCATGACATCTCTTGCGACTTGGAAGAACCAATGCAACATTGGATCTTTTCAGGGAAGATTCCTTCACTATTCATTTCTTATTTTCTCTTATTTGATTTGGTTGCAAGATGCATAGTTCAGGGCATACGCATGATTATGACGATCAATTTAGGAATGTTTCTTTTTATTTAGGCGTGATGAAGGAAATATACAGCTTCAATCAAGGAAGGAAAGAAATCACATGCATATCTAGTTCCATGCATTTTTGCAATGATTATTCATGGTATGCTAAAAATTAAGGAAATTTAAAACAAAGAAGTAGCATACACAAGTATTAAGTATAAGGTTCACATTGTGTTGTTTGCATTCTAGCCAAGCCCTATGCTTTAGAGAATGGTCTTTGTGCCATTGGCCTGCAAGGCCTTATGTTTGGTTTTATGGTTAAATTTTTTGGAACTCCATTTCCTTGCAAAAAAGTTGTCGAAAATTTTTCCACTTCATGGCGTTATATATGCACTTACCTTTAGGTAAGACTTTTATGGCATAGTAACATGCCTTCTCTACAACCATCCCTAAGGTGTAAGCATACTGTACTTGATGGACTTATGACCATCAACATGTCATAGATAAGGCAACTTCTGTACTAATTGGATCCCTATACCTAATCCTTATGGATTAAGACCCTAGGATTGCTAAGGGGAAAGAAATATACCTTAACCATTAGGAATGTGCACAAGCAATACTATGGGTTTTAGGAAGTTGCATAGAGGAGTACGAGGGTTACATTTATGATGGTATCCAATGTATTGAAGGTTTAATTACCTTCAAAAGATTCTCGTTATATGATTAGGAGATATGGGGTATCATGAGGAATACCCAACGAGTGACGAGTTTCACTCAAGTACACCACTTGAGTAAGTAGTGAAGCATTTTCGCTACACTATCAAGGAAACCAATTAAATGGGATCATAGAGATGGGTTTCATCAGAGAGCATCGACGGGTGCTAATGTGATTCAAGTGACACTTAGGATAGCCATAGTCATGGTACTTGTTCTAGGATTTAGAGCATAGATCCCTCAATGAGGAATATTTGGGATATCCAATACATATATGTATTTTGGGATCTAGATAAATGTACATAGACTCAGTCTTGGTACCTAGGAACAAGCTGGTTTGGAATAAAAAGGGATATCCATTATCACATGTTGACTAGAACCAAACTAAACTAGTTTGAGAATATGGGATTCATTTGAGTCCACCTATATGAGTTGAGGACATGGAAATCATTCGAATCACCTCCAGATTCCATCATATATAGATGGAATATACATTGGTTTAGTGTAGGTATGATACCATGAATTGGAAGAAGGTTTCACTAGTATGGGATGGTGGAAATGATTTCCCTTTGAGCACTCTTCTTCTATGGCCAAGGAGAAAAGGACTCATCATTCATGGCGGCATGTCTCACTAGATGATAGGAGAGATTTTAGTAGACATCTCCTTAGGATTGGGAGTTATCCTTCATCATTTAGCGAACATCTATTAGAGTATGTGATGGGTGATTTTATCTCCATTGACATCACATAATCAATCTATAGTTATAAAAAAGGATAATTCCATTAGTGTTGATGGATCATATAGATTCATACACAGAGGATGGTTGGTAGATATAGGTTCTTTAGTATGGATACACATATGCTCATTATGGTATCATCTCATATCATTGCTAACGTTTTAGTAGAGGGATTTGACCCTAAAAGGAATTTATTTTCTCCGCTCTTCATTGCATACACCTTCATTATTTACGGGAGATTTGTTCTCCATCTTCATAGGAATGTATGTAATGAAAGATTATGTATTAGTTTATGAAAGAAAGGATTTTCTAGTGATTGTCCTTGACTAGATGAGATGACTTAGTTACTGATGTTAGTGAGCCTGGGAATAGAGTAATGAATCTTTTCTTTAGAGTTTCTAGGAGATAGGGATAGATCTAACTTATTGGGTTGCCAAAATCTCACTTGGTGTTTCATCATGAGGATAATTATTGACCATCAATTAGGAGGATGGGTACTTAGGGATTATCTGAATCTCAGAAGGAATGCTTTTTGCATTTATATGACAAATTAAAAGGAAGAGAAATGATAGGACTTGCATTAGTGCCAATAGATGCTCTTCCAATAGAAATAAGTCCAAAGGAAGTGGATGAAAAACCAAAGACTTCTTGGATAGTGGAAAGTAGAGAATTCATTTTACTTTCAAGGATTTTTTTATGAGAACTAGGATGATGGATTTGCATAGATCAGAAGGATGGTTTAGGTAAAAACTAACAATTATGACCACTCAAGGATATGAATACCTTGAGAGACATGAGGGTAAGTCTATCATCTTAGATCCATATGGGTTTGGAGTCACTTTTTATGGGACTTTGCTCTACATATTAGAGGATTCTATGCTTTATTGTCTCCATTTTGGTATGGTCAAGCCTATAAGCTTGGCACCTTAATTTTTTTGTCATATTATTATTCCATAGAGGATACATTATATGGACTTAATTCATTTTGATGATATTATATGTTAAAGGAGTGTTAGGTTGGAAACTAGGTATACATGGGAGATAGTAGGCACCATGGAGACAATTTCCCACCTTTCAGATGATCTTTTATAAGACTTTTTAAGGCGAAGGATACATGGAAACAACACATAGAGATGATCATGTACAATTTGTACATGAAGCTCAGGGGATGCCTAAAGTACTTATAGAGCTTTATTTTTGAGAACAAAATTTTTTTCCAAGGGGGGAAGAATTTGAAAAAGGAATCTTATGACACGAGGGTTCGACAGGTTCAGACGGATCTGAGATCCGACATCATTTGGTCATTCAAGTGTTGGACAGAAGTCTTGAGAGTAGGCTTAAGGAAAGGTGCTCATGTTCTCTAAACAAGAAAATGTGCTTTGCCTAGTGGTTAAGTGACATGGATGAGAAGGAGGAGGTCTTGGGTTCAAGTCCTACGAGAGACATGGGAGAGTGTTTTGCCCAAAGAGCTCTAGAGCCTTTTAGAAGCACCCAGTTGAGTTAACTAGAGCTAACTAGGACACTTGCCACACATGTATTTACATGGCCCACACTTGGACGGTTAGTATCCACCTGCTATAGTGGGTACTCCCTTGGAGAGAGCTATATATAGAGGCATAAGGTTGGGAGGAAAAATAAGTTCATCTCTATGCGTAATGTTTCATGTTTTTACATGGAACATGCGTATTTTTGTGTATTCATGGGACATGTGATTGGCCATCCATGTCTACTTTATTTCTTATGAACTACGTTCAATTGTTTTTCCAAGTGGGGGACATGTTATCACTTATGGAATGCTGAGTTTTGGAGTTTATTTTATTGAGATTTTAACATGCTTTATGTTTTGATATAGCAATTGAAGGTTAGTGAGGGCATGGATGGGCGTTGACCTATTCAGATGTATATGGACACAAATAAGAGAAATAATATTTTCCATATATTTTGTGAATAAAAGACCCACGTAGGGGGTTGCTTCTAGAAATTCATAAAAATAGTGGTTGAGATAAGGATCACTGCAGAAAGTGACTGTTGTAAATAAAAGCTAAAGCTCTCTGTAAAAGTGAGCAATTTTTTACTCACACACCTGCTTTTTGAAGCACCCACCCTCATTGTAACTCTATATTTCGATGTAATAAAAAACAATAAATCCACGCACTCTGAAAACTCGCTGGACAAAGTGTGTGCGAGAGATTGTACCCAATACTGTATTGTGTCATCTACTATGCATCTATATTTTTGTGTGTTCTCTATTTTCATATTGTCTCTATGCATACATGACTTCAAAGATCCTGAACACTCCAAGCTTCTTCTTCTTTTTCCTTATGTTGTTCGTCTGTTTGCTTGTACTTTGATCTCCAACAAAGATGGCCATAAAAGCAAGCAGCTTTTGCATAAGGGGTTTATTTTTATAATCAACCACCCCCATTGAAACCTATAGCTTTGAATGTACTGAAAATCTATAAATGCATGCACTCTTGAGACTTGTTTGATAGAGTGCCTAGGGAGAGATTGCACCCCATACTATGTACTATCTCTATCTTATGTGCATCTCTATTTTTGTGTGTTCTTGTGTCCATAGTGTCTCTACGTACAAGTGTTTGAAAGATCCTACAACAAGTGTTTTGATTAAAAATTTCAATCAATCAATGAGTTTTCTTGTCAATGTTCTCATAATGATTTTCATGAGTATTCTTTGGTGGATAGAGGAAAATAAGAATCGCATTATTTTTAAAAGTTATGAAATGAAAAAGTTTTCTTTTTGGGGCAATTTGTAAAAAAAAGAAAAAAAAATCTAGTCAATAAAGAATAAAAGAACATATCATTCCTTTATAGGATCCTAGAAGACTTTTATACAACTTTACTTTCTAAGGATAACCATGATAAAATAGGGAACAAGTGAATAAGAACACCAATTCACTAAGTATTGAGTCAAATCCTCCATACTGAAAAGATTTGAGGATGACATAATATTTAGGCTACTAAGAATCCCATTGGGTTTCATCGTGTCTGTCCAATAAATATGGCATTAGACATCAACACTCAAGTGTACAAAATCAAGAATACTTGGGTTCATTTGTTTAAATAACATATATGTGTGATGAAAAAACATAGTACTTTCATGACTCATCATATCCTACAAATCATGGAACTTGAATTTGAAGATAACTCGAAAAACCAACAACTCTACTAATACACTATGCATTAAAAACAAAGAGTATTTTGGTTCATCACCTTAGGGTATTTGGGTTCTTCACCCTTGTGATGAAAACTATGGTGTTTGGGTTCTTTCATCCTTAGGATGAAGGGGTAGGGTGTTTGGGTTCTTCAACCTTGTGATGAAAGCTATGGTGTTTGGTTCTTACTCTTGATGATGATGAAGAGGTAGGTTGTTTGAGTTCGAGTTCTTCGCCCTTTGTAATCTTTTCAAACTCCTTAAACGACCATATTATTTTTGTATTACATTTCTTTCATAAAACATATACTGCAACAAAAAAAAAAAGGTCTCCCTCAGCCGTCTTGTTTCCTACACGCATCAACAACGAAAATAAGAAGGGGACGTATTCCATTTGAGGAGAGCAACGGCGATCTGAGTCGATCCGCAGTCAAGGGACTGCATCGGATCTACGCTCAAGCGCGAGGGTCAGTAGTGAAAGGGGGACATTGTGATCTCCTTCGAAGGTGTTGCGTTCTCCAGCACGAGGAGTGCTAGCAAGAGAGGAAGAGGACAGAGGTAAGGGACACCATGGGTCTCTCGTTTACTAAGCTGTTCAGCCGCTTGTTTGCAAAGAAGGAGATGCGCATCCTGATGGTTGGTCTTGATGCGGCTGGTAAAACAACCATTCTTTACAAGCTCAAGCTCGGCGAGATCGTTACCACCATTCCCACTATAGGTTTTCCTCTCGTTCTTTGTCAACTTTTCTTGATTCCTTTTTTCTGGATCGCATCAAATCTATCGCGCAATGGTTTTTTATTTTCTATCACGCAGCAAATCTATGAATCCAGTTCATATCGAGTCAGATAAAATTAGGAAGAGGGAGGGGGGGAAGTGCCAAGTTGTCAAATGCTGAAAATAACAAACGTCTGATTGATGGGATCATCTCTGTCCCATAAAATCGGCCAACAGAAGTCTTTCTCTTATGTCTGAGCATTTGGTTATGGTGATTAATGATTTGGATCAATGTGTTAAGAGCTTTGACAACCTCCCATCTTTGCAGCCAAGGATGATCATGTTTTCACTCGATCTACAATCATTGAGGGAAAAGCTTTGGATTTTCATATATGCTTATGATACGTCACAAACTTGACACGAATTTGATTGTTTTCTTCTGCTATGTCATATCTGTATCTATTTATTAACCATTTGCGTTCCCCTAAATCCAGAAAACTTGCAGTAGCTAGTTTACAGCAACAGTAGGCTACCTAAACATGCCTATTAAGCAAAGTTTACGTGATTTTCTTGACTCAATCTGCCATTCTACTTTTATTTGTTCTGTATTCCTTTCTTTCAACAAGAGAATAGTTTCGCTTCACTTGTAATTTCATTATCTTTATTAGCTTCTCTTTTTAAATGAATGGGAACTGTTGATTGATTTTTCATCTAGTCTACTTCCAGCCTACAGTTATGGGTTCATGTTATCGGAGAGTCCCTTTTGATGTAATATAACATTCAAGGTGTAGATCCGTTATACAGTGCACTTCCATCACTCAAAGGGCATTCTTGCTTTTGTTTGTCGATGCCAAATTATGATCTCCTACTTGGTCTTTTAAAGCATCAGAAGATTGCATATTATATGAGTTCCATTCGCCTTTTTGACCTTTAGTCAGATCTAAATCTATGTCTGTATCTTTGTTTGATATTTTACACAGGTCACATCGAAGTCTACTTTCATCATTGGTTTTCAACAATGTGATTAGAGCATTTTACTGCATTCAAAGAATGCTGTTTTGAAACCTCATATGAGTATAACTTTTTTAATGGAAAAAGAATCACAAATAAATTGTTGTAATTTACCTTTGAAGCTGAAGAAATGTTTTTCCTGATGACTTCTATTATTACTTTCTGGGTAATAAACCCAATGTAATACGTATACATATTTTATTGCTGGGTTTCTACGTCCAACTTCAGCATTTTGCTCGTTGTTATGCATGTACTCCAGTTTTTTAAACAACCAGCTTCTCTTTCTTTTATGTACCTGTATTTTCACTAAATGCACATACATCTTTATTTTATTCCTTGTTTCACTATGAAGTTGTTCTTGATGGATCAGATTGCACTGACTTATCAGGATTGACAGCTATCACTGTTATCGTTCTTATCTGTTTTTGATGTGCTTGAGTTCTTATTTCGGAATGTAAATCTATGACTCTGCCTACATATTATCTCCCAGGCATTTTGATGTAGTTAAGTACTCATTAGTTTCTTTTTCTGACTTGGTACTCAGCAACAATAATCATACTTAGCATGGTTTGAAGTTTGGGCGTATCTTCTTTTGATATGGTTTAAAGTTATTCTTGAATTTTATTTGATAACTTATTTATTCTTTAAGTTGTCATTAGCTAACAATTTTTTGCAAAATGCTATAATAGTCTTTGCAGAAAGCTGATGGCTACATGCAATATCAGCAGTTGAGGTTCATTACCTTAGTGCATCTTTTCTTTCAGTTTAGAGCACCAAACGATTACATGCACTTATTTGCTCTTGCCATGATTTGAAAATGTCTTTGGAAAAAAATTATGATTTTGAAATTATCCTCCAAAACCTCTCTACTTAAAAATGTACTATATTCTTTAAGTTTTCTTCTGTAATCGCATTATCATTCTCGTCTTCATTAATAAAGTTTTGTGTTCGCATTTCATTTTGATTGAAACGGATTCAGTCATGGTGCTTTGTTATTAGACATATGGAAGTCATCTTCCCTTGATCTGCTTGTTTACACTTTTAGGATTTATGAAATGTTATGCCATGTTTTAAGGCTAATTATTCCTCGTGTATCTGCAGGATTCAATGTGGAAACAGTTGAATACAAGAACATCAGCTTCACTGTCTGGGATGTAGGAGGCCAGGATAAGGTTGGAACTTTGGAAAGCACAAACCGAGTGAGTCATGGAGGGGAACTTGCAGCTATCCTCTATTAATTCCTGTTTTTATATTTTGTAACAGATCCGACCTTTGTGGAGGCATTATTTCCAAAATACCCAGGGTCTTATCTTTGTTGTGGATAGCAATGACCGAGATCGTGTAGTGGAAGCTAGAGATGAGCTGCATAGAATGCTCAACGAGGTGCAGCTCTTCTACAGCCTGCTTATTGTGTATTTCATGTGCTTTGCAATCATTTTATTTTTATGGATAGCTAATATTCTGTGTCATGTGATAGTCAGTACATGTTGTAGGATCGTTCAATCATCAGTTCAAATGGTTTCTTCTATTTCTATCGAATGTCAGTGTATGTTTTGCTTACAACAATTTATCTGCTTTGGCACCAGGATGAACTGAGAGATGCTGTTTTGCTTGTTTTTGCAAACAAACAAGATCTTCCAAATGCGATGAATGCAGCAGAAATTACCGACAAACTGGGCCTTCATTCTCTTCGCCAGCGCCACTGGTAGGTGTTTATGATGATGATATTCTGGTTGCTGATGTTTACAGATTACCACTAGATATGCAAGCCAATATAACTTTTGGCATATCTGTAGTAATGGTGTTTATGTATGCTGGCTTCTGACAAGGCTTTTTGCGCACATCATTATAGCTAGTTTTTGGTGTTTCTAGAGTTTATAGGGGTTTGTTTAGTTGCGTATGTAATTTATAGCTATGCTTACTATTTTGCTCCGTAGGTGATTTCTATGCCAGCATTGTAGGGGCTTCAGTAGGTCGGACACAATTTACTCAATGTGTGGATTGCTGTTTTTCAACTGTTTACTATTTCATAACCTAGGACTTATCGATTCTCTGTGTAGTTACTTGGAGCATTTTGGGCGATGGGTTTGAGGGCGATGGGTTTGAGGGGATCTATCATAGGGTGTACTCTCTTGAGTCTTATCATAGTTTGCTTTCTTCGCTGACAAATCATTTTGTGCTGTTGGCTGATATTCCACTACAAATTTCAGAAATTTCAACCAGTATGCTGGTGCTTTGGAGTAAAGATTCTTGTCTTGTGTTTTAGGTATATTCAAAGCACGTGTGCAACTTCTGGAGAAGGTCTTTATGAAGGATTGGACTGGCTTTCAAGTAACATTGCTAGCAAGGTGTTTTTCAATTGATTTTTTTGTTTTTTACTGAAGAGGGGGTTGTTTGTATTTGTACATTTCAATTTTCTTAAAGCGTGCTGTTGTCTGTTTTGTTGTCCACTACAGGCTTAGAAACCTGAGGATGTTACCACTCAACTAAATGAAGATTTTTTCTTGGAGGTCCATGAGTTCTATTCATTTTAGTAGGTTATTGTTGCTTTGATTGACCTACTGGGTGTCTTTACATGAAAAAGGCTTTGCATAGGTCCAGGTTCTGTACGTACTCAATTGCTTTTTTTCAATATATATTTTTTGGCAGTCTTCACAACCATATCTCTATTCTTTTAATTTCACATGCTTTTAGTTATTTTTAGCAGACACCCCTGTGGCTCAATATGTGAATTGAATTTTTTGGGTTCAGCCAGTAGTATTTGCATTTATGAAACCAGATTGGCTCAAAAATATATGCTTGTGTGTTGTTTATGGAGCCCTTTAAGATTTTGATGAGTCTTGAAAACTAATTATCCAACTGCTTGGGAATAGTGATTAACATTTATTCTGCTTAACATGTCAGATCACATTCAGGGGTGCTTGTTTGTGATGTTTTTCTGAAGCAACCTTGTGCGATGTAGAGAATTCTATGATTAACATTGCTGTAGAGATCTACAAGCTGACCATAGTGTGTGTGCGCACTGGTGTGCGTGTGCATGCACTCACAGATATAAGATGCAAATGCCTTGCTAAATGTGTGCACCAGTATGCAGCGTGCCTGTCTTTCTGGTTATGCATTCTACCTGTGTGTCTCCCCCCCTTTCTCTCTCTCTCTCTCTCTCTCTCTCTCTCTCCCCCCCCCCCCCCCCCCCCCAACACCCACTCCCCCCCTTTTTTCCTTTTCTCTTTCTCTTTCTCTTTACGTTAGAAAAACAATGGTCATGTCCTTCTGCACTTAAGATCAATTATTCGGCAAATTGTTCTGCTTGTTCTTGGGTTCAAGTTTTTTCTTTTGTAATATTGGGATCAAACAAAGTTATACCTATATGCTCTGATGTGCTCTGGTTGTTTTTGATGGGATTTTGACAGAGGATCCTCAAAAGTATCTAATCGATTTGGTCTTACTTGAATATGATCCATAACATTAGCTTTAACTAATGGGAGTGTCTGACTCAGGGCTTCGATTGGACATTCCACATTCGATGGGCGTTGGTGGGATCCTGTTTGATATTCATATCAGACAGTCCTATTTATGGCAGTGCTTGTTGAAGCAACTTGGTCTAGGAGTTTGAGGGATTTTTTCATGTGTTGATAGATTCGTGCTTGAGCTTAGGCTTCTTTGGACATGTTATGCATTGGTTGATTTTTTTGTGTCTTTTATTAGTCAAGCTAACAAGTAATAGGAATACGTACCATTTTGTCTTGGCCAATTAATATTTTTTAAGACACATATTTCCAACATTATGGGGAAACGCCCATTAAGAAATGTCGCTGACATTCTGGATTTGGATCCACAGAATTGGTGCGATCATTGGGGCAGAAGTAATGAAATTGGTGTAGTAATATATCCCCTCAACTTATGAACTTGATTTGTTGTGTGCCCTTGTAAGGGTCAAATGATGCAAGTGAGCAGTAGCTGCGGACAAGTATCCTTCGAAAAGGATTTGAAAGTGTAAAACTAGGCACTAGATGTTATGCATACATTCCCCAATGGGGCTTGGAACCCTAAGAGGTTGTGTGGAATATGAGGACAAGCATTGCACGCATCAAAGATCTACTCGGCTCAACTATATGTGGAACGTCTTGCGAGCATTGTTGTGGATTATGGGCATCTTTAGTTGCATCCAATATATCAGTTCTCTTCCTTTTATTGTCCCAGTACTTTTTGGATGGACAAGCTAAATCTCAAAGGAAATTTTCTTGGCTCTGTAGTCATAGTCATTCATCTATGAAACTTCCCACGATTTTTAACGTTAATAAAAATAGTTACAGGAGCATTGTTGATGATGAGATGCGACAGCTCAAATATGCGGCCTATACAAAGCGTTAAGGGGGCTTACGTGATTCCTGATTTCTGTGACATCTTTTTGCTTAGAGTTTTGGAATATGTAATGCGATCCCTGATTTTTATGACGTTTACATTCAGTAGATATTATAAAGGAATCGTCTATCCGTCATTGAAAGTTTGCATGGTTCTTGTCTTTAGAATCGCTAATATTTAGCCAACTGCAAAGTCGATATGGAAGCTAGGATGAAAAATCAAAGTTGGCCGTCTTAGTGAATTAATTGCTTCTTTGTTAGCAGACACATTGGTATCACAAATATAACAGTGTGTTGCTGACTTCCACATTTTCTTCATGCAGTTGCATGGTTCTTGTCTTTAGAATGGCTAATATTTAGCCAACTGCAAAGTCGATATGGAAGCTAGGATGAAAAATCAAAGTTGGCCGTATTAGTGAATTAATTGTTTCTTTGTTAGTAAACACATCGGTATCACAAATATAACAGTGTGCGGACTTTCACGTTTTCTTCTTGCAGTCGTTCTTAATATGTTTGTCTTTTTCAAAGGAGGTTACCATGTATTTGGAATGGTTTCTCAACATTTGTGATGGAACTTGACAGCGATTAGAATATCAAATACCTAGAAAGGTCTATGTCCAGGAAAGTAGAGCGTACACAAATTTTGACCTTGGACGCTATGATCATGAGTGAAATTATGCTTAAGCGTATAAAGTATGCCATTCGCCTCACTTAAGATACTAAGTTATTATGATAAATATGTTGAGAAATCGACAGGAAAGAATCAGATATTAAAGGGCGGGCAAGTTGTCATCATAATAAAACGTGTAGAATAAAAGACTTCCAGGTACGCGTTTGATTAGAGCCTTTGTGTCAAATGTCTGAAGGGAATAAACTATTTAAACGTGACCAACTAGGTACGACTATGTTAGGCCAACTGGTAATCCATAACATTATAAACTAAAATCATAACCTCAACTTAATTATTCTTTTTTTTTTTTTTTTTAAATGGAGGTTCGGCCGAGGCCTACTCCTCCGGACTTTAACTTTGAAATTGCAACTGTACAAGGAAGGGCATAGTACCCATGGGACCCCCCCTTTTCCCACAAGAACAGGGGTTTACAAGATTGGGTTGAACGGCGGTCACAACTACTGCGGGGATGGTCAAACGGTGGCCAACAGCCACATACAACAGTTTCTGGGATTCATATGTCCCTACATGTTGCTGCCAGGGGTTGAACCCTTACCCTTGCTTCAAGAGGCGAGAGGCCCAACCACCAGGCCAGCGAACCGGGACATCAACTTAATTGTTCATCACTACATGAGCGAAGCGTACTTATTTTTTACCAAAGAACGAGGAATCACTTGGCACCCAAGTATCTGAAATGATCTTTTAGAGTTCCAAAAATAATCAGGACTCTAATTTGTTTGTATTAGAATTTCTCTATTTTTCTAAAATAATGAAATTGATACTATCCTATGGGTACTAACCATTTACCACAACTTTATATACGCTAATTTAGTACTAACTTTGATAGCAGAAAGTTAAGATGTACCACAAAAAGTATTGGTGAACATGCACGTAAGTCTGAATGGTCTTCATTAAGTATTATTGTCCTTAACAATGATTGGCTCCTAATTTTCCATCATAAAGTGACCAATCTAAACCATTTTAGTTTCAAGTTGTGATATAATCCATTAAAAAAATAGAGGCGTACCACAACTAAAGGGTTTTAAACAAGTATGTAGGATTATCTAGCATGACATAAACGAACGTAACATGTGGAAGACGTACAAAAGGTAGACAATTCCGCAATCCTAGCACCCAAGATCATAGGCAAAACACACTAACTTTTGCAAGTGCAATGATCATTCTCATAAATAGGTGTCTGAAAGGAACAAATGAGGAAACCTTAAATTAAGGAACTGTAATAGTGTAGGACTTTAGAGGAACAAGAAGAGACACAAGTAGCATAAGAAAGAAGAAGATAGGGGTGGGAAGGAGCAAATAAGGAAACCTTAAATTAAGGAACTGTAATAGTGTTGGACTTAAGAGGAACAAGAAGAGACGCAAGTAGCATAAGAAAGAAGAAACATAGGATCACAAGCGAAAAAAGTCTCCTAAATAGGGGAAAAAGGTTGCCCGATGGTCTCTAGTGTCTTTACAGACAAACACCCCCTCCCCCTTTTTTTTTTCTTTGCCCCCTTTTAGAGCATGATGTGAACAAAGAGTTAGCAATCATGTATAAGCAAAGTGGAAAGTTTTGTGGAGTAAGATCAATATGCAAAAGGGAGTAAGCCTACTTATTTGAGCACATAATCCAAACTATAATCTCTTCCGGACCATCCTTCTCTAACATGAAACATGAAACATTGTATGTGTTTTGTATGACCATGAAACATTGGATTCTTCATAACTACCAATTCCATTCTTAATCTAAAAAGGTCTTATGATAACCCATAAGGTTTGTAAATATTATTACAAGCAATTTAGCTAGCTCTCAACTTTGTTATATCTTTAGTCTCTCTCTCTCTCTCTCAATATTATTAGAAACCATTTAGCTAGTTCTCAACTTTGTTATATTGTTATAGAAGTTGAAGAACCTAATCTCGAGGAATAGCTAAGGCCAATAAGAGTCCTAAGGTAGTCTTAGTCCATTCACACTAACTACATGGATGGTAGGAACCTTAGAACATTCTAGATGGTAGGAACCTTAGAAAATTCTAGAAGATGTCGTGGAAAGGGATATAGTAAGGATGGGAGGTGAGTTTCAACCAAATCAACCAAGGCTTTTAAGTTTTTGCATCTCACATTTGGTATTAGAGCTCTTGTATTTCCTAGGTAAAGGTCTTGTGCTTATATTTAAGACAGGATCTCTAGACAATGACGATGTGATGTTTTCATGCAAATAATTTTGAGCATCGACGACTCTTTCACAGAGCAAGAGAGGATAGATCAAAGATAAGGGAATAACAAAAATTAATGGTCTTTTTTCAAGTTCAATGGGCCCTCATCCATGTGAGGCAAAATTCAGACATAAGCATTCAATCAATGTATAAACAACTATGTATAGGACAAATTTATGCACATAGCAATGATGGACTATCAACAAGCACCTGTGAGAAGGAGAAAGAGATGATTTAAGGAAGTCTTTATTTGAAAGAAAACAACAACTTTATACTTAGGGGGATCATGCCAATCATTGATGGAATTACGGTAAGAAAATGATGCACTCAAAGCATTAATAAAATCACAACAAGAAAGACATGGAAAGACTTAAGGTTGTGCTCAAAGCCTAGATACTTGTGATGCATGAACTAACTTTGGAAGCTCCCCATGAACCATTGGTTCTTCCAAAATTAGAGAAAACGAGGAAATTAGATATAGAGAGGAGCCTGCAAATCAATGCTAATATAGGAGACCTTCACAATGTAATTCTTGTTTGGAAGAAGGCCATATTTGAGCTATCTATCAACATGCTCAAGAATCTGACCAAAGGAGACAACAACAAGCATCTGGCACTAATATGGTAAAACTAACTTACTTAAAAGTAGACATTATTGTGGTACATACGCGGGCTCACAGAACTACACAACCCATAGAAAAAATTCGACCTTCATCACAAGAACAAGAGAACTTAAGAATAAATGTAACAAAATGGTTGCAAGAAGAACCCTTGTCTCATCGGACCCATTTTGGACCATACCAAAGTTTGTAACAAAACAATTACTCTAAGCAAAGACTAAGAAAATTCTATCCTAAAAAGATGACTATCTCTAAGCCCACAATAGGTGAGAGATGCACGTATCCACCCAACCAACTCCACCCATATATATACCTCCAAGGCTAAGGGGAAAGATGAGGAGAGCTCGCCAAGTGTTCCCTCCACATGGATGCTACTCCAAGGCCTTCTAACCTTGGGAGTCACATGAAATCACATGACCTTCATTAGGGTTTTAAAAGGGGGTATCTCTCAAGCTTGTGCATGCAAATCACAAAGCTTGAGAAGATTCACTAAGAGCTAAATACCATACCCTTAGGAAATATCAATCCTAAGTCAAAACCCTTTGATTGGAAATAAATAAATAAATCAAGGGTTCATCTAGAACCCAAAGTATTTCCAATGTTCCCAATCCTTAGAATCCAACCTAATTCAAAGTTTTACTATGCATGAACTAGGCATCAATAGCACAAACATACGAGTTAGGTGGATTCTAAATATCTCCAACTTAATTTGCTATATGGATTGATTTCTGTGAACTATTTGTGCATAGTCCTAGAAAATTAGGTGGATCTTTGACTAATTAAAGACTTTGAGAAATCCCTAAATTTTGATTATGAGAAAATGAAGTTGAAGTTGAACAAAGCATCTAATATATGTCACTTTTTAACCAACTTCTAATGGCATATTTTTCCCGAGTACAAGATTACTATGTCGAATTGAGCTTGAGAGTCCAAAGTAGAATGCAAGAAAGAAGTGTTACATTCATTTCCTAGGCAACCAACTTCAATCAAAATAAATTATCCTAGGGTACTTTCCAAAGACTGGACTTCTTTGGTAGTGTTTAAATTAGAATCATTTCCTAAATCTTGTCTCTACAAGAGCTTTACCCAAACTCTTTTAGAGAACTTTAGATTCTTTGTTCATCCATTGATATGAGTATTTATCTTGAAAGAATACTCAATGGATGAATGATTCTTCTTAAATGAAAGTATCTTCTAAGATTGAATGGGTTCTATAAAACATCTATATGTGATGTTTAATTCTGTTACCTATTCCATCCAACTAAAGTTGATCTAGAAATGACTCGAATATTCTTTTAGCGTCAAGTCCAAGGTTTTGAGAAGCAAGAACTAAAACTCTATGTAACTTATTCAAACTTCTAAGACTCAAAACCTTAGGTTTTTCATAGATTTGTCCAAATCAAGGTTTTGATGTATTATAACAATCTTTATGAGATATAAATCAAAATAATTGAGACTCAAAGCCTTGGGTTTTCCATAGATCTATCCAAATCAAGGTTTTGAGGTATTATATCAATCTTTATGAGAGAGAAACTAAGTTCTCATAAAGGTTCTTTGGGTTAAGTTTAACTAAAATTTTACCACCAAACTCTAGCATGTTATCAAATATCAATGTCTTAAGCCATTGAGCTTTATAACTATTGAATGATGTTTTATCACTCCTACATCAATGTGAATACAAACTATGGTGTCCCATACCAACATACTTTATATCTAACACTAATGTATGGATGACATTTATCTTAAAATCTACAAGCTTCATTTAACTATAATGTACCTTCTGATCAAAATCCTTTTTATAAGAATTCAAAGTTAAAAAATTACCTCTATGTTTCATATTCTAGTTAGATTTCTAGGGCTTCCATCACAAGATCATTCTACGATCTTATAATTTTCAACTAGCTCAGCTTTGTATTGGATGCTCCAAAACTTATGTTGGTATAAACATTTGCCCTTCTTTTCTAAATTCTTCAATGTAATTCCAAGTGCCTTGAATTATATTCAAGATCTAGTTAGTCCTTACTCAACTAACTTGTAGTGACAAGCGATCATTCTTGTCTCTAGGTTCCTTCTTTATCTGAAGCTTTTAGATAGCTACCATAGGGTTCTAAAGGAATCTTTTTATTGAAGTCTAAGCATCTGCTATTTCTTTTGGATTTCTCTTGAAATCCCTTTAACAATAGGTGAATACATGATTCACCTTCCACATAATTAAGTACCGTTTGTCAAGGTTGTAGACTACATACTTGGAATTCAAACTTCTATCATACACTTTCACTTCTCCTCAAGACTAAGAGAATACTATCATAACAAGATCACTATCTCTAATCCCACAAGGGATGAGAGATGCATGTATCGGCCCAACCAAATCGACCCATATATAATTCCAAGGGTAAGGGGAAATGTGAGGAGAGCTAACCAAGTGTGCCCTCCACATGGATGCAACCCAATCAAATCCAATCATATATGTAACAAGATCACTATCTCTAATCCCACAAGGGATGAGAGATGCACGTATCCACCCAACCAAATTCACCCATATATATAATTCGAAGGGTATGGGGAAATGTGAGGAGAGCTAGCCAAGTGTGCCCTCCACAAGGGATGAGAGATGCATGTATCCACCCAACCAAATCCACCCATATATATAATTCCAAGGGTAAGGGGAAATGTGCAGAGAGCTAGCCTTGAGAATCACATGAAATCACATGAACTTCACATGGATTCTAAAAGGATATCTCTCAATATTGTACGTGCAAATCCCAAAGCTTGAGAAGCTTCCCTAAGGGCCAGATACCATAACCTTAAGAAATATCAACCCTAAGGGTCAAAACCCTTCAATTGGGAATAAATAAATAAATTAAGGGTTCACTTAGAATCTGAGTTATTTACAACCACTAAAACCCATATCTTTATGCTTCCAAATCCATGTTTTTATACATTAAAGTCCCATTGAAATCTACTCCAAACCACACCAAAGTCTCATTGAACTCTATTTCGGACCATAATAATAAAGACAATGCATGTTGCTTTTTTAGCATCCACTCATATTCCCTTAGGAGAATTAATGTCTTTATGTCTTGTGTTTAGTTGCAAACTACTATGAAAACTAGAAGAAAGGCTTCCTCTGACACTAATAAAAAATTCAACATGCACTCAAGTTAGGTTTGTGGATCATGAAAAACCATTAATTATAGTCTAGTATTGAAATAAATTTATTAAGAAAGTGATTATTAATAGTGGTTCATGTGTGAATATTTCCATCTTAACATATATAATCAGTTGAGTTGGAAAAATGTCAAACCTGCATCCTTTTTTTTGTATGAATGGATGATCAATCTTGAGTGTAGCCTTTATAAATTATTAGGGATGTGCCAATTACTATGCAAGGAGTTACTTTTAAAATGACTTTTGTCATTTTAAATCATATGAGATGAGAAGATGATTACCTTTTGTTTTGTCACTATAGCACAATGGAAATACCACCGTGGTGAAGATTCACCTCATAAATGTCAATCCGTGGATCAAATAGTAGAACAATGGAATCTTCTCATTAAGAACTCAAGAGATAGCTACAATTATCATAAACAAGTTCAATCTCCAACTAGTCAACCTAGAAAATGAGTTCTCTAGTTCTTTTTATAGTCTTTGACTAGTTTTGGCATGTTTCAGACCTAGTGTTCGACATAGTTAAAAATTAGCTTTCTAGACTATTTTGAGGGCTCAAAAGGGCTCCAAAAATTATGAAAATTAGCTCTTTTGATGCTCTTGAAGCTCAAGGACTCCTTGACTTGCAACAAAATGGAGTTGAAATTATAAAAAAAGGGTAATTATAATGATGTGTAGTGATAAAGATTTGATGAAAATAAAGTTTGAAAATTTGATGAGGTATATTCCCTGCCATATCTTCTTTGACTTGCTTGCCTACTTAGTCACGTCTTTGAGCCTTGCCCTTCTCGTTGGAAATCTTGCCTCATGCTCTCTTGTCTGCTCAAGCCTCATTGTCCAGTCCTACCACTAATACTCCCCCTCTCTCGAGTCGTCCTTGATAGACCTTTGTTGTGCAGGATATGTAGTACTGAATGACTGTGGTGCATAATTCATGTTCTTTCAATGGACGTCTCTTTGCGAGGTCTAGTTTCAGACATTCCCAATCAATTGTTCCTGGAACTTTAGGATGTGCCATTCTATAATGTTCCGAGTAGATTGCCTGTTCGCATGCAAATAGTTGGAGTAGGTGAGTTGTCTTTGAAATGAACACCTCTAAGTGATACTCCCAAAACCCTATTGTGAACATGTCTTCAAAAGCCTGCTTATAACAAACTGGGAGGTATTTGATTCTATTGTGCAAAACATAAACTAGTTTGATTGCAGACATTTTACTTAGATCATATACCAAATCTAGATTTCCGTTCTTGAATTATGACATGGAAACATGAGGAACTGAAATTTTTGAAGGTTTTGAAGACTACTTGCATTAGATCAAAGATCTTTAATAACATCTAGGTTGTGAAATCTTGCATTGGTTTTAAACGAGGCATTCAATGTTGAATGGTAGCATTCATATATGAAATTGTCAATAGTCCTTGCAATGGCGCAAGATATGGGTATTTAACCCAATCCATACATCGTGCATAGTCCTTTACTTTAATGGCAAATTATTTCCATGATCTTTGCCTTGGGACTAGTCCATAGCATGGGTTACATGCTCTGGAATATGTGCATAAAATTTTTGGAGTGGAGCATGGGACCATGTGCATAAGATTTTTGGATATTCCTCCAATATTTTCTTCTTCCGGTTGGGTTGAAAGACAGTAACTTTCTTTGCTATCATTGGTAAGTCCTCGGGTTCAAATTGAGTGGCAAAGGTAGGTGTCTTGGCAATAATCCTTGTCATATATGCATTGTAGTCTACGAGGATCATGAAATAAGGTCTATCTTATAGTTCGAAGGTAGTTATAAGTGGTTTGGTATAGTATCCACCACAAATAGGGGAGTGGTGAGTGCAATGCTTGATAAAAATTGTGAGGATGTTTGAGGATCAAGTGGTAAAAAAAATGGACCTTGTTGCGTATACAAGCAAGGGAATCCCAAAATGAGGGGCATGTCGATTGCGGATGGAACAAGGAGGAAAAGGTTGAGGTGAAGTGGAGAGAGAAGGAATATTATTGGGTGTGTGGGAATGGGGCAAAGGTGGGTTGAAGAGGAGATGGGAATGGTGCGGTTGGCTATGCAACAAAAGAAGCAATGATGGTAGGAGGAACAAGGAAGGGTTTCAATAGGACACTGGAGGGTTCATAAGTACTAGTAGTATACAATGAGTTATTGTGCAAAGAGGAAATTTGGGTATTTGAAATAGGACTATGGAATACAAATTTGGGATCTATTATCAAGGTATTCATTGGCTCGGTGGATATTTATACATTGTTGGTGGTGATAGAAATGATTTCCTATACTTTCGTGGTGGTTATAAGAGGGGATTTAGGGATCCTTACAGGTGATGGAATAGGGAGGGATGATTGGGGAGGATCTTGTACATTGATTTCTATGGTAAGGTTGATGGTTTTGAGCTTCACTATGTCTCTTTTCTTCATGGCCTCCGATATCAATATCTCCTTGTATGAGGGATGTGCATTCCTTGCATGTTAAGAGCTATACAGGCCAAACTTAGGGACAACTTGAATCTCTTCAACTCTTGGCTGCATAACAAAGAGGGGATTATGAATGTTTTGGGAAGATCTTTACCTGCTCTAGATTGTAGCATTTGGACCAGATAGTAGCATCTCATGAGGTTTGGGAAGTTGAGCATTGAAATATTCAGACAAGCTTTCACGTTGACAAATATCTTGTAGTTTTGGTGTGTTCTGGAGCTCCTAAAATTCTCTAGAAAAGAACAGAAAATTTCCCCATATATTGTTAAATTTGCACTTGGAGTCCCAAATATGTGTTGCATCTCCTAATGCTCCAACTAGCTCATTGAACCAATGTGAGTGTGCATGCACCCATTTTGTATGTCTGGATTGTGGATCCTGAATCGGATGGCATTCCCAAAATCATTGAACATAGGAGGTCTCGTTGAAGGGTGTTCCTCGATGGGCAAATTGTTGATATCCATAGGTTGATAACTCATCCTTGCTTTGGCCATTGTGAACTGCTAAATGTTCGAGCTCTTTGTAGATTTGCTATAATAAGAAGAACACATTAGTATTGTCTAAGAAACATAGTAAGACCTTGTTCCCTTTACAATATAGATATGTTTCCCTACATCCCTATGTATTGTGGAAGTGATGTGTAAGTGATGAGTGTGTGGTGATAGGTGATGGTGAGTTAATGCAATTTTTAGATGCATACTCTGAAAAATGCATTATCTTGGCATGTTTCTAGTAGTGTACATGTATGTTACAAGGTTGGTTTAGGTGATATTGTGTTCGATAGATGACTTAACTTGGGAGTGGGACTTTTTTAGGTACCCACTTCCAAATTGATCCAGGAAGGATATTACATGATGATTTTGATACAAGAAATTTCCATTTAGAGATCAAGGGGAGTGGGATAGATTGAGAATGCCTAGGAACTAAAAGGTTGTGGGAGGAGATTTGAGCTCTCAAGCATGTCTTTGGCACCCAAATTTGTATGTTATTGTGGTCAGCCTTCATCGATCGCTTTGGTACCCAAACTTGGGATATTCTTGGTGGTGGATGTCTTCTTTATTCTACTGCTGATCTCCTTGGCTTCTTCATCTGCTTCTTAGATGGTGATTTTGATTGTGATGGAGCAATTGGTTTCTCACCCTTATGTACCCAAATCTGCTTCACTGTAGGGATTGATTTATTTCTCCATGGCCCTATTATTTTTCTGGGTTCACGAGTTTGATGCTTCTACTGCTTTGTATGCCTCTTTGTTTGAGCTATTGGTATAATACACATATTTAGAATAGAAGGGAGTTCCATCTGCTACTGAGCCTAGCACCACAAATATTGGGACACATGTAACATCTTTTTCTTCAAGGTTAGACTTAGAAGAACTAAGAGCCTATGTGGAATCTAGATCATTGGCCGCTTTACTTTCTAATTCTATTGTAAGACATTCTCGCACCCAAACATGAAGAATTATACTTTAAAGGTTTAGGTTGATTGCATGCTGGTAGATCTAGCCTTGAATCAAGATTAAAGACTCAGTAAGGTCTTGATCATGGCATACTAGTACTTAAATTATTGTGTGGACATCTTGTACTGATATGGGAATTTCCACCTCACCCATGCAAGGGGTCTCCACACCTCCTAATCCAATTCGGTAATCCTCAATTGGATTCAATTACAAGTTCAAGTCCTGACAACAAGAATATTGTATGGCACTAGTAGCAGCTCCAGAATCAATCAAGGCTCTGATTGTCAAATTGTTCTGAGTAACCATTGTTGGTATTTTACCAAGCATGCTAATAAAAAAGGAGGTCACTAAAGCAAGGAGAGGTATTCGTTTTAATCTGGCACATAGCCATGTGATACTGATGGGAATCAAAGTGGGAAAGAACATTGTCATTTCTTAACTGTTCAAAACTTGTTTTCTTAATTTCATTCTCTTAATGTGTTCTATTGCTTCAACCCGAGCTTCTTCTCATATTCTTTTCTCTTCTTCTTTTATTTTCTTTGTCACATTGAGTCTTTTCAAAATTTCTTCTATCAAAATTTCTTGGTGGAGATTGACTCGAAAACCACTTATGTAGTTTGGTAACACAATTCCTTCTAGAGTGGCTAATTGGAAAACTCCACCGGTCGATATCCTATTAATGATTAGCCATGTTTTTCTAGTTTTTATGCATGTTTATTCAATGTGTATACTAAGAATAAAACACTGAATTTCAAACCTTTATCTTTTACGTGTGCATCAAATAGGCCCTATTTGCCTCTTCTTGGTTCCGTATATACCTGCTGCTTCTCTAAGTTTGGTCTCTCCAAGGCGTTCCAAGTCCATGATCTTGGACGATAGCTCGTGGCCTGTCCATTGATGCTCTTGTGTAACCTTAAGAGTGGGTATCAAGAAGTCTAATGGAAGCATAACATTTTGGCCAAAAACCGTTTGAAAGGCAGTTGCATTGAGGACCATTTTATAGGCTACTCGGTGTGCCGAAACATCGTGGTGTAGCTGTTTATCCCAATTAGATAGTTTGTTATTGACGAGCTTGGTCAATACATTACACATGATCTTATTTGTGCTCTTGGTCTATCCATTTGCTTGTGGATGATATGGTGCTGACTTTTTGTGGATTACCAAAAATTCTTATAACATATTTTTGATCATTTTGTTCAGGAAATGAGTGTCTTGGTCACTCACAAGTTCTATAGGTAATCCATACCTTGTGAATACATTCTCAAACAAAAATTTGGCTATTGTTTGTGCATCGTTCTTCCTAGTAGTTTTCACTTCTACCCATTTGGTCATATAATCCATTGTTGCAATTATGTATTCAACATGGGAGCTCTTAGTTGGGGCGTTCATAGGACCTACATAGTCTATTCCCCACTTAGAGAATGCACATCCTCCCATCATGGGTCTCAACGGCATCTAATCTTTGGAAATTGGATATTGGGTTCTTTAACATGTGTCACACATCTTCACATAGGCATGTGCATCCATATGAAGGGTAGGCCACCAAAGACTTGAACATAAAATTAATTTGATAATGTGATCAGGTCCAAAGTGTCCTCCTGTAAGACCTTGGTGTGTAGTCTCTAATATTGTCAAGTATTTAATCTCATGTACACATAATCTTAGATATCCATCTCTTCTATGCTTGTGTAGATTATCATCAATGAGCATATAGTCTTGAGCCTCCTGCTCTAGACTCCTTCGTTGTGCTAGAGTCATCTCTTGAGGGAATGTTTCCTTTCTCAAAAAGTCAGCTAATGGACTACTTAATGCCAATGGCCTTCTTGCCAGGAGGCGAGCATAAAAATTAGGTATCATTTTTCACAATAGAATCATATTCTGATTGCATTGAAGCCATCCGATTTTCAAAATTTTGTGCTTCACCAAACAAAATAGGCCCATTCTCATCATACAGACTAGAGATAGCCATAACATAGAAATCTGATGCAAAAGAAGCACTATGAAATCTTGAACAAGTACAATATGACAGAGGTGCATCTAATTTGCTATCACACAAAGTCTACACCAGCCATTTTTGCATAGTTTTTGCCCTCTCAATATCAAATCTCTCATCAACAAGTGCATCATGTAAATCTGCATTAGGAATGAAATGATTTGCATCATCACATGAAACCTATAAAGGTTGCGAACTTGCCTCATTAGGACCAACACTAGAGTGTCCACCTTAATAAGAGGCAACAAAGTTTCATACATGTCTTTGGAGCTAATTGATGTCTCCTTAGTACATGCAAGTAATGGCTGAATAGAATCTTCCACAAAAACAGCATCACAACTAACCAAAATGGGTTTAGTCTATGGATGATATGGATGAAAACCTTTGCTTTCACAACTGTATCGAACAAAAATACATGTCACTGCTTTATTATCCAGTTTCTCGTGTTGTTGTTCACGCAGTAATGTATATGCTAGACAACCAAAAACACACAAGTGAGCAAAAGATGGTTTACGACCATGCCAAGCCTCATATGGAGTGATAGACTGCAATGATTTAGTGGGACACCTATTAAGTACATATGTTGCACACATAACAGCGTCAAGCAAGAAACTAGGTGGTAAAGTTTGACTCTTGACCATACATCTCACCATCTCCACGAGTGACCTGTTCTTCCTTTCAAAAAATCCATTTTGTTGAGGTGTATACGACATTGTACACTGATGTTTTATGCCACATTCAGCCAAAAATGCATTAAAATCAGGAGACATATATTCCCCCCTCGATCAAAATGGAGGGTGCCCATTTTACATGTTGACAGATTTTCAGCCAAAACCAGAAACTCTTTAAAGCACATAAACACTTTGGAACTTTCTTTCAATGGATATATCCATGCATGCTTGGAAAAATCATTGATGAAAGTCGCAAAGGAAAGATAGTTCCCAAAAGAAGGTGTTTGCATGGGACCACAAACATCACTATGAACAAGCTACAATTTCTGAGTAGCTCAAATTGAGCCATCTTCTGGGAAGTAGGAATGCTGCATTTTGCCCAAAATACAACGTTCACATACATTTTTACCATGTGCCCCAAGTTTGGGAAAAGAAGACACCATTTTAGATTTCTATAGGTGTAGCAAACTAGCAAAATTCAGATGGCGAAAGCGTGCATGCCAAAGCTTTGCATCTGAGAATCTTGAAGTGCACATGTTGAATCATTCATAAATTTTGCATAATCTATGGGCTTATACAACCCAAAAAGTAAAATGCCAGAAGCAATGATGTCACCATTTGACAGATCATGAATTGTACATCTGTCATCAAAAAATTTCACGACCAAGCCAATCTTGGCTAATGCTAAAACTGATAACAAATTTTTCTTCATCCCTGGCACAAATAAAGCATCTGACAATGTAAAAGAACTACCATCAATAGTAGTCAGAATGATCTTACCAACTCCCATAAGAGGATAAGAGGAGTTGTTGGCACATGTGACAATATTCCCTATATGGGTAGGCTCAAGTGAAGTGAAGAAACTACGATGCGAGGTAATATGTTTGGTTGCCCCTGTTGGAGATAGACATCTGCAGAAGCACGTGAACAACACAAGGAAGGAGAAGACGCTTGGGGCACAACACACAATACTGAATGTATTACTAGAGAATGTACAAAGATAAGTAGCCCACTAGGGCAATAGGCATATATACAAGCAGGGGGAAAAAACCTCCTAAAGAGGGAAAAAAGTGCCCTAGTGGTCCTAGTGTGTTCACACACATCACTACCTAAATATATCAACAAATCCCCCCTGGGAGTGATGCGGTGAACAAAGGAGCTGGCACTCATGTATAAGGAAGTGCCAAGCTATGTGGAAATCACTCCACAAAAGGAAGTAAGCCCAAAGTTTTGCAGAAAGCTTCAAACTTCTCTCTAGGCAGAGCTTTCGTGAAAAGGTCTGCAATGTTCTCTTGCGTGGGCACATATGCCATGCTGATCTCCCCAACAGAGAACCTCTCCCTGACATAGTGATAATTCACCTCAATGTGCTTAGTGCGAGCATGGAACATAGGGTTCCTCGCAATTGCCAATGCGCTCTGACTGTCAGTGAAGATGGTGGTGGCAGAAAATTCACCAACACCCAAATCAGCCATAAGGCGTCTGAGCCACACACACTCAACAGTCGCTGTGAAAGCTGCCCTATACTCAGCCTCACAACTGGAAGTGGCCATAGTAGGTTGCTTCTTGCTCAACCAAGATATACATGAGCTACCAAGCATGAAGCAAAAGCCACTAGTGGACACACGAGGAGTCACAAAAAGCATGCAAATCTGGCGGTAGTGATCCCCCCTTGGGATAAAACAACCCAAGTAGCGGAGTACCACTCAAGTAGTGAAAGATGCACTTAACTGCCTGCCAATGCTTGACTCCTGGGCAATGCATAAACCTGCTCATCTATGAGACAACAAACTGAATATCTAGCCGAGTAATGCATAATAAAATCAAGCATCCAACAGCCTGCTGATAGAGAACAACATGAAATGCATCTCCAACATCATGAAGACTCAATCGTAAACCTGTATCCATAGGAGTGGCAATAGGCTTAGAGTCTTCAAGGCCAAAGTGCTGCAATAATGTGTCAATATATTTCATTTGACACAAAGCCATTCCACCATCAACTTGCATAAACTGAATGCCCAAATAGTGATGCAAATGCCCCAAATCAGACATCTCAAATGAGGCATGCAAATCAGCCTTAAAATCAGAAATATGCTTCTCAATAGGTCCAGTGAGCAGCATGTCATTGACATAGACAACAATGATCACAAGCACATCATTAGCACGCTTAACATATAAGGTGCTGTCAGTTGGACTGTTCTCAAAACATGTGCAATCAGATAGGCATGTATCTTCTCATACCAAGCACGTGGTGCATGCTTTAAACCATATAATGCCTTCTTTAACTTGCACACCTGGTTTTCATGCCCTTTTTGCACAAAGCCATGAGGCTGAAAAACATACACTTCTTCATGCAAGTCACCATTCAGAAATGCTGTTTTAATGTCCAACTGATGTACATTCCAACCATGATGAGCTGCAAGTGCACAGATGCTACGAACTATAGTCATTCGGCAAGTAGATGCAAAGGTCTCATCAACATCAATGCCTCTTTCCTACGCATAACCCTTTGCAACAAGTCTAGCCTTATACCTGTCAACTATACCATTAGGCTTATGCTTCAGCTTGTATACCCACTTAGTCCCAATGGCCTTCTTGTTAGGAGGCAAGTCACATAAAGACCAAGTACCATTCTTCATTATAGCATCATATTCAGATTGCATAGCAACCATCCAATTTTCTGAATTTTGTGCTTCATCAAATGAAACAGGCTCATTCTCATTTTAGAGACTAGATGCAGCCATAACATAGAAATCTGATGCAAAAGAGGCACTATGAGAGCCTGAACGAGTATGCTATGACAGAGGTGCATCAAATTTGCTATCACGCAAAGTCTACACCAGCCATTTTGGCATAGTTTTTGCCTGCTCAATATCTTCTCTCTCATCAACTAGTGCATCATGTAAATCTGCATCAGAAATGGAATGATCTGCATCATCACATGAAACTTGCAAAGGCTGAGAAGTTGCCTCATTGTGACCAACACTAGACTGTCCACCTGTAAAAAGAGGGAGAAAAGTATCATACATGTGTTTGGAGCTAACAGAATGTCTCCTTAGTACATGAAAGTAATGGTTGAATAGCATCTTCCACAAAAACAACATCACGGCTAACCAGAATGCATTTAGTCTGTGGATGATATAGACAATAGCCTTTACTTTCAGAACTGTACCCAACAAAAATACATTTAACTGCTTTATCATCTAATTTTTTGTGATGTTGTTCAGGCATTAATGCATATGCCAAACAACAAAAAACACGCAGATGAGAAACAGATGGCTCGCGATCATGCCAGGCCTCATATGGAGTGATAGATTGTAGCACTTTAGTGGGACACCTGTTAAGTACATATGCTGCACACATGACATTAGCAAAAATCAAATGCTCCTTCAAATATTTGATCTTTGTCAAAAAACAGTCCATGGAATCTCCTTCACTCATGTGCTAACTCTTCAACTATTTTCGGAGGTAAGCAACACAAGCCTCATTCCTTGCCTGATATAAAGTGGTATATGTATCCCAAGCATCCTTTGCTGTTTTGCAAGAGTGGATGTGATGAATAATGGCATGTTTGACAAAAAAGGCTATCAATGCATGTGCCTGAGCATCTCTTTCAATGAATTTGCTCTATAGTAGGTGCAATAGGAGTTGCAACACAAACAAGAATATGAAGAATATCTTCATCTTCAATGCCATCTGCATCACCTTCAGCATCTGGTTTTGCAGGTGAAATAGGACATTTCTCAACACCTTGCACAATATTCCACAGTCCTTTTGCAACCAATACATGACACATCATATAAGACCATAATGGGTAGTTGGTACCATCCAACTTATCCTCAACAACCAACATATGAAATACATCACTTCTTTTGACCATGGCTGCAACACAAACAAGAATATGAAGAATATCTTCATCTTCAATGCCATCTGCATCACCTTCAACAACTATGTTTGTAGTTGAAATAGGTCATTTTTCAATACCCTACACAATATTCCATAGTCCTTTTGCAACCAATACATGACACATCATATAAGCCCATAATGGGTAATTGGTACCATCCAACTTATCCTCAACAACCAACATATGAAATACATCACTAATTTTGGCCATGGCCATTGTGTCTCAAAAAGTTGAGCATAACTAGCCTATCGAGTTTTGGTAAACCTTTAGTAGACTTTGAGATGCTTATACTAGTGAACCAAAACTTGTATATATCTTTGGCACAAAAAGACAAAATTGCATGCACAAGCATTGTGATAATGTTTTCAAAGGCCAAAAATCCTAATCACCTTGAGTATGCTCACCAATTTTCATGTGATTCTGAGACTGCGATCGGAGGGGTGTTGACAATGCCCTAGATGAAGTTGCGACCTGCTTTGATACCAATTGTTGGAGTTTGAGGTCTGTGGAAGCACATAAACAACATAAGGAAGAAGAAGAAGCTTGGCGCACAACACACAATACTGAATGTATTACCAAGAGAATGTACAAATATAAGTAACCCATTAGGGTAATAGACATTTATACAAATCGAGGGAAAAAAACCTTCTAAAGAGGGATAAAAGTTCCTCGACAGTGCTAGTGTGTTAACACAGATCACGACCTAAATATATCAAAAACTTTATGTTTTTGCATATGATAAAGACTTAACTTAACTTTTGATCTTAACTTTCCACTCAATAACCCATTTAAAAACAAGGAAAATTGTTTAGATTGAGTAGGTAGCTTTGGGATAGTACATCTCTCAATATATATCCTAAACCTATGTCTTACTAATCTGACAGTTTCTTGAGGAGTCTGTCTAAAGCTATGGATCAAGGATTGAAGTGTTATGTCTAATTCCACTTTTGGAGAACTCAATTATGAAAGTATAAAAAAAATCTGTGATATTCCTGAACTACTCTTGTCGTAATGGTTGAAACCATGTTAGGCCATATTTTTCAAGGTAAACCCAAAAGCCTAGTATCAACTGAATAGAGCCTTGACTTGTTCTACTCTCAATACATGCTCAAATTTGGCCACGTGTTTGTAAGGATCTCCCATGCCATCAAAATAATTCTTCATGGATTTCACCCACTAGTTAGGTCTCAAGATTCTAGGGTACTCTCTTAATCTAGGTAGTGGAAATCCATCCATCCCTCTTTGATTCCTATGCCCTCATGCTCGATCTTGTTCAATTCTATCTGTTTCTATCCTTGATCTTTCTCTTCCTATTGTGTGCACAATGCTCACTTCGAATCATTCCTTGGACTTCTCCTTTTGTGCTCCTAGGACATGAGATGATCCTACTCCATGCTAACTATGAGGATCAATATAATTTTGTGAGGGAAAAATTGGTTCATCGTTCCTTGTGTAACCATGTCTACTATGCTGGGTGATTGCATACAACCTTTTGGAAGTGTTGTCCAAGTAGATAACCTTTCCCAGAACATCAAAATGCTTGAACTCATATTTACTCATTCCATCTACTTCACTAGGATTGTCAAGTTTAAATCTCCAAAATGCTTCATCAATTTCTTTGTTAACAAAGAGTTCTATACTCTCGTTATCTTGGGGAATCCACTTTGGTGTTATGATCCTAGACATGATAAATTTACCTCTAGGAGTTCTAGGTTCTCTCTTTGTTTTCTTGTTCCAAGTATCTTATCTCTTACTCTGGTATGAGCGATCCAAATTCATCTATCCTAGTGGGTAATCTACTTACTACATACATGGTTCCTTGCTTATCTATACATGATCCCTCTTTGCAGTTGTGATCAATTCCAAGGGATACTCTAGGTTCCTAAGTTGGATTACCAAACATCTCAATCCATCCTCATAGATGCATGCACATAAGCAGTTGGTTTGAATATATTCCAATTGAGTCTTATAGGGACCTTTATGAGTTTTTAAGTATGCTAACCTAGAAATACTTTAGGTCTCCCCATGCTTAAGGAAATGTCTGAGATGCTTGTGCTTGAGCTCCATACGTAAGGGTAATCACTCAATTGCTGAGCCCAAGACCTAGCAATATGATTGAGACTAGCTTTACACGATTTGAGGCTTTGTCTATTAGTCTTCCCTAGGCATTTTCTTGATCTAAGGTTCAGCAATTTAATCACTTTCCTAAACTTTGGAGTACAACCACATTGTAGTGTTCTTTTTGTATCAATTTTATGTTCTTTTTAATTTCCTTCGATGTAAAATCTTGTCTCTATAATCAAGTCGTCAAGAGCACTCTTTGTTTAGTGATCCTTGTTGTTAATTTGCTTGATTATGTTAGTTTCACAATGGTTGTCGTGCTTTACTCTAGTTTTCTCTTTGACATGAGAGAATTAGGGTTTCTTAATCTCGATCCATTCCTATAATTTCCCTAATCATCAGTGTCACCTATGTGCACCTAGCCTAGGTTAGAATGGATTGAGGGGATTGAGTATTCTTCCAACCTCAAGTATCATTCTTTAGGAGTGGCTTTGGTGCTTAGGATGCTCTCCCAAGCTCTACTTTGCACTAGCACCTTTGTTTGCTACATAATTAGCTCCAAAACCTTAAAAAAATCCCAAAAATTATGCTCAATTTGACAAAAATTTTATTTGCAAATTAAAAGGTTGAAAATCCTATCTGTCATGATAAATGGTGTCTATCATGATAGAAAATGTCTATCATGATACATAGGTCTGTCGTAAATTCTTGTCTATTGCGATAGATGGTGTCTATCATGATAGATTGGTCTGTCATCTATTGTCTGTCATCTATAGTGAAAGTCATCTATCTCGATGGATGTTTGTCTGTCACGACAGATGATCTATCTATTGTGATAGATGGGCTTTTTGCAATAGATGGTGTCTATTGTCTATCGAGGAGCTTGTCTATTGTTATAGATGGATCTATCCCAATAGATGATGTCTATCATCTATGCGAGGCTTGTTTGTCATGATAGATGGGTCTATCGCAATAGATGGTGTTTGTCGTCTATCATACTTTTGGTCTATGGCGATAGATGGTGTCTATTTATTGTGATAGATGGTGTCTATTTATTGCGATAGATGGTGTTTATTGTGACAGACGTTTTTTCTATCACGATAGACAATGTCTATCATGATAGAACAAAAAGGTATATATTTTTTTATGCAAGTAGTGTTTTGGGATGCTCATAGTGAGGTTTATATCATGCATATGATGTAAACAAAAAATACCAACTTCTTTTGTCTATCGTGATAGATAGAGACAATACTATCAGGCTATGTGCATAGTTATGTCATACTTGATGATGCTATTGGAGCTTCTATTGAAGCCAAATCATGCAAGAAACACACAAAAACACACAAACAAAACACACACACAATCTCTCTTTCACTCTCTCTTAGAAGTCAAATGAGGGAATGAAAGGGTAAGGTGGGGATATGATCAAAAATTGAAATTTTTGGTGATGATGGAGATGCAAGGAGATGGCGAGTGGAGATAGTAATGGTGATGAAAAAGTAAAGAAAATAAAAAATACCTACTTACTAATGATTCCAATGTCAAAATTCTATGTCTTACTGTCACACGCTCATCGTCCAATCATGCTCCCTGACAATGGTGCCAAATTTTGGTGTCACTCTAGCACAATGGAAGTGCCACCATGGTGAAGATCCACCTCATTAATGTCAATCCGTGGAGATGTGAGGATGGTATGATGATCGTGAGTGATAGGAATGCACAAGTGCATAAGTGAGAAGCTCTAAAGGAAGCACAAACATACACACACACACACACACATGCAAGGTAAGATCAAAGAGTAGAACAATGGAATCTTCTCATTAAAAACTCAAGAAATGATTAGAATGTTCATAAACAAGTTCAATCTCCAACTAGATAACCTCAAAAATGATCTCTATAGCTCTTTTTATATTTTTTTGACTATTTTTGGCCTATTTAAGACATAATGTCTGACCTACTTAAAAATTAGGTTCCTAGACTATTTTGAGGGCTCAAACAAGCTCCAAAAATTATGAAAATTGAAGTGTAAGCTCTTCATCTACTCTTGAAGCTCAAGGGCTCCTTGAATTTCAAAAAATGGAGTTGAAGTTACAAAAAATGGATTTTCACAATGATGTGTAGTGATAAAGGTCATTGTTTGATGAAAATAAAGTTTGAAAATTTGATGAGGCCTATTTCCTGCTAGATCTTCCTTAACTTCCTTGCCTAAGTCCCATACCTGAACTTTGCCCTTCTTGTTGGCCTTCTTGCCTCATGCTCCCTTGTTTGCTCAAACCTCCTTGTCCAATCCTATCACTAACAATATGGTTAAACCAAACCAAAGCTATATAGGATTGGTCTAGCAACCAATTGTCATTTTCTCAAGGAACGATAAAGTATACAATCACCTTTGATGGAGATACTAAGTGTCATCTATGTCAAACTCTGAAATTTGCATAACCTATGCATCTTGTAGAAGGATTAAAAGATGAGCAAGAATTCCTCTAAGAGATCTGCCTATCATATGCATGAGTAATGTATAACAAATTGCTACAGAATATTTACATCCCCAAGTCAAACTACTGACCATTAATGCAACATTGTTAATCACGGTACAAAATGACCATGTCTAGGAAAGTGCTTCTATGAGAATGACTAACTAGATAAGCATTAAGAAAGATCAAATATAAACATACAATTTACGAAATAAAACCAACACAAAAACTATGTGGGTCTATGTAGGACTACCATAACCTTTATGAACTTAACTAATCGAGCTCCTTATGGATTTCCTAGATGTTCTTACTTAGGATAGAATAGATATGTAGTGACTAGACCCTTGATTTTATCAACATTGCATTCTATTGAAATTGGATTCTATCCCACAATACAATAAAGATACTAGACGAATCCAAAATACACTAAACTAGTTAAGCAAGAACTAAATTTTTTTTTGAAGGTTGGATTCATGGTACCTACTGAGAACTTGGAGTGACTATTACCCTATAGCCATTCTCTCCAAGAATAATAAGCTGCTTTGAGTATGTGTCAACTATATTAAACTTAATGCTGCCACCATTCATGATCCTTTTCCACTACTATTCTTGGATAGCATGTTGAATGAAGTCATAGGATGAGAAATGTACTCATTTATGGATGGATTTAATGATTATAATTAGGTTCCTATGGCAGAATATTTGTTGGAGTTTTAGGTTTGTGGAAGCACACGAACAACACATGGAAGAAGAAGAAGAAGAAGAAGAAGAAGAAGAAGAAGAAGAAGAAGAAGAAGAAGAAGAAGAAGAAGAAGAAGAAGAAGAAGAAGAAGAAGAAGAAGAAGAAGAAGAAGAAGAAGAAGAAGAAGAAGAAGAAGAAGAAGAAGCTTGGAGCACAACACACAATACCGAATGTATTACCAAGATAATATACAAAGATAAGTGACCCCTTAGGGTTATAGGCATATATACAAGATGGGGGGGGGACCTCCTAAGGAGGGAAAAAGGTGCCTCGGTGGTCCTAACGTGTTCAGACAGATCACTACTAAAATATATCAACAAATCCCTCCTAGGAGTGATGCGGTGAACAAGGAACTGGCACTCATGTATAAGGAAGTGCCAAGCTATGTGGAATCAATCCACAAAAGGAAGTAAGCCCAAAGCTTTGCGAAAAGCTTCAAATTTCTCCCTAGGTAGAGTCTTTGTGAAAAGGTCTACAATGTTCTCCTATGTGGGCACATATGCCAAACTGATCTCTCCAGCAGAGAACCTCTCCTTGACATAATGATAGTGCATCTCAATGTGCTTAGTGCAAGCATGGAACACAAGGTTCTTCGCAATTTCCAATGCACTTTGACTGTCAGTAAAGATGGTGGTGGTAGAAGAGTGACCAACATCCAAATCAACCATAAGGCATCTGATCCACACACATTCAAGAATTGCTATGAAAGCTACCCTATACTCAGGTTCACAACTAGAAGTAGCCACAGTAGGCTGCTTCTTTCTCAACGAGGATATACATGAGCTACTAAGCATGAAGCAAAAACCATTGGTGGAGACATGAGTGTCATAGCAACCAACCCAATCACAGTAAAAAAAAGCATGTAAATGTGGCAGTAGTGATGCCCCCTTGGGATAAAACAATTCAAGTAGCTAGGTGCCACTCAAGTAGTGAAAGATGTGCTTAACAACCTACCAATGCTTGACACCTAGGCAATACATAAGCTTGCTCATCTGTGAGATAGAAAACTGAATATCTGGCTAAGTAATGCATAAGTAAATCAAGCATCCAACAACCTGTTGATAGAGAACAACATGAAATGCATCTCCAACATCATGAAGACACAACCATAAACCTATTTCCATAGGAGTGGCAATAGGTTTGTAGTTTTCAAGGCCAAAATGTTGCAATAATGTGTCAATATATTTTGTTTGACACAAACTATTCCACCATCAACTTGCATGCACTGAATGCCCAAATAATGATGCAAATGCCCCAAATCTGACATCTCAAATGAGGCATGCAAATCAGCCTTAAAATCAGCAATATGCTTCTCATGAGGACCAATGAGCAGCATGTCCTCAACATAGACAACAATGATCAGAAGCACATCATTTGCATGCTTAACATATAAGGTGCTCTCAGTTGGATTGTTCTTAGAACCATGTGTAATCAAGTAGGCATGTATTTTCTCATACCAAGCATGTGGAGTTTGCTTCAAACCATAAATTTCCTTATTCAACCTGCACACTTTGTTTTCATGCCCTTTATGCACAAAACCATGGGGCTGAAAAACATACACTTCTTCATGGAAGTCACCATTCATAAATGTAGTTCTAATGCCCAGCTAATGTACATTCCAACCATGATAAGTGCACAAATGCTATGAACAATAATCATTCAACATGTAGGAACAAAGGTCTCATCAAAATCAATGCCTCTTTCTTGAGCATAAACCTTTTCAACAAGCCTAGCCTTATACTTGTCAATTGTTCCATCAGGCTTACACTTCAATTTGTATACCCAGTTAGTGCCAATGGCCTTCTTGATAGGAGGCAAGTCACATAAAGACCAGGTATCATTTTTCATAATAGCATTATATTTTTCCAATTTTTTGAATTTTTTGCTTCATCAAACAAAACTAGTTCATTCTCATCATAAAGACTAGAGCCAGCCATAGCATAGAATTTGATGCAAAAGAAGCACTATGAGAGCCTGAACGAGTATGATATGATAGAGGTAATTTGGTATCTCACAAAGTTTGCACCAGCCATTTAGGCATAGTCATTGCCTTCTCTATGTCAACTCTCTCATTAATAAGTGCATCATGTGAATCTGCATAAAAAATGGAATGATCTGCATCATCATGTGAAACTTGCAAAGGCTAAGAAATCGCCTCATTTGGAGCAGCACTATATTCTCCACCTCTAAAAAGCGGCAACAAAGTGCCATACATATCTTTGGAGCTAACTGATGTCCCCTCAATACATGAAAGTAATGGCTGAATAACATCTTCCACCAAAGAACATCACAACTAACCAAAATGCATTTACTTTGTGGATGATATAAACGATAGCCTTTGCTTTCAGAACTAAAACCAATAAAAATACATTTCATTACTTTATGATCCAATTTCCTACATTGTTGTTCAGGCACTAATGCATGTGTTAGACAACGAAAGACATGGATGTGAGCAACAAATGGCTTGCGACCATGCCAAGCCTCATATGGAGTGATAGACTACATGGTTTAGTGGGACACCTGTTAAGTACATATGCTGCACACATAACAACCTCAAGTCAAAAACTATGTGGTAAAGCCTGACTCTTGACCATACACCTCACCATCTCAATGAGGGACCTGTTCTTCCTTTCTGAAACTCCATTTTGTTGAGGTGTATACAACACTGTACACTGATGTTTTATCTCACGTTCAACCATAAATGCATTAAAGTCAGAAGACATATATTGCCCCCCTTGATCACAATGAAGGGTTCCCATTTTACATGCTGATAGATTTTCAACAAAAACCAAAAACTATTTGAATCACATAAACACTTCAGACTTTGCTTTCAATGGACATACCCATACATGCCTATAAAAATCATCAATGAAAGTCATGAAATAAAGGTAGTCCCCAAAAGAAGGTGTCTACATAGGACCACAAACATCACTGCGAACAATTTTTGAGTAGCTCAAACCGAACCATCTTTTGGGAAGGAGGAACACTACATTTTTTTCCCCAAAATACAGAATTTCTAGACATCTTTACCAAGTGCCTCAAGTTTGGGCAAAGAGGACACCATTTTTGATTTTTGTAACAAACTAGCAAAATTCAGATGACCAAAGTGTGCATGCCAAAGATTTGCATCTGACAAAGCCTAAGAATCTTGAACTTCACATGCTGAATCATTCACATATTTTGCATAATCTATGAGCTTATACAACCCACGAAATAAAATGCTAGAAGCAATAATCATGTCACCATTTGATAGATCATGAATAGTATATATGTCATCAACAAATTTCACAACCAAGCCGACCTTGGATAATGCTTAAATTGATAATATATTTTTCTTGATCCCTGGCACAAATAAAGCTTCTGACAACATAAAGGAACTACCATCAAGTCAGAATGATCTTACCAACTCCCTTAATAGGATAAGAGGAGTTGTTGGTGCATGTGAGAGTATTTCCTATAGGGGCAGGCTTAAGTGAAGTGAAGAAACTGCGCTCCAAGATAATATGTTTGGTTGCCCCACTATCGAAGTACCAAACATCTGAGTCTATAACAGACATACACTGTTCATGAGAAGATGGGTTGTAACTGCAAATAGTATTAAATGCTCATTCTCCATTCTGCACAAGATTAGCATACTCTGTTTTGGGTGTAGAGGCATCTACAACAACCATTCTAGCCTATTTCTTCTTTGCCTCTTTTGCAGCTAGTTTTGGACAACTCTTTATGACATGATCATTTCCTTTACAGTATTTGCAAAATAATTCTAATTTTTTGTTTTCTTCTCGTCTTTGTCATCCTTCTTTGATTGTGCAGAATTAGCAAATTTTTGCTTACTAGTAGATGAGCTCCATTTACCTTTGCCCTTCTGACTAGCTAGGAAAGCTTGATCTACAACATGCATAATGGACCTATTTTGCCTAGAGTGATCTTCCTACAACAGAACAGAGAATAAATCCTCAAATGTTAAGACATTTGGATTGCCTTTCATCATCAATTAAAGAGTAGAAGCAAAACTCTAATATGAATGTGGAAGACCATTCAGAACAGTCTACACAAGTGAACTATCAAGCAAGACTTCATCAGCAGAAATCAACTACTCCTTCAAATATTTGATCTTTGTCAAAAAAATAACCATGGAATCTCCTTCACTCATGTGCTTAGTCTCCAACTATTTTAGGAGGTAAGCAACACGAGCCTTATTCCTTGCCCGATATAAAGTGGTAAGTGTATTCCAAGCATCCTTTGCTACTCTGCAAGAGTGAATGTGAGGAATAATGGCACGTTTGACAGACAAGGCTATCAATGCATGTGGCTGAGGATCTCTGCCACCCCAAAAAATTTGCTCTATAGTAGGTGCAACAGGAACTATAGCATGAACAGGAACCTAAAGAATATTACCATCTTCAACACCATTTGCATCAGTTTCAATAACTATATTTACGGGTGTGATATGACATTTTTCAACACCCTACACAATATTCCACATTCCTTTTGCAACCAATACATGATGCATCATATAAGCCCATGTTGGAGTTAGACGTCTGCTGAAGCACGCGAACAACACAAGGAAGAAGAAGAAGCTTGGAGCACAAACACACAATACTGAATGTATTACTAGAGAATGTACAAAGATAAGTAGCCCATTAGGGCAATAGGTGTATATACAAGCCGGGGTAAAAAAACCTCCTAAAGAGGGAAAAAAGTGCCTCGACGGTCCTAGTGTGTTCACACACATCACTACCTAAATATATCAACAAATCCCCCTTGGGAGTGATGCGGTGAACAAGGAGTTGGCACTCATGTATAAGGAAGTGCCAAGCTATGTGGAAATCACTCCACAAAAGGAAGTAAGCCCAAAGCTTTGCGGAAAGCTTCAAACTTCTCCCTAGAGAAAGCCTTCATGAAAAGGTCTGCAATGTTCTCCTTCGTGGGCACATATGCCAAGCTGATCTCCCCAGCAGAGAACCTCTCCCTGACATAGTGATAATGCACCTCAATGTGCTTAGTGCGAGCATGGAACATAGGGTTCCTCGCAACTGCCAATGCGCTCTGACTGTCAGTGAAGATGGTGGTGGCAGAAAACTGGCCAACACCCAAATCAGCCATAAGGCGTCTAAGCCATACACACTCAACAGTCGTTGTGAAAGCTTCCCTATACTTAGCCTCACAACTGGAAGTGGCCATAGTAGGCTGCTTCTTGCTCAACCAAGATATACATGAGCTACCGAGCATGAAGCAAAAACCACTGGTGGACACACGAGTTTCATAGCAACCCGCCCAATTAGAGTCAGAAAAAGCATGCAAATCTGGCGGTAGTGATCCCCCCTTGGGATAAAACAACCCAAGTAGCCGAGTACCACTCAAGTAGCGAAAGATGCGCTTAACCTCCTTCCAATGCATGACTCCTAGGCAATGCATAAACCTGCTCATCTGTGAGACAACAAACTGAATATCTGGCTGAGTAATGCATAAGTAAATCAAGCATCCAACAGTCTACTGATAGAGAACAACATCAAATGCATCTCCAGCATCATGAAGACTCAATTGTAAACCTGTCTCCATAGGAGTGGCAATAGGCTTATAGCCTTCAAGGCCAAAATGCTGCAATAATGTGTCAATATATTTCGTTTGACACAAAGCCATTCCGCCATCAACTTGCATAAATTGAATGCCCAAATAGTGATGCAAATGCCCCAAATCGGACATCTCAAATGAGGCATGCAAATCAGCAATATGCTTCTCAATAGGACTAGTGAGCAGCATGTCGTCAACATAGACAACAGTGATCAGAAGCACATCATTAGCACGCTTAACATATAAGGTGCTTTCAGTTGGACTCTTCTCGAAACCATGTGCAACCAGATATGCATGTATCTTCTCATACCAAGCACGTGGTGCTTGCTTTAAACCATATAATGCCTTCTTTAACCTGCTGAAAAACATACACTTCTTCATGCAAGTCACCATTCAGAAATGCTGTTTTAATGTCCAATTGATGTACATTCCAACCATGATGGGCTGCAAGTGCATAAATACTCCGAACAGTAGTCATACGACATGTAGGTGCAAAGGTCTCATCAAAATCAATGCCTCTTTCCTGCGCATAATCCTTTGCAACAAGCCTAGCCTTATACCTGTCAACTGTACCATCGGGTTTACGCTTCAGCTTGTATACCCACTTAGTGCCAATGGCCTTCTTGCCAGGAGGCAAGTCACATAAAGACTATGTACCATTCTTCATTATAGCATCATATTCAGATTGCATAGCAGCCATCCAATTTTCTGAATTTTGTGCTTCATCAAAAGAAACAGGCTCATTCTCATCACAGAGACTAGATGTAGCCATAGCATAGCAATCTGATGCAAAGGAGGCACTATGAGAGCCTAGACGAGTATGATATGACAAAGGTGCATCGAATTTGCTGTCACGCAAAGTTTGCACAAGCCATTTTGGCATAGTTTTTGCCTGCTCAATATCAGCTCTCTCATCAACAAGTGCATCATGTAAATCTGCATCAGAAATGGAATGATCTGCATCATCATATGAAACCTACAAAGGCTCAGAAGTTGCCTCATTAGGACCAGCACTAGACTGTCCACCTATAAAAAGAGGCATCAAAGTATCATACATGTCTTTGGAGCTAACAGATGTCTCCTTAGTACATGAAAGCAATGGCTGATTAACATCTTCCACCAAGACAACATCATGGCTAACTAGAATGCATTTAGTCTGTGGATGATATAGACAATAGCTTTTACTTTCAGAACTGTACCCAACAAAAATACATTTTACTGCCTTATCATCTAATTTTCTACGATGTTGTTTAGGCACTAGTGCATATGCCAAACAACCAAAAACACGCAGATGAGCAATAGATGGCTTGCAGTCATGCCAAGCCTCATATGGAGTGATAGACTACAACGCTTTAGTGGGACACCTGTTCAGTACATATGTTGCACACATGACAGCCTCAAGCCAAAAACTATGAGGTAAAGCCTGACTCTTGACCATACACCTCGCCATCTCCATGAGACCTGTTCTTTCGTTCAGCAACTCCATTCTGTTGAGGTGTATATGGCACTATACACTGGTGTTTTATCCCATGTTCAGCCAGAAATGCATTAAAATCAGAAGACATATATTCCCCCCCTTGATCAGAACGGAGGGTGCCCATTTTACATGCTAACAGATTTTCAGCCAAAACCAAAAACTGTTTAAAGCACATGAAAACTTCAGACTTTGCTTTGAGTGGATATACCCATGCATGCCTGGAAAAATCATCAATGAAAGTCATGAAGTAAAGGTAATTTCCAAATGAGGGTGTCTCCATAGGACCACAGACATACAAGCTGCAATTTCTGTGTAGCCCGAACTGAACCATCTTTTGGAAAGAAGGAACACTGCATTTTGCCCAAAATACAGCCTTCACAAACATGTTTTCCAGGTGCCTCAAGTTTGGGCAAAGAGGACACCATTTCACATTTCTGCAAGCGTAGCAAACTAGCAAAATTTAGATGACCAAAGCGTGCATGCCAAAGCTTTGCATCTGACATAGCCTGAGAATCATTTACTGCACATGCCAAATCATTTTCAGATCTTTCATAGTCTATGAGCTTATATAGCCCACGACATAAAATGCCAGAAGCAATAATCACATCGCCATTTGACTGATCATGAACTGTAGACCTGTCATTAACAAATTTCACAACCAAACCAATCTTGGCTAATGCAGAAACTGATAACAGATTCTTCTTGATCCCTGGAACAAATAAAGCATCTGACAAAGTGAAAGTACTACCATCAGGAGTAGTCAAAATGATCTTACCAACTCCCATAACAGGATAAGAGGAGTTGTTGGCACATGTAACAATATTCCCTGTAGGGGCAGACTCGAGTGAAGAGAAGAAACTGCGCTGCAAGGTAATATGTTTGGTCACCCCACTGTCAAAGTACCAAACATCTGAGTCTACTACAGACATGCACTGCTCACGAGAAGATGGGTCAAAACTGCAAACAGTAGTGAACACCCATTCTTCTTCTTGCACAAGATTAGCAGACTCCGTTTTTGGTGTAGAGGCTTCTACAACAACCATTCCAGCCTCTTTCTTCTTTGCCTCTTTTGCAGCCAGTTTTGGACAGTTCTTTATGATATGATCATTCCCTTTACAATACTTACAAAACAATTTCTGCTTTTCTGATTTCTTCTCATCTTTATCTTCCTTCTTCGAATATGCAGAATTAGCAGATTTCTGCTTACTAGTTGAAGAGCTCCATTTTCCTTTGCCCTTCTGACTAGCTAGGAAAGCTTGATCTGCAACTCGCATAATGGACCTATTTTGCCTGGACTAATCTTCCTGCAACATAACAGAGACTAAATCCTCAAATGATAAGGCATTTGGATTGCCTTTCATCATCAACTGAAGAGTAGAAGCAAAACTCTGATATGAATCAGGAAGACCATTCAGAACGGTCTGCACAAGTGAGCTATCTGTTATAACCTCATCAACAGAAATCAACTGTTCCTTCAAGTCTTTGATCTTTGTTAGGAAACTGTCCATAGGATCACCTTCATTCATGTGCTCACTCTCCAACTATTTTCGGAGGTAAGCAACACGAGCCTCATTCCTAGCTTGCTACAATGTAGTAAGTGTATCCCAAGCATCCTTAGCTATTATGCAAGAGCAAATATGAGGAATAATGGCACGTTTGACAGACAAAGCTATCAATGCATGTGCCTGGGCATCTCTGCCATCCCAGCGAATCTGCTCTGTAGTAGGTGCAGCAGAAACAACAGCACGAACAGGAATCTGCGGAATATCATCTTTGACACCATCTTCATCAGCTCCATCACCTGTATTTGCAGTACCTGTAGTCAGAGGTGTAACAGGACGTCTTTCAACACCTTGCATAATGTTCCACAATCCTTTTACAACTAATACATGTCGCATCATATAAGCCCACAATGGGTAGTTGGTACCATCCAACTTATCCTCAACAACCAACATACGGAATACATCACTGCTTTCAGCCATGGCCAGTGACTAAAATACCTTGATGTAGAAAATTGATTGTATCTCAAAAAATTGAACAGAATTGCCCAGATGATTTCTGCTAGACCTGTAGCAGACTTCGAGATGCTTAAACTGGCGAACAAAAACTGGTATATACCTTTGGCACAAAAAGACGAAATAGCCTACACAAGCACTGGATAGTGCGTTCGGAGGCCGAAACGAGCTCAGATCACGATTTCAGCACCACATAGCAAAGCTTTTTCGATCTCGGAAACACGCTGAGTATGCTCACCAAAATTCGTGTGATTCTGAGACTGCAAACAGAGGAGTGTCGACGGTGCCCTAGATGAAGCGACGACCTGCTATGATACCAATTGTTGGAGTTAGACGTCTGCTGAAGCACGTGAACAGCACAAGAAAAAGAAGAAGAAGCTTGGAGCACAAACACACAATACTGGATGTATTACTAGAGAATGTACAAAGATAAGTAGCCCATTAGGGCCATAGGCGTATATATAAGCCGGGGGAAAGAAACCTCCTAAAGAGGGAAAAAAGTGCACCGACGGTCCTAGTGTGTTCACACACATCACTACCTAAATATATCAACTGGCCATAATGGGTAATTGGTACCATCCAACTTATCCTAAAAACCAACATACGGAATACATCACTGCTTTCAGCCATGGCCATTGATTAAAGCACCCTGATGCAGGAAAATGACTATATCTCAAAAAGTTGAAAATAACTACCTTGTCGAGTTTTGCTAAATCTGTAGCAAACTTTGAGATGCTTATACCGACAAACCAAAACTTTGTATATATCTTTGGCAAAAAAAGACAAAATTGCCTACATAAGCACTATGATAGTGCATTCAAAGGCCGAAACAAGCTCAAATCACATAGCAAAACTATTTTTGATCTCCTAATCGACTTGAGTATGCTCACCAATTTTCATGTGATTTTGAGACTTTGACCAGAGGGGTGTCGATGATGCCCTACATGAAGCGATGACCTGCTCTGATACCAATTGTTGGAGTTTTAGGTATGTGGAAGCACATGAACAACACAAAGAAGAAGAAGAATCTTGGAGCACAACACACAACGCTAAATGTATTACCAAGAGAATGTACAAAGATAAGTGACCCGTTAGGGTTATAGGCATATATACAAGCCAGGGGAAAAGGAGAATGGAGAGTGAGAACAAGAGAATTAATGGCACCGAAAGCTTCTGATCAATTAGGAAGAGAAAAATACAAGCTTGTACATAAGCCAAATGATTTGCGCAATATGCCAAATACTAAATAATGCTCATGAAACAAGGTTACAAAGTACTTAAAATCTGCCATGGACACCTTCTATTGACGTGCACCTTCAATGGGACTTTGGAACTCTTGATATTCCTTGCTTCACCTTCTTTGCATACTTCTAAGTCACTCTTCTTGCGCACCGTGCACTTCACTTCTCTGCGTCGCACACTCACTGTATGTCTCTTACACTCTCTTAGTCTAGACTATGCTCACCTTGCTTATTCTTACAAAGAATAATGCCTTGCCTTGATTTGAGGGTCGCTTCACGTAAGATCCTAACTGCTAGAGTATCTTGGTGCTCACTTTGATGTCCCAAGATTGTCTTCAAAAGTGGGCAACCAACGAATCCCTATTTTGGCGAAATGTGAAGGTATGTGAAGCGGCAGCGTACGCAGAACTGAAAGTATGGCCCCCAATCAAAATTTTTGATGTGCACCTAATCGAGGGTTCAGCTGACCCTTCCAAACACTTTAAAAACACTTTGAACCTTAGAGAAATTACAGAAAGACCCTCTACAACATGCAACCAACTTTCTACAATTATACCCTTTGTGAACAATTAATTGTGCACTACCTGTGCACCTTCACACCCGACTTTGAATGCTTTGACTTTGATCATGTTGACTTTGGCTGCTTTGATTTTGATCCTTTGACTTTGACAATGGTTGACTTTGATGAATATGACTTTTATGGGCTCAATGATTGCCCACCACTTAATGGGCTCTCCGTCCAGAGAGCTACAACCAAAACTCTGAGTAGAGATTACACCAATATTCATGTGCTGCAAAATCTCAAAAGGACACTTGAGGAGTAAACAAGTGAACTAGAAGCAGTAGAGAACAAACACCAGAGAAGAACCAAAAGTGGAAATTTTGCACGGAAAAGCAAAGGATGGCGAATGGAGGGTAGGAAGGAGGGGGAAGGGAGGGCTGAGGGGGCTCAGATTGATAAGGCAGGGAGGGGTAAGGATGGGGTTGGGTAGAAGGGTAAAGGGAGGGTGAGGGAGTAGGATTATGGGCTTTGGAGAGGGCACAAATGATAAACAACAAAGCTACAGGGGATGCAAATGGGAAACTAAGAAACATATGAAAAAATAAAGTGAGAATAGACCATGTGGACCATGTGCGTAAAGAAAAACCCGTGATAAATGTGCTCAAAACATGTGGATTTTGATCAAAAGTCAGAAAAGGGTGGAATTCTGGAAGAACTAAGTCAAAAAATGAGTCCAGAGGTGCCAAAAGACATAAAAATGACTCCAAGTTTGAAAAAAATGGCCATTTGAGGTGCAACCCAGAGCCAAAAACATTGGACCATGAAAAATAAAAAAAAATATATCTTAGGATTTAAAATTGGTATATATATATATATACACACACACACACACATATGCATATATATATATATATATATATATGTATATATATATATATATATATATATGTATATATATATATATGTATATATATATATATATATATATGTATATATATATATATATATATATATATATATATATATATATATATATATATACATACATACATACATACATACATACATACATACATACATACATACATACATACATACATACATACATACATACATACATACATACATACATACATACATACATACATACATACATACATACATACATACATACATACATACATACATACATACATACATACATACATACATACATACATACATACATACATACATACATACATACATACATACATACATACATACATACATACATACATACATACATACATACATACATACATACATACATACATACATACATACATACATACATACATACATACATACATACATACATACATACATATATATATATATATATATATATATATATATATATATATATATATATATATATATATATATATATGTGTGTGTGTGTGTGTGTGTGTGTGTGTGTGTGTGTGTGTTTTGTTTGAAACACACGTGGGGCAAAGCTTAAAAGAACATATAGAAAAATAAAGTAAAATAAGAGAAATTAAAAATAATGAAAAAAAAAAATAAAAAAAATAAAAAATAAAAAATAAAAAAATAAAAAATAAAAAATAAAAATTGGGGGTCTAGGGGGAAAGAGAAAATTAAAATAAATCAAAATAACAGAAAATAAAAATAAGAAAATGAATAAATAAAAATAAAATATCTAAAAATAAAACATAAAAAATAAACAATTTGTTTTTGGGGAGAGAGAGAGAGAGAGAGAGAGAGAGAGAGAGAGAGAGAGAGAGAGAGAGAGAGAGAGAGAGAGAGAGGGTTTTTGGGAAAAAATAAATTTAGCCTTCAAGGGGGCATTTTTTTTGGGGGGTGTTAAAAATACCCTCAAAATATAAAAAAATGCTAATAAAATCCAAAAAAAATTTCAAAAAAATGTAGAAAAAATCAAGAAAAATTATCAAAAAATTTCCAACATTTATAGGCCACTTTCCATTGAAATCCATAGAGAGCTTCCTTTATTCTTCCATTTTATCAAGAAAATGGGATTAAAAAAGATGAAAAATGCTAGAAAAAAATCTAGAAATGCCTTAAAAATTACCAAAAATTTCCTAAAATTATTTTCTTATGCAAATGGTGGGAAATGGCTCCTAAGGTGCATTAAAATTCAAGGAACAAGCATGAGAACCAAAAAAAACTACTAAAACTTGAGCAAAAATGATATGAGAAGGTTATGTACAACCTCGACAGATTTTGCAAGTTCTAGGTGGTCCATAAATATTTAGTTGTGCTAATGATAGGCCTTGAGTCATGAGATGATGACAAAGAGAAACCCTTTGCCCTCCATAATCTCCAATTGTACTACACTTCATTTGTTTCATCTTCTTTTTGGGCATACTGACCATTTGATAGGGCCACCCTAAATCCTTCATTAGAATACTATCTCCTCCATATTGCATCTTTTGTATCTTTGTTTCAGCTACTTCATTAATTAATCTACAATTTTTTTTTTTACTATTCTAGCTTCTTCATCCAATGGAACCCTCAATTCCCAAAGACTTGAAGGTACTCCTTCCACATCCTTGTAAAGCCCTGCACTTACTATCATAGAAATTGACATAACAGATGATATCCATACCAATATCCATAACAAAGTAGCCATTGATATAGGATTTGAAGTAGCTTCATCACTGCTGCACTTAAGGGATTTTCTTTTCTTCTCTCTTCTATGGCCTTTGACTGAGACTGTTTCACTCGAATCAGTAATGTGAATGATTTCCTCTTTTTCTTCATAGACTTCCTCTCTATTTGAGTTTGGAAAAATTCCATAGCAAGAAGATAGGTCTTCTGCATGGAACTAAGCCAACATGTTTTATTCTTCATATAAATTTGCTTCTTCATGCAGCTTTGCCTCTAGGTTATCCAACAATTCTTCTTCCATAAAAATACCAATTGTCTGCATCATGCGTATGTCTTTGGTTGTCTGGAACTTCTTCTAAAAATATTAGTTGTGTCCTTACCCCAGTCATTGTGTCCTTACCCCAGTCATTGTGCCCTTACCCCAATTATTGTGTCCTTACCCCAGTCATTGTTTATGCACATTGTGTCCTTACCCCAGTCATGCAGCATATTGGCATGCCTTAACCAAGGTCTCCCAATCAGCAGGGGGAAACTTCCTTTGACCTATGGCAACCTTAAGAAAACAAAGTCCAAGTTAAAGATTGTACCTTGTATCTTGCACACATCGAGAAACTGTGAATTGGCCATGGATGTTTTTAGATCCATCCTTATCATTCATTCTCTACTTTGTACTTTGACCAGTTTATCAAAGTGCAAAGTGAGATAGTGTTTTGAATCGTTCGGACAGGGATGCCACCACAGAGATGAGACATGTTCTTCTAGTTCTAGAACATGACCATGTTCTTCCAGTTTTAGAACATGAGGCTCGAGGGTTACCTATAGTATGTATATAGCTCTATTTTTGAGGATGAAAATATTTTCCAAGGGGGAAAAATGTAATAAAGTAAGTTTATGATCTAAGGATCCGATTGGTTCAGATGGATGTGAAATCGGACACTGTTTGGTCATCCGTGTGTATGACCAAAGATCTTGAGTTTAGACTTACTAGGATCGCTCTTGTGAACAAGTGATCCACTTAGCTTAGTGGTTAAGTCTCAAGGATGTGAAGGAGGAGGTCTTGGGTTCAATCCCCATGGGGGACATGGGGAGAGTATTTTGCCCAAAGAGATCTAGAACCTTCTAGAAGCATCCACTTGAGTTAACTCGAGTTACTGGGACAGTTGGCGCACATGCAGTTACATGGTTGACACATGGATGGTTCGTATCCACCTACCCAAGAAGGTAGTCCCTTGGAGAGAGCTATATATAGAGGCATTTGGTTGGGAGGAGAGTCATCTCTCTAGCATGTGGTGGTCGTTATCCTTGTAATCTTGCATGTCATGACATTTTGCAGGTGTCGAGTGTCGTTGACATTCCTAGTGTCGAGTATCGAGTATCCTGGACCTCCAATGTCGTGATACTTGCCAGGTGTCGAGTGTCGCTGACCACGTGTCCCGACATTTGCCAAGTATCAAGTATCATGGACCTCGAGTGTCATGATACTTTTTAGGTGTTGTCGTTCATGGCCGGGCAAGTGTCGTGTGTCGAGTGTCATGGATCCTAAGTGTCGCGCCATCTAGTAGGTGTCGTGTATCGTGATTGGTTGAGTGTCCGGTGTCGTGACTAAGCAAGTGTCGAGTATCGTTGACCCTCAAGTGTCACGATACTTTCCAAGTGTTGCGATACTTACCAAGTGTCAAGTGGTGCTGACTATAAGTGTCGTGACATCTCCCAAGTATCGTGTGTCATGGAGATTAGGTGTCGCAATACTTTTTGAGTGTCGTGTGTCATTTTGCAGATCGAGTGTCGTGACATCTACCAAGTGTCGAGTGTCATGCCAGGAGACTTAATTGATACCTCAGTTAGGAGATTACAAATTAAGGAAAAAAATCTATATAACTCTATTGATTTTAAAGAGAGCACTGGGAGCTAAGGGCTGTCTAAACTCAATTAGAGCTCTTAAGTGAATGAACTTAAGATCAGGAAGAATACTAGGAAGTCGAAGAAGTGTAGTCTCATCTGTAGGAAGTGTAATTGAACCGAGTATTCATTCCCATTACTCCGAAACCTCTAGTGAGTCTGAAGAGGAAATCATTATGGCCTCAGAAGATATGTAGAGTTTTGTATCAATAGCCGGCATAATGTCTATCATTGAGGGAGAATATCGAACTTCTTTAGAATACGTGAGCACCAATCAACATGACTTACCCATCTACCTAGATGGATTAATCCGATCATTGGCTAGGCTAAAGAAAGCCACAGATGCTCACATAGTGCCCTGGCTGGCTGTTAAGTATGTGGGAGGATTCTATATGGATAAAAGAGGGATTTTGTATGCAGTTGTCGACTCCTAGAGGGAAGTCCATTGTAATGAGAGTTTAGAGAGGAGACCTAATTCCCCAGGATGACTCCTTAATGGATGTCTACATGGTAAATAGAATGGATCAATTACTAAAAACCAACTCTTCATTATGGGAAGAAATGACAAATCCAACCACCATTTACGAGTTATAAGATCCTGAAAACCCCTCTCACATTACTTACTTAGACAAGAATCAGAGAAGGTATTGGCCCGTGACGGAATTGGAGAGGGCTAGGTTGAGATATCAGAACATTTTGGTATTCCCACCTAGGGATCAAGCCACTCCTTCGCAAAATCCCCAAGGAACTCACCAAAATGCCTCTTATCAGCATTCACGACAGACACAACAACAGAGCATTCCAGTTAGACTAGTTAACTACACCCGGTAATAATCCTAATTATCGACCTCCTACAAATGCAAAACCAAGAAATAGGATCCTTGTTCATGAGAGACCACCAGTAGAAAGAGATGCAGGTATACCAAGAGGACGAACAGTTTTCCCTGTAATGCCAAGACCACTTGAACCGGGAAGAAGACTGAGACCCATTCAAGTTGCCAAATGCATGAGGAGTCACTATGATGGCTCTAGTGAGCGATACAACCATATTGTTGAATTTAAGCAAGTGATAAGAGCTGAACAAGTGGAAGACTTCTTGATCCAATATGAATCATTCAGCCTAACCCTTACTGACATAGACTTTACTTGGTTCCAACCCTTGGATCCTAATAATTTCCAAAACATGGAACAATTTTATTAGGAATTGATTGAGGAATTCACCAAGACTCGAATCAAGAACAACTCTTCGTCCTTGATCCATAGTTTTAAACAGGCTCCTATGGAATCAGTAAGATTAGCAGTGAGACGATTCAAGCAATACGTGGATAGATGTCCTATCGAAGAGAGGCCCACTCAAAACAAAATGGTCTCATTATTTTTTAGAAGGATTAGTGAATGGGTCATTGAGATCATTAGTATATGTGAAGAGAGTCGAAAATTTGCAGGAATGTATGAAAGAGTGTATTGACCTAGAGGACAATCTGGCAGAAGACTTGAAAATATCTCAAGGCGGTGTGAAGAGTGAGGATAGTGTTAGCAGTACACCAAATCCTAAGAACATTGTAAAAGGGATAGCCGATTTAGTGGCTAAGGAGCTGAATGTTCAAGGACTTAGGAATTATCCCAGCAATCCTATGAGAGTGCCTATGCTCAGGAGATGTGTCCACTGTGGAGGTGACCACCCTTCTCACATGTGCAATAGGGGAGTAGTCCCACCACCTCCTTATGCATATAATAGACCACCTACCCAGGGCCCTACACATTATTGTAACATAGAACGAAGGTACACAAATCACAGTACAACCACCCTGTACAACCACCCTTTAGGCCTTATGAATACCCCCCAAGAGATCAAGGAGGAGAAGCCTATAAATACCCTCCATACCAGCATCAAACACCTGCACCATGGCTGTATGCATATCAAGGATACAATCAAACTCAATAAGTGTTAGGGCAACAACCACCTCACCCTGAGAATGTTGTCCCAGTGAAAATTGCTCACATTGAAGAGAACCCTGAAAGGGAAATAGTACCAGCCACCCCATTGGCTAGTGCTGAGACTTACGACCCATCTTATGACCCTAGTCAAGGAAATTATTCCACGTATGAGAACACTGTGCTTGAGTACGGACAACTTTATGAACCATATACATATGGTTTTGAAGGATCTGATAGCTCTTACGGATATGATCAGGACTATGTGTCATTGACGTACAGAACTCCTAGAGCACCCATACTCCCATGGCCAATGAGTAGACCACCTATCCCTAGAGGACCATGTTATAGATGTGGAGGTGACCACTTTATTAGAGAATGCACATTACCTAACCCACCACCACCTCAGAGAGTTTGGGAGGGTTACTGCAGTGATTGTGGTAAAGAACATCTTTTTAGAGATTGCCCCAAGAATCCCAATAAAGTCAATTTTAATGTGCAGATCAATGTGATAGAAGTGATAGAGTCATCAGGAAGTGATAAGGAGTACACAGTGCCATTGAAAGCAATAACAAGGGCAAAAGCTAGAGAGACCCCAGATAAACCCAAAGAAAATTATCACTCCGACAAAGAATCGAACATACCCACTCCTCAAATAATTGTAGATTTTGAAGAGTCTGAAAAAAGTGCTAAAAGTAAACAAACACAAAGATGGAAGAATCGTAAAGAAAGGATGAAAGAGAAGAAACTGTAACAAAAGTTGGAGAACGAGAATAATAAACAAAGCCAAGAAGAAAAACAAGAACCTGAGGAAAACCCTAACAAGGAGGTAGAAAAGCATAAAAAACAAGAGGCACGATTAGTTCCAATGCCAGAAGAGTTAGCCATGTGGATTGAGGCATATCAAGCACAAATAAAAGTAGGCCCAACCATTGGGCAACACAAAAGAGAATACCCAAGAGGTGACTTAGAGAAAGAAAGATTGGAGATATGTAAGAAGTTAATTGACGTGGCTCAGCAAACCTTAGAAAAACCTGTCCAACCCATATCGAGCACTAGAATTCCCGAAAAGGAATTTGAGGAATGTGTGGCACGCTTCTAGGGAATGGAAGAAAAGCGAGAACCATGGAGAAAATTATCGTGAAAGAAAAAAAGAAGGATCGGTCATCCTTGAAGTAGACGTGGAATGGCCCAGACATTTGTGGGCCAGAGTCCAAGAAGATAGATGGAAGAAAACAGAAGGAGTTGAACCTCCTTTTGAGGAGTTAGAAGCAAGGGGCGAGCTTGAAGTGTCAATGCATGAATTAAACTCAGAAGGATTGTTACAACTTTACGACAACAAAAATGACGAAGATAGTGTGAATGTATTGCCAAACTACATGGGAGAGTATGAACATAACCCTGAATTATATCACGTTCCCTCAGTGAGGAGAAAGGAGCAGAACCAATCAGTTCAAACCTCAGACATAATACAACATCTTAAAAAAGTAAAAATACCTTGTACCCTGACTTTGGAAGAACTCTTGAAAGTGAAGCTGCAGTTGAGAGAGAAGCTCACCAACCAGTTAGAGAAAAAGTCAGACAAAAGCAAGATGCAAGATGAAGTAGCCACAGTTAAAATCCTAGTCGATAAGGTTGGAGATTTCAATGAGGGAGATGAAGGAAACACATGCCTCCCTATCACTTACAGAGGTTACACCACTAAAGCCATACTAGATTCAGGAGCCGGAGTAGGAATCGCTACCAAGGAAATATGGGAGAAATGGGGAAAACCAGCCCTACGACCATTTAGGATGAAGATTCAAATGGCTGACGGGGACTCAAAATGACCCCTAGGATTATCCGAAAACGTAGTATTTACTACTTGTGGAGTCGAATTTGAGCATACCCTAGAAATATGTCAATTTGAAAAGGCAAGAAATTATGAGATGATACTTGGAAGGCCTTTCATGAGACATCTTAAGGTAGTGCAAGATTGGGGTGGCTGCATAGAGATTTTAGCCACTCTTGATGTATGCATAAATGAAGAAGTCATAACTATGAATGAATGCATAGATGAGGAAGGATACATGTAAGCTTCTACATGGTTGTTCTCCAAGAAGTAGATGAAGGAGAGGTAATTGAAAAAGAATGGAAGGAAGATTATGAGAGCATCAAAATGGAACGGGAACCTAATGAGGAAGAAAATGAAAATCAAGGAGTAAGCATCGTGACTAATGAGTTAAATCTAGGAATGACTCAAAGGGAAGAAAATGAACCAGACAAAGAAAACGGAGAAGAAGAAAATAGACCTCAAGACCAATTCGAGGTACCCGAGCACTTCAAGAAATATGAGGTAGAGGAGAGAAAGATTGCTATTTATATGCCAAAAGGGGAAGCACGACTAGGGATAGCATACGACAATAAAGAACATACAAAAAAAATAATAGTAGCCCTGGAGGAAGGAGAAGAGAGATGCACTTTTATAGGACAAGATGTCTCGCTTGAGGAACAAAAAGAGTTGATACAACTCATAAGAGAATATAGAGATGTCTTTGCATGGACATATATGGATTTAAAAGGTGTAGATCCTTTTATTTGCACCCATAGAATCCCTATGATGACAGAAGCCAAGCCCTCCAAACAAAGGCCATACACATATAACAATGTTTATTCAGCAAAGATTAAGGAAGAGATAGATAAGTTACTGGATGCGGGATTCATTTATGAAATTGAACACACGGGATGGGTGTCACCTTTAGTGGTAGTGCCGAAAAAGAATGGCAAATTAAGGGTGTGCATTAATCTGAAAAAAGTGAACGCCGCCACCATACGGGATAGTTACCCATTACCCATCACGGATCATCATTGGAAAGGGTTGCGGGTAAGGAAGTCTATAGTTTCCTTGATGGCTTTTCAGGGTATAATCAGGTAGCCATTGCTCCTGAAAACCAACATAAGATAGCCTTTGCAAACGAATGGGGAGTCTATGCATTCAGGCTTATGCCTTTTGGTTTAACTAATGCCCCAGCCACTTTCAAAAGACTAATGTGCCATGTGTTCAAGGAATTCTTGAGAAAAAGTATGGAGGTATACATGGACGATTTATGTACCTATTCAACTATATGATCAGAACATGTCCCATAACTAAGAAAAATATTTGCCAAATGTCGTCAGTATAGAGTATGCCTTAATCCAGAAAAATGTGACTTCATGGTGAGACAGGGAAAGATATTAGGACACATTGTCTCTAAGAATGGAATTTCCACTGATGAAGACAAAATCAAAGTGATTCTGGATTTTCCAAGACCAAAGACCGCCAAGGAAGTGCAAGAATTTATGGGACATTGTGGATACTATCGTAGATTCATTCACATGTATGCCATAATTGTGAGACCCCTTTATGGATTACTGACGCAGTTTACTTGGACGAAAGAATGTGAAAAGGCTTTCAATGAATTGAAGAGTCGCTTGAGTTCAACACCAATCCTGAGAGTGTCTGATTGTAATAGACCATTTCATATTCATGTAGATGCCTCCAAGTTTGCCATTGGTTGCATCTTAGCATAGCCAGCAGATGCAGGAAAGCTAGATCACCCTATAGCCTATGCCAGTAGACAATTAAACCAAGCAGAGCATAATTATACCACTACGAAGCAAGAAGGCTTAGGAATGGTATATGCTGTAAAGAAATTTTGACACCACTTATTGGCAAACGAATTCAAATTCTTCATCGATCATCAGGCTCTACTGTACCTAGTCAATAAGCCTTGCAATACCGGATGACTAGTGCGATGCTTTCTATTGTTAATGGAATTTTATTTTGAAGTAGTAGTCAAGAAAGGGAATACGCACATATGTGCAGATCACCTATCGAGAATGACACATGGAGAGCCTCCCACAAGAGTGCTAGATGATCTACCAAATACTAATCTTTTCAACCTTGAAGTATGTCCACAATGGGCGGAAAAATTGATTCCCATCCTCACGCATGGACCTCAACATAGGATCACTGAAAACAAAAGCCAGGAGCTATGGAGGACTAAAAATCTCCACATCATAGTTGGAGGCTTATACCACTACTAATGAGATGTGTGGAAGAAGAGGAGCAAGAAATGTGGCTTCAAAAAGCACACGTGAATCAATGGAAAACTCATTGAAGTGTGAATGGAACCTGGCAAACACTGAAGAGATTAGGCATATACTAGCCAACCATGCAGAGGATACACATGACTATGTATCTACATGCTCCACTTGTCAAGAAAGAATGCCTGAAGATAACTCTACTCTAAGTTACTCTACAGTAGCACCGAGGTGGAGTATGCCTCTGGTAAAATTCTTGAAAACTCAGGAGTACCGAGAAGGAGCTAATTTGGCAAGAAAACGTGCCCTTGAGGAGAAAGCAAAGATTATGTACTCATAGGCAAACAACTTTTCAAGAGAGGAAGGGATAATCATTTAAGAATGTGCATTCATGAAGACAAGTATGTTTCAATCTTAGAGATGGCTCATACAAGAGCCGTTGGAGGAAATTTTTCTGGAGACAAAACTGCAAAAATGATTCTCTTTGCTAGAATGTGGTGGAAAACTTTATATCAAGATGCAGCCACTTATGTCCAAAGATGCGATACATGTCAACGAACGAAGTATCCTATCAGAAGAGATGAAATGCCATTAAGACCTATGATAAGTGCCAGAGCATTTACCAAATCGGGGATAGATTTTGTAGGACCTATTAGCCCACCAGTGAAAGGGTCTCATGCTGAGTACATAATTGTAGCAATGGACTACTTGAACAAATGGGTAGAAGCTAGAACAACTAAGAAGAACGATGCAAGGACCACGACCAAGTTTCTGTTTGAAAACATATTCACTAGATTTGGATTGCCAATAGAAATCGTAAGTGATAGAGGCACACACTTCGTCAATGAAGTAATAGAGGCTTTAATGAATGAATTCTTAGTGATTCATAAGAAATCAGCTCCCTATCATCCCCAAGCCAATGGACAGGCTGAAAGTTCAAACAAGATCTTGTGTACAGTTCTCACAAAGATTGTCAACAATGGAAGATCAGATTGGGACAAGCAATTACATCACGCTTTATGGGCATTTCGAGTAGCATACAAAACAGCTATAGGAACTACTCTGTTTAACCTAGTGTACGGCTAGAATGCCATCTTACCAATTGACTTCCTAGTTCCTACACTTCGAGTAGCCTGGAACTACGAATGGACTGGACATGAGTTATCTAATCAATTGGACCAAATCGAGAAGTTACATGAAATGAGGTTACAAGAAGTGGCACACATTTATGCTGCAAAAAGGCGACAAAAGGCATATGTTGATGCTCATATTAAGGATAAAAATTTGAAGGAAGGAGATTTATACCTGGTATATACTTTAAAGCAACATGCAAAGAAGCTACAAAGAAGAGGATATGGCCCCTTAGTGATCAATCATATATCAACTAGCGGAGCCATCAGCTTAGCAACCCTAGATGGAGAGGTACTGCCAAACTATATAAGTGGCTGTCAAGTAAAAAAAGTATTTAGAGACATTGACAGAGGAAATACTATCACGACTTCTAACAGCAAGAAATAGACGAGAAGAGGACGAAAAAATACGCAAGGAAGCAAGACAGGAAGCCCTAGAACGAATAAGGAAATGGAAGGAATGGATGAGAGAGAGGGATGAAAGGTATCAGCTAGGAGAGAAATACCCTGGACGTCATGTGAGGCAACCTTATTTGAACTTAGGATTGGGTATAGAGGAATACAACTTGGTGGATGGTCTCATCGATACAGGAGCAGTTGTCAGCTGCATCCGATCCTCTTTGACTCATCAACTCAAAGCACAATTACGTCCCACCAAAGCACATATGATTGGAATAGGGGGAAACGTTACTGAATGCATAGGTGAGATTACTTTATCATTGCACCTAGGGAATAACACAATGCAACAAAAACTCTTAGTGTGTCATGATCAAGATTTATTGGAAGAACTTGTGTTAGGCCAAGATTGGATATATGAATATGAGGTAAATATCCAATTAGCCTTGGGTTACATATCAACCAAGATAGGACATCACGAGGTATTCAGTGTGTTAGAAGAACGACCTATCAAAGCCAAGTGTATAGCCCCAAGAGATCAACTACTCATGCATGACGATGCTTGTACATTTACCTCTACTATGGAACCCCCACCTTCAAGCACTTCACGTGAGTTTACACCAATTCTTAATCTTACACACCCGCATCATCCAGTGGACCCCTCTACTAACATTGTTTCCATGGAGAGCCCTAGTGAGGAATGGAGCACAAGAGTGACTAGTCAGCAGAGTTTTTCCGAACTTTCCCGCATTAGAATATATCCAATTCAAGGCAACAGACATGCCTGGATTAGCAAAGATCAGGTAACAACTTATCATCAACAACAGAGCCATCAGCTACACAGGAAACAACACCGATACAAGGATACAAGACAAGTTGGATCCCGAGGTCCACAAAAGATTACCCAATTGTGGATACCAAAGAAATTGATTGTTGCTCAACCCTTTAGGACACAAATATGGGCTCCCAAATCAAATGTACCAACGGAGACCACTAAACTGAAAACGTCAGTACGAAAGAAGAACCAATACGAAATAAAGGCGAAGGAGTAAGAAAGACGCGATGACTTGAAATTGAAGAAACAAAAGTACTCAATGAGAGCAACTCAAAGATATGAATGGCCAACAAAGCAGAATTACAACGCAATAGTTGCACAAAACACCAAAAGAGACAAAGATACAGTTACAATCAAACGCAAAAAGTTAAAGTAGATTTGGATACCCAAATCCCAATCAACCTCTATAAATCGACAGAAACTTCAGCTTGCACACATCTTGAGTTCCATGAACCTCGAGCATGCATAATAGGGCCACATTACAAGGCCATGCATTCGGCACATAGTTCTTCTTCTACTTATTAGTGATGCACATTTCCCTCCTAGGGAATAGGAGAGCACTTGTATAATAATATCAAGGAAAATAATTAAAGATAAATTAAAGCTTCGGTTGTACTAACATTTTTGTTTCCTTCAAAAAAATATATATATATGAAAAATCCCGGGTACTACCTTTCTCACACCTACGGGGAAGGGACAACACAAGTCACTCGGAGAGCTATCCAACTCATGAAGGCTAAGTGGAAGATAAATAATGCAACCACTTGTACACTAACTATGGTATGCTTTAAGTAGCTACACAAGGGGAAGAGGTCATGCTTCTTCCTTTGGAATCAATTACGAAAGCAAGGGGTCATTGGTTCCTCGAAGACCAACCGGTGGTAGATCTCATCTTTTTGGCCACCATCAAGATTATGGACAGGGATCACTATTTTCCATTGATGTCACAAGACTTCCAAACCATAATACAAGGATTGGCAAGCATCATGGAAGTTTGGACAAGGGCTGGAATCGATGCATTTTTATGACTTCCAATTTATTTACTGGATTTTCAAAGATGCACTCAAGTTATGAGCATGCTACAGGCAGCCGAAGATAAGCCCTCAATCCCAGAAGCTAAAGTGCTTAACAAAACAGGTCCATGGAAAACTATTCGATTCACACATGAACTCATCAACAAAGCTTTTGGATGGCATCAAGACGGTCTCACGAATCTCAAAGACGAATGTCATGATGCCAAAAAGAAGACCTTTACAAAGATTAACAGGACGAATATTGAAGAATCAGTCCGTGTGATGCATCAACACTTTTGTTTCCCAAGCATGAACAGATATACAACACCCCAAAGATTGTAGTTCAATTGCTATCTCATGCTACGAGGCAAATTGGGAATCAAGTCAACTTTATGCCATACATACAAGAATGCCTATTTGAATCTAAGAAGAAATGGAGCCAGAAGAAGTTTTTAAATGGAATCTCTGAATTGACTTTATTGATCTATGAAGCACTTGAATTGAAGGAATGCTTAGGATTGATGCCAACATCCATTGAAACGGAAAAATATGTGAAGTCGGCCACAATTCCAAACAAAAAGAAAGCATCCATCTCCAAAGAGGGAGTGGGAACAAGTTCCGAAAAGCCAATGCAGGGGGCTAAACACGCCAGAGAAGGAGAAGCACAAGAAACACCACAATCAAAGCGAGCACATCTACTGCCAAGGGTTTCATTGACCCACCCTCGCATAACACAAAGAGATCGTTCAGTGGCGTTGGAAGAAACACATACTTACATGCGGGGCCAAGTAAACCTTACCGTCCAAGGACATCAATATAGGTAGTCCAAGCGATTGCAGAAAAAGGATCACAACCCATCACAAGCTGCCAGATACAGGGAATTGGGGCTTGATGATTCTAGTTCTAATGAAGAATCTAGTCGTGAACATGACATGTTGGACACAAAGATAAGAACAGAGATGAATAATGAAGAATGGATGGAGATTCACCAAGTAAAAACCACCCCCGACAATCAACACTCACAAGTACAGAATCAGGGAGCATCATTTGAAGGAATACACCTCATTCAGTTAAACACACAATCCGAGATTGGCATAAAGGAAGCATCTACAACACAAAAAGATGTGGTACCACCAATAAAGGAAGAATCACAAATGAACCTGGAAAAAGAACGGCTATCACAACAAAATATGGACAAAACGTGATTGAAATCCCCGACGATACGCCACAAGGTAAAACAGTAACCAAAGAGGCTGAGCCAATGATACAACTCCATATTCGACAGACCCATGACACAACACTACATGTGGCACAAAGGAAAGATGTTACAACAGGTGAAGCACCTAGTATACCTACAATGTGGTTAAACGTGGATGTTACTCAATTAAAACAAATACTGAAACAAATGATACAGACATCGATGGATACACAACAACAAATGCTAGAAACAGATGCAGACTATGACAAGGCCATGAGAGAAAAAAGTCAATGCCAAGTACTGAGTGAAAATTTGTCTGCGCAGTTAATCCAAGCTCAATAGACTATCTTATCCAAAGAAACAGAAGTCAAAGAAGCTAGAAAACAATGCACTACACTAATGGAGAAGAATCAAAAACTCCAAGAGCAACTCATAGAGCTAGAGAGAAAGTATGAAGCTAGTGAAGCAGAAAAGGAAAGAATGAAGGCTAGAAGCAATGTGTTAGAGATGCAAATCAAAGTATATATGGAAGAAACTGACAATTTACACAATAAGAATAAAGAACTCATGACTGCTCTGCTGTACAACCAACCTATAGAAGCACGAAAGATAAGCACGATTGATAAGAAGGATTTGGAAGACCAGATTGTAAAGTATGAAAATCTGCTGAAACAAGAGCAAACCACCCAAGAAGAATGAGAAAAAGGTATATGCATGATACTAATGAACTCAGAAAGCAATGGAAGGTTGCTGAAGACAAACTTTTGATAGTTTATAATGAAGATGCCGACCAAATAGCAGCCATCAACAATGAGCTTTTGACGGCCAAAGATGCGCTCACAATGACCCTTAGTGAAGTCAAAGAAAAGGAAGAACTTATTGCACAGTTAGAGGCTCAAATAAGACAACAAGCAACCATCGAGACACCAGTAGAGCCGCAACCAGGAAATCCTATTGATGAGGTAGAGGTACATCCTTTATCTCCCCCGATCTATCATTCACCAGTAAGAGAGTAGATGGCGGAACCTTGTGATGATCATCCCATGCCGTATACTACAGAAATAGGCTAGAAGGAATGGGCACTATTGGTGTCCCAATTGACTAAAAATTTTGAAAATGAAGTGGTCAAAGTATTGAAGAAGGCAAAGATTAAAGGCAAAGACTTGGATCAGATCATAAAGCCATTCAAGATACCCTATGGGCTATTAAAAGAACAAACACATTGTTATATAAAGAAGACACCGCAAAAAGATCTAGATGATTAGCTGAACTTCAAAGCCAACACCTTCACCTACACTCAAGAGGAATTTGAGGCAGCACAACCCTTGTGGAGAAATAAATTTTTGGAAAAGAATCCTACTTTGTGGGTGCACTGGCAAGTAGCACCATATTTATTATAGGTAAATCCTTCTTTTTGCCCAATGCCTCGTGTAGCTCAAGCGTAAGCACCACCTCCTTTACTTGTCAATCCGCGGAGACGTGAGGACCGGTATGAAGACCACGAGCAAGTGAAGGCACAAGTGAGTGAGTGAAAGCACACAAACATGCACACACATACACGCATGCGCACAAGGTAAGATCAAAGAGAGGAACAATGGAAAGCTCCGATTGCAAAAGAGTTCTCTTATCAAAGCTCTATTCTCTAACAAGCCAACCCCAAAAATGAGCTCTCTAGCTCTTTTTATAGTTTTTTGACTAGTTTTGACCCTGTCCAGATCTAGTGTCCGGCCTAGTTAAAAATTAGATGTGCTTCCATGTTTTATGCTTGAACTTGAGTTCCAACACTCCCCCCCCTCTCGAGTTTGTCGTCCCTGACAGACCCTTGTTGTAATGGTTGTTCCAGGTAGTGCTTCGAGAGGTAGTGTCCATTCGGTAGGAACTGAAGCCGTCGCTCTTCCAAATGTAGCAGGGTTGGTTGTCGGGTTCTTCATTTGTCACTACGAGTCTTTTCAATTTGTAGTCCTTTGGTATGTGCTTCGTTGTTAAATGCCAACACGATTGTGTCGTTGTGAGTCTCCGTTGATGTCCTCTAGATCTTCCAAAATTGATGGTCATAGTAGTCATGCCAAGTACTCATAACCCATATGATGGGTAAGTGTGTTCGTGCATGGGTTGAGGAAAATATGTGCCTTGTGCATGGCCTTGTAATGTAGCTATGCATGCTTACGTGGAAAATGCATCAGAAGAAGTATGGTGCAAAAATTGGGGTCTTGAGCTAAGTGCTCAAGGGTATGCCGACGAAGAATTTTCCTAAGCTATCATGGTTATGGTGTTTCCAGAGTAAAGATACTTACCATGGAGAAGGTCGATCGATGTTCATCTCTTCGTGTTGTACACTCGGCCTTTGGGATGGAACATTGTTGATGAATGTCCATGTTGATGGTCCACTGATGAGATCTTTTGAGTGGTTGATCCTCTCTCCTCTTTTCAAAGCAACATTTGCCAAATACTGAGAATTGAATTTCTTTATATTCCTTGGCAAACAACATTGGGTAACTACACCAAGCTTAGTTTCACATATTCTCTTTAGCTCACCATACGCAGGAGTCTTCTCCTCCAGAACTACCCTTTGCAGATATCTCCTTGGATGTACATGAAGTAGTTAAGCATCACTCAAGTTGCGGACCTTCAAGCTCTTCATTCCTACCATGGTAAGAGAAAATCATAGTTGTAGATGCCATGTTCATGCCAAGTGCTTGCCATCTACTAGATACGGCATCAATAATATCATCTGCTAGCGGAGACACACTTCTATCCAAATTCATAAATGCCTAGTAATCAACAATTCCACCTTCAACTAAGCATGAATCATTCATGTTTCATAAGCCAAACCTGGGAACAAGCTCTCTCTTGCTTTTCTTCTTTCTTTCTTTCTTTCTCTTTCTTTTTTTTTTTTTTTGAGGAGCAATGTCACAAAACAAGAAGATAGACGTTAGTATCAGTAAAACTAGTTGACCTGTGTCCATGTGCTCTTGTGCCTGGGATTCTCAAATGTGTCTATGCACGGCCATGTAATAGGGCCCTATATCAATGCATACTTTGGAAGTGCATGCCCTGAATGGTGCAAAAGACAGGGTTGTGCAAGAAGCACATGGTTGTCACTCGTCGAGGCTTTTGATGTTACTTGTAGTTGTTGATGCCGGCTTTGGTGGAGGTATCCATTGGATCTCGAAATGATGTAATCCTCCTTATTGGGATCCATTTTAGAACAACATTTGGCACTGTAGAGATTACTTCAGGCGTCTTCCTCTTTGGATGCTTTCTGAACTATGGTATCCAGTGTGGTTGGCACTTTGGTTCGGTGGAGGCTACTTGTACTTTTGGCTTCCAAACCCATATCCTTTTTGCACGTCTTCCTACTATTGTTGAAGAGCTGATTTGATCTTCTTTCGGTCTCTGTACGTGGTTCTTACCCTTTCTCTTTTTGGCTTCTTTGTTGAGACCTTTCACATGTGGGAAAACATAGGTTGTTGTGGATGTAAGAGCTTCTTAGGTACCCACATCTGTAATCGCCCTTGTTGAGTCGCAGCGAATTTCGTAGGCACCCAAACTTGTCGAATATTTTGTGGTTGAGTTTGTCGTAGCTTCTGCATTCGTCTTCTGGCCTGGTGGGAGTCCCTAGAGGGGAATTGTGGGGTTAAGGCCAGTGGTTGCTCTCCTTTTCGTACCTAGATCTGCTTCATGCTCGGTACTAATTTCCTTTGGAAATCTCACTGTCTATTTGATATAGCAGTTGTTTTGTTCGGTTGTGCTTGCTTTGTTGTTGAGTTGTAGTGGCGGCATTAGTCCTTGCCCCAGAGGAGGAGTCCGCTTGTCTTTGAGCCTGTTCTTCCATGATTGAGTTCTCCTGCGACATAGAGCTTTTGACACATACAACATCTCTTTTGCTAAGATTAGTCCTAGGAGAACTACAAGATGTGACATCTGGATTTGTGAGCATGCCATTTTCTAGTTCTAATGTAAAGCATTGTCCCTGGACCCAAACTTGAAGAAGTTGACTTCTTAGGTTCAAGTTGACTGCATTGTCATAAATCCAATCTTGTCCTAAGACAAGTTGACTTCTTAGGTTCAAGTTGACTGCATTGTCATAAATCCAATCTTGTCCTAAGACAAGTGGTTCTGTAAGGTTCTCATCTTGACACACTAGCACTTTGACTTTCATTGGAACATCTTGAAGGTAGATGGGAAGTTCCACCTCGCCCAAACAAGGGGTTTCCACACCTCCCAATCCTATGAGATAAGCTTCTATGGGATTGATGTTCAACTGCAAGTCTTGGCAGTAGGAAAGTCTAACTACACTACTTGCTGCCCCTGAGTCAATCAATGCTTTCACAATCCTTGCACCCTTTCCTTGTCCTATCTCTATGGACACGAATGGACGTCGGTCAATGACTAGAGAAGTCGCAATGCCTGATTTTTGGCACATATCCATGTGATATTTTGGAGCTTTTGAGTTGACATCTAGGCCTAGTCGCCTTAACTTATTTTGCCTTATGCGCTCTCTAGCCTTTGCCTGTGCTTCTTCCCTCACCCTTAACTCCTCTTCTTTTTGCTTCTTAGCAGTGTTGAGTCTCGTAAGCATATCCTCAGTAAGAGGTTCTTGATATAGCTTGACTCTACAACCACTAATATAGTTTGGCAAGATATCACCTTCTAAAGTAGCCAATTGAACCGCGCCGCTAGTGGAAATTCTGTTAATGATCATGGGTCCATATCCTCGTTTTTCCAACTTACGGGCATGTTGTTTTAGTGTGTAAACCAACACTAGATCTCCCTCTTTTAGTCCCTTATCCTTAATGTGTGCATCGAAGTATGCCTTTTGCCTTTTCTTTGCAGGGTAGATGCGTGCTGCGGCTCGTAGCCTCGTCTCACCTAAGCGTTCTAGATCAAAGATCCTGGAGGACAACTCATGTCCATTCCACTCATGCTCTTGTGCTACCTTTAAGGCTGGGATGAGGAAGTCCAATGGTAGAACAGCATTCTGCCCGAAGACCATCTGAAATGGGGTGGCATTCAGTACCGTTTTATAGGCAACTCGATAAGCCCAAACAGCATGATGAAGCTGTTTATCCCAATCAGAGCGTTTATTATTTACCAGTTTTGTCAATACGTTACAGAGGATCTTATTGGTGCTCTCGGCTTGTCCGTTAGCTTGTGGGTGATAAGGGGCAGACTTCTTATGTATCACCAAGAATTCTTGGAGAGGATTTTCAATGACCTCATTTAAGAAGTGTGTGCCTCTATCGCTAACTAGCTCTATTGGTAGCCCATATCTCATGAACACATTCTCGAATAAGAACTTAGCCGTAGTCTGAGCATCATTCTTTGTTGTGGCTTTGACTTCTACCCACTTTGTAAGGTAATCAGTGGCTACAATAATGTACTCTGCGTGGGAGTTTCGAGCTGGGGGATTAATAGGACCTATGAAGTCTATATGCACGTCCTCCCATCATTGGTCTCAAAGGCATCTCATCTTTTCTAACTGGATATTGTGCCCGTTGGCATGTGTCACATTTCTTCACATAGGTATGTGCATCCATATGAAGAGTTGGCCACCAAAGTCCTGAGAAAAGAATGGTCTTGATTACTCGGTCAGGACCAAAATGTCCACCTGCAACACTACTGTGTGCAGTCTCTAAGACTTTCAGATAGTCTTATTCATGAACGCACAGTCTTAAGTAACCATCTTTGCCTCTTTGATATAGGTTGTCTCCTACCAAGGCATAGCCTTGAGCCTCTTGCTCCATGCTTCGTCTTCTTGCTAGACTAGCCTCTTTGGGTAATCTTCCCGACCTCATAAACTCTACCAATGGAGCACTTCAATCTGGAATTAATGACACTTGATAAAGGGTCGCATGCTCCACTGGGGGTCTCTCTCTGCACATTGGACAATTCTTAATCCACTCATGTATTTCTTTGTCCATGCTAGGCCAATACACTCCTAAACGCTTTAGATTCTGCAATGTTCGTTGTTTAGAATAGTGAGTTCCTAGCAATCCTTCATGAGCTTGCTGCAACCAACTACTATGTTCATCATCCTCGACACAACAAGCTAATACGCCCTCAATATCTTGTTTGTACATGCTTCCTGCCAATATGTTATATTTTTGTGATTTTACAATTTCTTCTTGTGATGTTTTAACATTTTTATTTGTGGGTCCGAAGGTTAGGACTGGTACCAACTTATTTGCCCATTTAGGAACAACTTCTCAATTGAACAGATAAGCGTCAGGTAGTTCATCAGACACTCCTTGCGGTGACTCTCCTGAAGTGATGCGAGAAAGGTGATCTGCCCTAAGGTGGGTTCTACCTTTCCTGACAACAACTTAAAAGTCATATTCCATTAGTAAGAGAAACCATCTTACTAACCGTCCTGTATTGCAAGGTTTATTGACCAAATATAACAAAGCTTGATGATCAGTGAAAAACTTAAATTTGTTGGCCAATAAATAGTGTCTAAACTTCTTCACAGCATATACCATGCCTAAGCCCTCTCGCTCAGTTGTGGTATAGTTTCATTCAGTTGCAGTGAGCTGTCTACTAGCATATGCTATGGGCAAATCTAAGTTTCCATCACCTGTGGGTTGTGCTAGCACACATCCTATGGCATGATTGGATGCATCCACATGGACATGAAATGGTTTATTCCAATCAGGAGTGGTCAGTATTGGTGCTGAGCACAAACGTTTCTTCAGTTCGTTGAAAGAATTCTCCCATTCATCGTTCCACTCAAAATTAGACAACAAGGCATAAAGGGGTCTAGCTGTGATCGCGTACATGTGAATAAACCTACGGTAGTATCCACAATGCCCCATAAAGGCTTGTACCTCTTTAACATTCCTTGGCCTTGGCAGCTCCGCTATGGCTCGTACCTTATCTTCGTCGGTTGAGATTCCATTCTTAGAAACAATATGACCTAAGATTTTACCTTGACGCACCATGAACACACACTTTTCTGGCTTCAGACACACTCGATATTCTCTACACTTGTTGAAGATTTGTCTGAGCTCAGAGATGTGAAATCCTCTTTCTTGGGAATGAGCACATAAATCGTCCACATACACTTCTAAGCTCTTTTGCAAGAACTCTTTGAAGACATGACACATGAGCCTTTGGAATGTCGCAGGTGCATTGGTGAGCCCAAATGGCATAACACGAAATGCAAAGATTCCCCATTCTATAGCAAAAGCTGTTTTGTGTTGATCTTCTGGGGCAATGGCTACTTGATTGTAACCTGAAAATCCATCAAGGAAGCTATAAACTTCCTTGCCTGCAACACGCTCCAATAGGTATTCCGTGATTGGAAGTGGATAACTATCTCTGATCGTAGCGGCATTAACTTTTTTAAGGTTAATACACACTCGCAACTTCCCGTTCTTCTTGGGCACCACTACAATGGGGGATACCCATTCAGTATGCTCAATCTCATAGATGAATCCAGCTTCAATAAGCCTATCAATTTCTTCTTTTATTTTAGCTGCATATGTATCATTATATGTGTAGGGCTTCTGTTTGGTGGGTTTGGCATCAGCAGTCATGGGGATCGTATGCAAGCATATTCTTGGATCCACTCCCTTCAAGTCTCTATAGTGCCAAGCAAACACATCCCTATATTCCCTTAATAGAGCTACGAGCTCCATTTCTTCTCTTGCACTCAGGTCATCTCCTATGTAGGTACATCTCTCTTTGTTCTCCTCAATGGTCACCACAATCTTTTTGGTCTTTTCTTTATTATCATATGATTCTCCTATGATGGCCTCTCTCTTAGGCATTCGTACCAAAATTTTGCGGTCGTCCACTTCATATTTCTTGAAGTTTTCTGGTACTTCAAACAATGATTCCTCCTCTTCTTGTTTCACTGCTTTTCTTTCCTTTTTCTTTTGACTACTCTCACTTCCATCCTTTGAATTTACCGTTTTAATACTTGTGAGAGGTTCTTCTTCTTTTTGGGTGAACACTCCTATATCTTCTAGATAGTGCTGCTCTGAGTTAAAGCAACTATCCATCACAATGGACTCTATATCATTGTCATTCTCTTCTTCTTCTATGACATCACTAGGATCACATTCTTCTAGCAAGGGCTGACACATGAACACTGAAATATCATAACCCTCCTCATCACAATGAGGTGTCCATTGTTCTTCATTGACAGTAATGTCCATGGTGGCTAAGATTTCAGGCCAGCCATGAGGCTCAAATTCCTCATCTGGAAAGATCATCGATGTGTAGGCTGGGTCTCTAACTGGTCTATCTCCTGGCGAAGTTCCTTCTTCTCTTGCCTTTAAGCGTTTTTCCTCTTCCTCTGCGACCTTGCACATCCACAAATGAGTATCTTCATGCAGGCATGATGGATTAGGTGAACTTGCAGAATGCATAGAGATAGAATCTTCTTTCGCTTTGTGGATAGGATTCCACTGTAGGGGTGGTACATCTCTGAAGGTGTAATCCTTCAAATTGACCTTGGTGGTGACCGCTAAGTGTTGTAAGTACAAGGAGTTGGTTCCCCAATCGTGTACTATTTGCAATTGTCGTAGGAAGGGTCTTCCTAGGATCATCTCATAGACATTATTTTTCTCAAAGTCACATATAGCAAATGTGTGCTCAAACTCTACACCACAAGTGGTTAGAGTTATCCCTTCTAGCAATCCTAGAGGCCTTTCAAAATGACCATCGGCCATTTGAAGCTTCATTCTAGTTGGTCTTAACGTGGGTTTGCCCCATTGCTTCCACAAGGAGGTGGTTGCAATAGCAACACCAGCACCTGAATCTATGATTGCTTTGGTTGTGTAACCTTGGTAGGTGATTGGAAGATAAGTATTACCTTCTTCACCCTCACACATGTCTCCTATTTTATCGAGTGGTATCTCTGGAACTTTTTGCTTAGAGCATGTTTTTGGCATATTGGAATCAAGTTCTGGGACCTGATCCTTCACATGGTTCCATAGCTCGGGTTTTGCTTTGAGCAGCTCTTCTACAGTGAGATGACATTGAACCTTAGTGTTCTTCACGACATCAGTGTTCCTTGGGACCACTGAGTCTTCATGTCTTACCAGTATTGTGGGAGCTCTGATCTGAAGAGATTCAGATCCCCATGGGCCTGGAAATTGAGGCAGTTCTTCTAAGGTATTAGATTCAAAATCTAATCCTTTGTCTTCTTGTTGTTCTGCTTCGTCTCCGTAAATAGATGGAATGTCTTGGGGAAATTGATCATGAAGATCATCAATCTCACGAATAGGAGGGGAATTACCCTTCTCCTTGGCCCATTTCTCCTCTTGTATTTCCCGCAAGAACTCTTGAGAGTACTGTTGAATTGAAGGAGGTATTCCAGCATCCGTGGAATTAGGAACATATGCTCCCATTGGTGGTGAGCTTCCCCTTTCAATAACTGGTTGAGCCTGTGGAGGTAAAGAAACTTGTGGTTTGTTTACCAACTGCTCTAATCTTTCTAGTAAGCCCTGGAAATGCAAATCCGGTTTGACAGAGTATCTGATTGAACTTTTGACTAGTCTCGAGTATAGCTTGAGCTTGTTCTACCATTTTCATGCACATTTTCATTCGTTCAATCTCTAAGTCTGCTCTAGGGTAACTCTTGTCTAGGTTTGCAACTGTTGGCCCTTCTTGAAGTCGAGCCTGGTAGGCCTTGAACATCATGTCCAAGCCTTCTAGGGTTGGATCCGCAAGAACAGACCCTGGTTGCGGCCTATTTACAATGGGTGGTGGGATGGGATGAGATGGAGTGGATGGAGTTTCGACATGTGAGGGGTTTTGAGATGCGATGTCTTCTATTTTTGTTTTTGCATCTTTCAAGATTTCTTCTAGTTCCGATAACTTTTTATTCCACTTGCGATTAGCCTTCTCTCTGGTATCTTTCCATGTTCTTGTTTTCCTCCTACTAGGTTCTCCCGATTCACTCGACTCCGATTGCTCTGCTAGTTTATCCTGTTTTAAGGCTTGTGCTCTAGTGACAACTTGTATAGGAGCCACATTACTGCAACTTGAACTTGAATCTGCCACTAAGCCTACCACATTAATAGGTGTAATCTTAGGTGCACTAGAGGGGTTTCTTGGACAATCTCTGGGGAGATGGTCTTTGCCACAATCAAGACAAAAAGCTTGTATTGTGATAGCCTGTCCTTGACTCGGGGATGGTGGATGGGGACAATCACGAAGGAAATGGTCACCCTGATATCTGAAACATGGTCCTCTAGGGGCTTGTGGTCTTACTTGTCTCAATTGGGGCCTAGGGTTAGCATTTGTGTACATGACATTGGAGTATTCAGGCTCCCAATTTTGTTCCATAGGTGGTGCCTCATATTGATACGGATAAATCTCACTATGTTCAGGTGACTCTGTGTAATAAGCATGTGGACTACCTTCATGGGAGTAGTCTCAACTATGAGCATGAGAGTCATTCTCTGAGATCAGTGGGGTCACTGGCACCAATGCTCTATTAAGGTTCTCTTCTGCCACTGCATACTTAACTGGAATTGCATTGGCAGGAGCTGGTGGTTGGTTTCCCAAGACTGGTTGTGGCCTATATGGTGCCTGATATTGCTATTGTGGTCTATAATATGGCTGTTGGTATTGGTTCTGATACCTACCTTGTGGGTAAGGTTGCTGATAATTCTGTCTAACAGCCTGCCTATTGTAGGGACAATCTTGAGCCATATGGTTTGTGTACTTCCTTTCAATAGTGCAGTATGGGGTATTCCTTTCTCTCATGTTCTGGTTGTGCATTGGGCATACATTAGCCATGTGGTTGCCTCCGCAAGTATAACACCGATTCAATGGGGTGACTCTCGGTGTTTGTCTATTTTGGACTCCCAGCTTCTTGGCAACTTGCTCAGCTATCTCCTCTATTTCCGTGGAGATTTGAAGTATGACTAGTAGAAATATCAGAATCCTTATAGAGTTTGGACAATCCTAATTCCTCTCCCAAGTTATCTTCTATGTCAATGCACGTCCGCACACACTCTTCTATGGATCTAGGCTCTTTCAAGTACACATATGATCTTAACTTAGTGCTTAGTAAGACATCTAAAAACAAAGCCACTTGTTTGGCTGGTGTGGGTAACTCTGGAGCAGGGCATCTCTCTAGATACTGTCTGAACCTTCTACCTGCTAGTCGCACTGTTTCTTGGGGTGTCTGCTTGAAGCTGTGGATCAAAGATGATGTGTTATGCCTGATACCACTCTTGGAAAATTCTACAATGAATTCGTCTAGCAGTTGAACTATATCGCGATAGTTGCGACTACTCAGTGGTTGAAACCAAGCCAAGGCAGTGCCCTTAAGAGTCAATCCAAATGCCTCGTACTGGGTGAACAAGTCCTCAACCTACTCAGCTCTTAACACTTGTTTGAACTCGGCCACATGATCATAAGGATCTCCTGACCCGTCAAAATAATTCTTCATTGCCTTGATCACTTGAGTGGGTCTAAGGGTTCTTGGGTGCTCTCGGGGTCTAGGCAATGGAAAATCCTGTTCATCTCTTTGTTGCCTATGTGCTTGATGTCTCTCTCTTTTAGGTCTTTCATTTTCAAATCCTGACCTATTCCTGCCCACGGTGTGTGCAAAACTTACCTCAGGTCTCTCTCTAGTTCTTTCTCTCTGGGCTTCATGAGCGTGGGATGATCCTACTCCTTGGAGGCCATGGGAAACATTGGATCTTGGTGGAGGGAAAATCAATTCACTCTTCCAAGTATATGCATGTCTATCATGTTCTGTTACCAAGAAAATTTTCTCTGATGTGTTATCCATGTAGACCACTTTGCCTGGTGTCTCTGGATCCTTGAACTCGTAGATGATGACTATGCCCAATTGGCTAGGTTGATCTGGCTTGAATCTCCAAAAGGCTTCCTCTGTTTCTCTATTCAAGAATAGTTCTATGCTTTTGTTGTCTTGAGGGATCCAATCCGGAGTGATCACTCGGGTCAAAACTGACTTACCTCTAGGAGTCTGGGGTCCTTGTCCTACATTTCCTTGTTTTAGGTCTCCTATTTCACTCTCAGGAATGACATTTCCAAACTCATCAGTCCTATCTGGTAGATTGGTGACCACATACATGGTTCCTTCCTTATCAATGTATGAACCCTCTTCGAACTTGACCACCGGGTGTTCAAGTCCAAAGGGTTGATCTGGATTTTTGAGTTGGACCACTGATCGCCTCAGGCCATCCTCATAGATGCGAGCACCTAATCGGTTGGTCTGAATATATGCCAACTGTGTCTTATAGGGACCTTCTGGTGTTTGTAAATAATCAGTTCCTGAGCCACCTACAGGTTTCCCCATGCTAAAAGACATTTCTGAATCACTTGTGTCTGAACTTAGTCTGTAAGGATGACCACTTAGTTGTTGTGCCCAAGACTTAGTTGTATGGTTGACACTAGCCTCAGAAGATCTAATGCTTTGTTTATCGTTGCCTAGGTGTCTACCAGACCTCAGGTTCATAAGCTTTGTCTTCTAGTCCCAAAATTCCCCTTTGTATTGCTCAAAATCCCTTGGGGCCCCCTTGGTTTCCTAGTCCCACCGGAGGATCAACTTCAAAATATCCTATCTGAAAATCAACGCATTATTCTTATCAAAAACAGTTGAGGCCGTGTAGGATTTGAAACGAGCTTTCCAACGAGCTATAGAGCTCAAAAAATGGACTTTGGATGAAAAAGTTATGTCAAATCAGGCTCCTGGGGGTCAAAACAGGCAAACAGGACCTTTTGGAGAAAATCGCGATTTTGTGAAATCAGGGAACCGCGATTGTGTGAAATCAGAGAATCGCGATGCTGTGAAGTCAAAGAATCGCGATTTTGAGCACAGAATCGTGTTTTTTGAAAATCACGATTTTGAGCACAGAATCGTGTTTCAGAGAATCGTGGTTCACAAAATCGTGGTTCACAGGATCGTGATTCAGAAAATTGTGTCTTCACAGAATCGTGTTTTAGAGAATCGTGTTCTAGAGAATTGCGATTTTGTCTAAGAGAATCGTGGTTTTCAAAATTTAGAGAATCGCGATTTTGAGTACAAGCACAGAATTGTGTTTTTTTGAAAATCGTGATTTTGAGCACAGAATCGTGTTTTAGAGAATCGCGATTTTGTCTTAGAGAATCGTGTTTTCACAGAATCGTGGTTCACAGAATCGTGATTCACAAAATCGTGTTTTCACAGGATCGTGTTTTCACAAAATCGTGTTTTCACAGAATCGTGTTTCACAGAATCGTGTTTCACAGAATCGTGTTCTAGAGAATCGCGATTTTGTCTCAGAGAATCATGATTCACAAAATCGTGTTTTTCACAAAATCGTGGTTCTCAGAATCGTGTTTTTTTGACATGAAAATTGTGATTTTGTCTCAGAGAATCGTGTTTTCACAAAATCGTGTTTTAGAGAATCGTGTTCTCACAGATCGTGTTTTTGGCTGAAAATCGTGATTTGTGAGAATTGCGATTTTGAGCACAACCACAGAATCGCGATTCTGAGAATGACCACAAAATCGTGATTCTTTCAGCAAGCTTTTAGGCGGGAAACAGAAAATCGTGATTTTCAAAAAAATTTGAATTTTCACAGAATCGCGATTTTCATCACAGAATCGCGTTTTTTTGGCGGGAGCTTCGAATTTTTGAGTGCCGAGCAATGGCGAGCTCTGTATGAGTAGAAAATCACGAAAAACACGGGCGCTTGTTCTCCCTTGCACTTCCTAACTCCTTCCCACACAATAATGCATGAAAAATGGTATGAAAATGGTGAAAATGCACTAAAAAACAAGAAATTTCTATGAAGAATAAGATGGAAGAAGGTGGAGATGATGATGATGAAGAAGATGAAGAAGAAAAATCAGAAAATGAACAAAAATGACAGTTTTTTTACCTTCCAACGTCGCAAATCTACGATCTTACCATCACAATGCTCGTCCTCGAAGCTCTCTCCCCGGCAACGATGCCAAAATTTGGTGTAGCTCAAGCGTAAGCACCACCTCCTTTACTTGTCAATCCGCGGAGACGTGAGGACCGGTATGAAGACCACGAGCAATGAAGGCAGAAGTGAGTGAGTGAAAGCACGCAAACATGCACACACATATACACACGCGCACAAGGTAAGATCAAAGAGAGGAACAATGGAAAGCTCCGATTGCAAAAGAGTTCTCTTACCAAAGCTCTATTCTCTAACAAGCCAACCCCAAAAATGAGCTCTCTAGCTCTTTTTATAGTTTTTTGACTAGTTTTGGCCCTGTCCAGACCTAGTGTCCGGCCTAGCTAAAAATTAGGTTCCAAGGCTTATTTGAGGGCTTTAACGAAGTCTAAAAATTATGAAAATTGGTAGGATGATAGTTCTAAAACTCCTCAAGCTCAAGGACCCTCGGCTTGAACAAAATGGAGTTAAAAAAATAGAAAATGGCATTTACAATGGTTTTTAGTGATGAAAATCACTATTTTTGTAGGGGATTCTTCTGAAAATTTGACATACACTTCTTGGAGCTCCCAACTTGCTCTCTATTCTTCTATGTCCACTTCTTTGATGCGCTTCCATGTTTTATGCTTGACCTTGAGTTCCAACACCTCGTCGACGTGATGTACAAGAATTTTGGACATGCAAAAAAGCGGTAAGCTCAATAAACAATGGTTGAATTGCCCACTACTTCCAAGTCCACCCCACAACTATTTACCGGCTGAAGACTACATGGTGAAATCCATCGAATTTTGGCTACATCATTATGTGACAGTACCAGTTCTCACTATAAAGATGACTAACAAAATCCTCAGTATGATACTTATAGTACTCAAAGTTTTTAAGCATGCAGCATATACATTTTTGAATTTCATCGACATTAACCAAGGCACATATATCCTCATTTTTTATTTATTAGTTATGCCTAGTCATCCTACAATTATGGCATATTATTCCAGATTTATGTTTTTGCCGAGTCAATACATGCAAACGTTCAAGGAAGCCTTTTTTATAGGATTTTTTGAGATTGACTCTGAGATTTTCTTGAAAATGTCAACTAATCTGAATTCCAGACTTGTGGCATATGAATTAAGCTTCTTTGCAGACCATAAATAGCCACCACATGACGGTGTGAAAGAAGAACAATGGAAACAACTCATGATACGTGAAGCAAATCTACTTAATGAGACAAAGCAAAAAGTATATAAAACATACTCCCACCAAATTCCAAAGCCTGTCGGGGACGATAGAGTTCAGGAGGGGGTAGTGTTGAAGGAGAGTTCAACAAAAAGAAAAGAAGAAGAAAACCAAGAAAGAAGCTTCACTAAAGACAATATATATGAAGACATATCTCTGTAGGAAGCCCCACAGGGGCACACAACACCCATCTCTGCACAGAGCCTTGCAGGGGCATACAATAGGGGGAAGTACGCAAGAGGCAAGGACGGATCAAGGCCAACAAGTATCCATGAAGAAGTGCAAGAAGATATCTGGCAGATCAAGAGCCCCAGGAAGGTGCTTCAACCTCTTGATCTTCGAGAGGTCCAGATCAAAGGCTGAGGATCCAGAGCTTCATACCTTCCACTGGTTGCATGCGTGGTAGCCTGACTAAACATATTGACGGAGAGGCAATTGGAAAATTAGACTACAAATTAATTGTAATTTATTTCCAAGGGTTGCAAGTGGTGAAAGGAAAAGAACAGGCTAAAAAACGCATAGGTCCCAAAGGATGTGAAAGAAGATTCAAGAACAAGGCCTTTAAAACGTAATGCCAACCTGAAAAGGAGGCAAGGCCGACCAAGTGATGCATGCGGTGCAAAGAAGTAAACAAGCTGCAGACAAGAAGCAAAGCCTGTCAAGGGACAACAAAGACAAAGAGGGAGAGAGTGTTGCAGAGCAAATAAGAGCAAAGATGCAGAGAAAAAGAAGGGCTCCAAAATTTTTCCGATTTGGACACTTTGTTTTTGTACCATAGTCATTTTGTAATATTTTTCCCGATGTAAATGCACTAGAGGAGTCCTCTAGATGCATACCCATAAAGATTTGTCTCATTACCCTTGTAAATTAGTAGGGAATTAGTCTTTTAGTCAATAAAGTTCCGGTCTCATGTGTGAAAGGACCAATTTTAGGGCACATGTATATAAGTTATTTTATGACTCTTTGTAAAGACTTTTTGCCATTGTGAGAATCAAGAGCACATAATTTTGAATTTGTGTCTTCTCCTCTCTGTAGCTTTTTCCTTGTGAGCTTGCATGCATGTGTGATGCTTGAAAAGAGTGTTGTCTATCCATGGAAGTGCTTGTTTGCTATTGGTAAGGTGTGTGTTAAGTGTAGGAAGTGCTGAAGTGTAGGAAGATCATTTTTGTGGCTCAATATTTTGCTCATAACTTGAAGCGGGAGCATCAAAATTGAGTGAAAAGACACCATTGGATGCGTCTTCTTGAGAGCTTCGAAAGGAAACCCCTATTCGCTATATTTGGAGTTCGGAGTTGAGAGAAAAGCTCGATTTACTGTTGACTGCTGTTCCAAGTGTCACGACACCATAGCCGACTTTGAGAGCCTGAATGTGGTAGATTTATACTTACATGTACCTTGTTAGACATCATTTGCATTGACCATCATTTGAGTGCATGTCTTCATACACTTCGCTAGGTTTTGATACTCCTTGGATTGATAATTAAAGTGTGAATCCCCACGATATGCACTTGAGGGGGATTGAGGTATAGTCTCTTTCTCCACAAGTCCCTAAGTCGATACTCAGGTACACACCTGGGCTTCCATATTCTTTACTGATGATGTCGATGACGATGGGCTATTTGATCCTCGAATAACCTTCCTTCTTGTTGCTTTGCAAGTGAACCTCAAGCTTTGAGACCAGGTTGCAGTCATGAGCTGTTCACACTCCTCTTAGTTTAAGACAATTCCAATGGAAGAAAGATTACCTCTTAAGGCAGTACACTACTGTCGGTACCCTTGAACTCTTCTACACTTTGTAATTTGCTTCTCCTATGCTCAAATCTCCTTGTGTCCCACCGTGCGTGCCAAATTTTGTTGGGGGATTCTTGTGCAGAAAGGGACTTCAGTGTTTGTAGGAAAATGGAGAGTGAGAACAAGCAAATTCATGGCACCGAAAGCTTCTGATCAATTAGGAAGAGAAGAATACAAGCTTGTACATAAGCCAAATGCTCTACGCAATATGCCAAAGACTAAATAATGCTCATGAAAACAAGGTTACAAAGTACTTATAATCTGCCGCCGACCTCTGCACCAGACCTCCACCTTCTCCAAGCTTGCCCTTGTGCACACCTTGCACCAAGCTTCCAATAAAGAGTGGGATGGACACCTTCTGTCGATGCGCACCTTCAATGGGACTTTGGAACTCTTGATATTCCTTGCTTCACCTTCTCTACAAACTTCTAAGTCATTCTTCTTGCACATATTGCACTTCACTTCTCTGCGTCGCACACTCACTGTATGCCTCTTACACTCTCTTAGTTTAGACTATGCTCACCTTGTTTAGTCTTCAAAGAATAATGCCTTGCCTCCATTTGAGTGTCGGTTCATGTACACTCCTAACTGCTAGAGTATCTTGGTGCTCAATTTGATGTCCCAAGATTACCTCCAAAAGTGGGCAGCCAACGAATCCCTATTTTGTCTTGTAGTGACTTTAGACTAAAACAAAAATTTTAATTGGGGGGCCATACTTTCCCTTCTATGTATGCTGCCACTTCACATACCTTCACATTTTGCCTTTTACTTCTTCAAATGTTCACCTAAGAGAGGGCTCACCTGAACCTTCCAAACACTTTAAAAACACTTTGAACCTTAGAGAAATTATAGAAATACACTCCGCAATTTGCAACCAACTTTTTGCAATTATACCCTTTGTGAACAATTAATTGTGCACTACTAGTGCACCTTGACACCCGAACTTTGAACGCTTTGACTTCACACATGTTGACTTTGACCTTGAACATGTTGACATCAACAAACACTTTGAACCTTAGAGAATTACAAAAAGACCCTCTCTAACCTGCAACCAACTTTCTCCAATTATACCCTTTGTGAACAATTAATTGCGCACTACCTGTGCACCTTGACACCTGACTTTGAATGCTTTGACTTAGCCCATGTTGACTTTGACTTTGAGCATGTTGACTTTTACTGCTTTGCCTTTGACCCTTAGAATTTGATTATGGTTGACTTTGACCAATATGACTTTTATGGGTTCAACAGTTGCCCACCACCTAATGGGTGCTCTGTCTCGGAGAGCTACAACCAAAACTCTAAGCAGAGATTACACCAATATTCATGTGCTGCAAAATCTCAAAAGGACACTTGAGCAACTACCAAGTCCACGAGTAGCAGTAGAGAACAAACACCAGAGAAGAACCAAAAGTGGAAATTTTGCACAAAAAAGCAAAGGATGGCGAATGGAGGGTAGGAAGGGGGGGGAAGGGAGGGCTGAGGGGGCTGAGATTGATAGGGCAAGGAGGGGTAAGGATGGGGCTGGGTAGAAGGGTAAAGGGATAGTGAGGGAGTAGGATTATGGGCTCTGGAGAGGGCCAAAATGATTGACAACAAAGCTACAGAGGGTGCATATGGAAAATGTGAAACATATGAAAAAATAAAGTGAGAATAGACCATGTGGACCATGTGCGTAAAGAAAAACCCTGATAAATGTGCTCAAAACATGCTGGTTTTGATTGAAAGTAAAAAAAAAAGTGAAATTTTGGAAAAACTAAGTCCAAAAATGAGTCCATAGTTGCCAAAAGACATGAAAATGACTCCAACTTTGAGAAAAATTTCCATCCGACGCCCAATCCAGAGCCAAAAACATTGGACCATGAAAAATAAAAAAATATATATTTTAGGATTTAAAATTATATATATATATATATATATATATATATATATATATATATATATATATATATATATATATATATATATATATATATATATATATATATATATATATATATATGTGTGTGTGTGTGTGTGTGTGTGTGTTCTTTTTTCTTTGAAACACACGTGGGGCAAAGCTTAAAAGAACATATAGAAAAATAAAATAAAATAAAAGAAATTAAAAATAATGAAATAAATAAATAAATAATAAAAGAAATAAAAGAAATAAAATAAAAAATAAAAAATAAAAATTGGGGGTCTGGGGGGAAAGAAAAAATAAAAATAAATTAAAATAACAAAATCAATCAATAAATAAATAAATAAATAAAATAACTAAAAATAAAAAAATCGTTTTAGAAGAGAGAGAGAGAGAGAGAGAGAGAGAGAGAGAGAGAGAGAGAGAGAGAGAGAGAGAGAGAGAGAGAGAGAGAGAGAGAGAGAGAGAGAGAGAGAGAGAGAGAGAGAGAGAGAGAGAGAGAGAGAGAGAGAGAGAGAGAGAGAGAGAGAGAGAGAGAGAGAGAGAGAGAGAGAGAGAGAGAGAGAGAGAGAGAGAGAGAGAGAGAGAGAGAGAGAGAGAGAGAGAGAGAGAGAGAGAGAGAGAGAGAGAGAGAGAGAGAGAGAGAGAGAGAGAGAGAGAGAGAGAGAGAGAGAGAGAGAGAGAAGGGGGTTTTTTTTCTTTGGAAAAAATAAATTTAGCTTTGAGGGGGCTTTTTTTGGGGAGAGAGAGAGAGAGAGAGAGAGAGAGAGAGAGAGAGAGAGAGAGAGAGAGAGAGAGAGAGAGAGAGAGAGAGAGAGAGAGAGAGAGAGAGAGAGAGAGAGAGAGAGAGAGAGAGAGAGAGAGAGAGAGAGAGAGAGAGAGAGAGAGAGAGAGAGAGAGAGAGAGAGAGAGAGAGGGAGGGAGGGAGGGAGGGAGGGAGGGAGGGAGGGAGTGAGGGAGGGAGGGGGGGAGGGGGGGAGGGAGGAAGGGAGCGAGAGAGAGAGAGAGAGAGAGAGAGAGAGAGAGAGAGAGAGAGAGAGAGAGAGAGAGAGAGAGAGAGAGAGAGAGAGAGAGAGGGGGTTGTTTTTTTGGAAAAATAAATTTAGCCTTTAGGGGGCTTTTTTTGGGTGTTAAAAATACCCTGAAAATATAAAAAAATGCTAATAGTATAAAAAAAAACTTCAAAAAAATGCCAAAAAAAACAAGAAAATTTCTCAAAAATTTTCCCAACTTTTCTAGGCCACTTTCCCACTCAAAACCATAGAGAGCTTCCTTTATTCTTCGATTTTATCAAGAAAATATCATTGAAAAAGATGAAAAATGCTAGAAAATTCTAAAAATGCCTTAAAAATTCCCAAAAAGTTTCTAAAATTATTTTCTTATGGAAAGGTTGGGAAATTGCTTCTAATGTGCATAAAAAATCAAGGAACAAGCATGAAAATGGAAAAAAACTACTAAAACTTGAGCAAAAATGATATGAGAAGGCTATGTACAACCTGGACAGATTTTGCAAGTTCCAGGTGATCTATAAATCTTCAGTTGTGTTGATGATAGGCCTTGAGTCATGAGATTATGACAAAGAGAAACCCTTTGCCCTCCATAATCGCCAATTGTACTTCACTTCATTTGTTTCGTCTTCTTTTTGTGCATACTAACCATCTGATAGGGCCACCGTAAATCCTTCATTAGAATACTATCCCCTCCATATTGAATCTTTTGTATCTTTGTTTCAGCTACTTTATGACTTAATCTGCAAAATTTCATTTTTACTATTCCAGCTTCTTCATCCAATGGAACCCTCTGTTTCCAAAGACTTGCAGGTACTCCTTCCACTTCATTGTAAAGCTCTGCACTTACTATCATAAAAATTGACATAACAGATGATATCCATACCAATATCCATAACAAAATAGCCATTGATATAGGATTTGAAGTAGCTTCATCACTCCTACACTTAAGGGATTTTCTTTTGTTCTCTCTTCAATGGCCTTTGACTGAGACTGTTTTACTCAAATCAGTAACCTGAAGGATGTCGTCTTTTTCTTCATAGACTTCCTCTCTACTTGAGTTTGGAAAAATTCCATAGCAAGAAGATGGGTCTTCTGCAAGGAGCCAAGCCAACATGTTTTCTTGTTCATATAAATTTGCTTCTTCATACAGGTCTGCCTCTAGGTTATCCAACAATATTTCTTCCATACAAATACCAATTGTCTTCATCATGCTATTATGTCTTTGGTTGTCTCGACCTTCTTCTAAAAATATCCGCTGCAACTCTTTTCCCTCTTGCTTTACCCACATTGTGTCCTTACCCCAGTCATGTAGCACATTGGCATGCCATAACCAAGGTCTCCCAATCAGCAGGGGGAAACTTCCTTCTACCTTTGGAAACCTTAAGACAACAAAGTCCAAGTTAAAGATTGTACCTTGCATCTTGATTGGGACTCCAGGGACCACTCCCATAGGCCTTAATATGCTTTGGTCTACCAACGTTATAGTGAAGTTGAGAGGTCTTGAAGGTTGTAGTCCAATCTTTTCATGGTATGTTCAGGCATCAAGTTAATGCTAGAACCGCCATCTACAATGAATCCTTGAAACTCATGTCCTTTGATAGTGATTTTTAAACGAGGACTCTTATAATATGTGAGGGGTGCTTCCCCTACAATTTTATCTTTGACTTCACCCATGTTGACATTGGCTTTGAGCATGTTGACTTTGATTGCTTTGACTTTGACCCTATGACTTTTACTATGGTTGACTGTGGCCAATATGACTTTTATGGGCTCAACACTCCTAAAGAGGGGAAAAAGTGCCCTGACACACATCACTACTAAAATATATTAACATATGATATACCCATGGCCACATTTATTCCCAACTGGGGTTATATGCTTGTAGAATGATGTGGCTTGGAATAAGGAATGCACCTAGCACTCCAACGTGTATGTAGGAAATTTTTCTCCATATCTTATAAATTTCTTAGAATTTTGTCTTGATGATTTTTTTGTTTCAAGATACAAGAATGCACATCTGCATCGCTTCAACTATGCTTTGAATGTCGTCAAGATGTTCATCCTTTTTAAATCTCGCTAAGTCAATATTTGCAATTGTTTCTGGTAAATGGCTTGGTCATGTAATATTTATGACATGTATCATGGTCAATTTTGTCAAAATCAAAGTGATACAAGACTATCCTAAAGAAGTACAATGGTTCTTTGGAAAAATCGGATGGCACTATTGGCATTTGCATCATCCATTTCACATTGTAGTCCCTCTTAATTGCCTAGCCCATGTTACTCCAAGTTTGTTAATTGGATCAAGAAGTGCACACTTGCTTTTGAACATCTTAAGCAACTTCTCACATAGGCATTGATGTTGCGAGTCTAGGATTGGGAACAATCTCTCCATGTTTTTGTGAATGCTTTGGAATTAGCTATTGGGAGTGTATTAATGAAATTTACAAGTATAGACTGGTTCCATCCTTTATATTATGCTGGTAGAATATTGTCTTTAGCTAGAAATAATTATTTAGCCCAAGGAAGAATGTTTGGGCTTAATCTATTCAATTAAAGAGATTTTGGCATTAATTTTTGGGATAAATATTCTCTTTCCATGTTGATAATTCTGCATTATTCTATTTAGTTAGGTAGTAAGCCTTAATTGGCTGATTTGCCAATGGATGCTACTTCTAAAAAAGTTTAATTTTGAAATCTGAGACAAGAATAGAGTATCTCATATGATAGATGATTATCTTTCTTTGCTTGACTTAGGAGATCCCCATAAAACATCGATGATGCCGTCCCAGATGCCAAATTATTCATGTCAATACCACAACCACTAGTTGACTAGAATGCTCCTCCCTTAGAGTCTCTAAAAGACTATACTAATATGAACTTCTACACACTTTGTTAGAAAACAAGGTTATGCCTTCCAATTTTAGTAAGATAGCAAGACATAAATTAGCCTTACAAAGTTTTTGATTCTAGATTTTACTTAGACAATTATATTATAAGGATATCACAAGAGTTTGGCTTCATTGTGTGCAACCTCATGAAGTGTTAAGAATAATTATAGAAGCTGAATTCCATCATATAATATGGAATCTTGGAGCAAAATATCATTCATTCTGGCCTATGTGGCCTATGATTCACAAGGATGTTCAATGCAAACTTTTTGCCTTGCAACATCTGTGAGATACTTGGAGAAATTCTATCACTAAACGTGATCCCATTGTGACCTATCTTGCTAGTGGAGCCTTTTAAAAAATGGGGTTTGATATTTGTTGATCCGATCTCTCTGGATTTAGTTAGTACTAGAAATTTATATATTCTTACTTGTATCGATTATTCTATAAAACAGACCAAAGCTTGAGCACTTAAGCATTCCAATGCACTGATAGTAGCTCATTTCTTGACTGAGGGGTTGTTCTCTTGGTTTGGATTTTTATTAGAGCTGATTTCTAATAGAGGAACCTATTTTATGACTCAATTTATACAAAGCATTCCCGATCACTTTAAAATTTGACATAAATTTAGTTTCCCATATTTTTCCAAATAAGTGGACTTGTCAAAAGTAATAATAAGGTCTAATTACAAATTCTACGAAAACTTATTATTGAGCATGCTACAAATTGGGACAACGTATCTGCAATTCTTTGGGCTTAGCACACCACATAGAAGGTAGCAATTGAATGCTGCGAATTGGGACCAATATGTACCTGCAATTCTTTGGGCTTACCAAACCACATAGAAGGTAGCCATTGGATCTACTCCTTCCAAATTAACATTTGGACTAGCTATTTTACCCTTGGAATTAGCAGTACCGAGTTTTAGAATAGAAATTCAACATCGAATCCTACTTGATAAATCTTTGGATTATCTTCTAGATTCTCTACACAATTTAGAAGTTGACAAGTACCATTTTTTGGCTACTTCAAGTGATGCAAGATAGGTAGAAAAGATGGAATGACTGCAATCTTAAGACTCCTATTTTCAATATTGGGAATATGGTTTCGTTTTTCTACTATAAGGTAAAAAGAAAGGCAAGCAAGTTTAAAATTAGATGGATTGGTCCTTTTTATATTGCTTCAAAAATTGTTTTGGACACGTTCATGTTACGAACACTAATTAGATAGATGATCAAAAATCTTGTGAACAGATCCAAGTTATGCCCATATCAATGGTAACATCATCATTGTCTCAAATTGTACAACGCTACGATCTTGAGGCATACACCCTGACAATCAATCTTTTGATCTCCCTCTCCCATAATTATAAAACTTTGATATGTACCTTCATTTTGAAGCATTCTCTTTGGCATGGCCAACTGCATATATACACCAACTCATCTCTCTCGACTTTTGTGTCTTGTGCATTGCCTTCTCAGATGTTTAACAAGTAGTGATAATGGTGAATTGCCTACCAAACACTCACATACCTCATAATGGCTTGGTGCTAAAGGTTATGAATTAATTAGAAGAGCATAGCTTGCTATGATTTACCCTCTTAGATTGGTACTAGATACTTTTGCACCCTCACATCCTAGGAATTATTGATCAAGTATCACAACAACATTTAGGATAACCTATGTGGGTTACATATGAATGGACAATGTGGGAGTGTTCCTAAGGTTGAGGCTTGCTCACAAAGATCCCTTGTGTAAATTTTCCAGCAATTCATGTGAATTCACAACATTAAACAAACAAAACCAATTAATCATCCAAGATTTCAATAAAAAACAATGTAAATGAAGATGGAATGAAAAGTAAAATGATTAGCTTGGATATTTTAATTCAAAACCCAAAATCAAGGTTGATTTTGTATGAACTTTGTTGTTGAAATCCACCAAGTTTGTTGAAGAAGCTCATAATACATCAACTTGAAATCACCATCTCCATGAAATCTTCAAAAACAATATCACATGCTCAAAGATGAAGGTTATATTGATAATTAAAATGTGTAAGAAGTACAAAGTTCAATGAATCAAAAAGTCCATAAGAGGTTTCTCAAATTGGTTGCTCAAGGTTTAACTCAAGGGTATAGGCTCACAAGTTCTGAATTTTCTCTAAGCACTTAATTTCTCAAATCTAGGAAGAAACTAAAAATGAATGAACTTTTCCTCTTATAGGAAAAATTGACCCTTTGATCCATGCTTGATTTAAATGGAACAATCAAATCCCTTTATTTTTCCTTGACGAACAAACATGTATTCTTTCTATATGATCTTTTACATAGGCTTTGGAGGGTAAAAAAGTATCCAAGTTTGAATCTGTTTGTTGCTCCTTATTTATCTTATTTAGCTCCATAATTTGACTATATTTGAACCCTTTGAATTACCTTCGTGAGGCTTCCATTATTTTGAAAACTTTGTCTCCTTCCTTCATATTTTATTTTCTTCACTTGATCTAGACAAACGTTTGAGCATCTTCAAGGTTGATAATTCTACACTAAGCTTTACTTACTCCATATTCATGACATGATGAGGGTGCATGGCCACAATCACTACCACATGTTTCCCCTACCAAAACTATGCCTCCTTTGGAAGTGCCAACAATGATCAAACCATCTAGCATGGAGGATTAGAAGTGATGATATTTTCTCATGGGTAAAAGAATTTATGTGGCTTCATGCAAGAACATATAATGTAGCCCTATCATTTGCATACTCTTTAAATGCATGAGAGAAAATTATGGTGCATCATGAGGTACTTGAGTGACTCCCAATTGGTTCTTTGATGAAGAACATAATATTCATAATGTTCTCAATTTAATAAGCCCTTAAGTTTTTTAGTGCAAATAGATTAGTGCATGGGTTCTCAATTTCAACACATGTGTCTTTTATGCAAGGCATTGTAATGTTGCCCTAGACATGCATACTTGAGGTGCAAATTTTTTCTCACATGGTGCAAAAGAAAAGATACTTGGAGATCCCAAGTGGCACATTGATGTACTAGAGGCATAAGCTTGTCAGATTTCATTACTTCGATAGATGGAAATCTTTCAAACATGGTCTCACATTCACTCATGTGAAAGTTGATTATTGTGCATAGGTGAAACCTTAGTGTCTATATGCAAGCCATTGATAGTGTATTGCTGTATTTAATGATACTTTAGATGCATAAGAAAAACTTCAATGGTGCATAGGCAAGAATTAAGGATTTTAATGGAGAGGATTTCCACTCATTTGAAAGTACCTTTCTTCTTCACAAGATGAAGCTTGATTCCTATCAAATAAACACACTATCATATTCAAAGCCTAGATAATGACAAAATATTATATTGAATGATTTCAAAAGTTAGAGCATATTTTCATCATCATTTCAAAAGGAAAGAAACTTGGAAAAGTAGAAAGCTGGAGATCCCTCTTTTCATTATGTTTTTTCCTAAAAGAAAACATAACAGATATTTGAGATTTTTACAAGGAAAATAATTAAATTGAAAAACTCTTTTGATTTCAAGAATGAAACTCAAAGAAAATTAAGCTCCTTTTCAAAATTCTTTGATTTTTTTCATCATTTTAGATTTTTTAATAAAAAATTTACTTTGCAAGTAAAAAATGAGTTAAATTCTTATGTGAGAAATTCATGAAAAAACTTCTTTTCTAGGAAACCAAATCAATTGTGGAAAAGCATTGTGCCATTGAATTTTCTTGATACTAGCATATCTTACAATTATTTGGAAGATCCATGAAAGTGCCTCTCTGAAATAAACTCTTAGATTACAAACTAATTGTTTAGTCCATATTTTGGAATTCACTTCATGTTGAATATCATATATGGGTTTATGAAATCATAAATGTCATTTAAATATGCCTCCACCTCTTCTTGTGAGACTAATCCATATTTTACACACACTTTTTCAGTCAATAAGACATGAGTATCCTCATTTTCAATATTTTCAAAGAGATTTAGGTCCAATACATTCTTCATTCACATTTTCATCGTGAGTCCTTTGATGGTTTTCATCACATACTCTTTCAATGCATGATCTTTTGATAGAATTCATTAAAGCTATGCATACAAATCGATTGTTTCTACACCACAATCATACATTATTTTTTACTTCCCAATTATAATCCTTATGCATTTCATTAAAATAAAATATATTTCTTTGAAAATGTTCACAATTATACTTTTGAAAATTGAAAAAAACTTTATTTCCATTTTCTTAGAAAGGAGTTTGATTAGGAAAAAGAGATTTATGACTTAATTCAATCAAATTATCTTCAACACTCTCCATCTTCATGTGATTAATGAGAAGATCCTCATTTCCACAATCTCCTTCATGGATAATGGTAGACTCATACTCATCAAGAGACTCAAATATGCTCAATTTGTAATCATCTTCCTCTTTCTTAGTGTTCATAGTATCAAACAAAAGGCAATCATTTTCATTATTTTTCTCAAAATTATTATCATTGCAAGAAATCGTTGAATTTTAATAAGAATTATCATGATGATCACACTTAGACTCTTTTCAATCAATGTATTTATAACACTAATTTGTGTGAATCCGTGAAAGAAAGATGTCTCAACATTAGGTTCAATAGGTTCAAACAAAACATTCTTTGAAAATCCATGTATCAAAGAATTTTGAAAAGCATGTATCCTCAAATTTTCACATTCATTTTCATCTTCTATCCTACATGCAAAAGTAGAAGAATCACTACATTCATTCTTTTGGTTAGGTGAATTATTCACGTACATATCCTTCTTTGTGGAGCCAATTTCACTTTATGTTCATGGATTTTATTCCTTATATAGTCAAGTTTTGATTTAGGAATAGTGATATTTGCATTTTGTAGAGAAAAAGAAGAGTGAGTAGAGAGAAACAAGAGTGAGAAGAGAGACAGAGAAAAAAAGAGAGAGGAACAGAGAGAAGAGAAAGAGAGAGAAGAGAAAGAGAGAGAAAACTATGAGAGAGAAAGAAGAGAGTAGAGAGAGAAGAGTGAAGAAAAAGAAGAGTAAGTCACTGAATATGCATGCTACACCCAATTAATAAAAAACAGAAGAGTGCTCCTAAGATTAAGGTTTTCTCACAAAGATCCCTTGTGTAAAGTTTTCAACAATTCATGTGAATTCACAACATGAAACGATCGAAACCAATTAATCATGCAATATTTCAACAAAAAAATGTAAATGAAGATGGAATAAAACATAGAATGATTAATTTGAATATTTAAATTCAAAACTCACAATCAAGGTTGATTTTGTATGAACTTTGTTGTTGAATTCCACCAAGATTGTTGAAGAAGATCATCATACATCAACTTGAAATCACCTTCATGAAATATTAAAAAACAATATCACTTATGATCAAAGATGAAGGTTATATTTCTAATCAAAATTTTTAAGAAGTACAAAGTTCAGTGAATCAAAAGATCCATAAGAGGTTTCTCACAATTGGTTGTTGAAAGTTTAACTTAAGGGTATAGGCTCACAAGTTCTCAACTTCTCTAAGTACTCAAACTCCCAAACTCATAAATAAACTAAAAAGTGAATGAACTTGCCCTTTTATAGGAAAAGGTGACTGTTTGATCCATGCTTGATTTAAATGGACCAATCAAATCCCTTTCTTTTTCCTTGACAAACAAACACATGTGTGCTTTCTGTATGATATTTTACATAGGTTTAGAGGGTAAAAAGTATCCAATTTTAAATCTATTTGTTGCTCCTTGTTCCTCTTTTTCATATCCATTATTTGAATATATTTGAACCCTTTGAATTACCTTCATGGGATTTTCTTTATTTTCAAAACTTCATCTCCTTCCTGCATATTTTCATTTCTTCACTTGATGTAAACCAATGTTTGAGCATCTTCAAAGTTGAGAATTCCACACCAAGCTTTGATTAATCCATCTTCATGACATGATGAGGGTGCATGGCCACAATCAACCACAATGTATCCTTCATGTCACTACCAAAACCATTGCTACTAGATTACATATATCGGAGCATGGCATTATCAAATCGAACACACAACATATGGTCCCCATTCAAGAGTTGACACGAAAATTTGGAATAGCTAATAGCCATAAAGATCATCTATCCAACAAAGGAGTATGGGAGGATGAAATCTCAAGTTTGTGGTTGATGTGCTAAATCTATAACTGAAGCATTTTATGATTTTTCAAGTGTTCTAGAACTAGCTCTACAGAGTAGAAATGGCACCATTAAGTTGGTCATATTACCTAAAATGAAAACTTTCCTGTAAATGCCACATATTAATTGACAAAAACACTTGCAAAGTAAGTGAGGAGTTCAAACCAGAGTCCACCATATCTTTTTGTTGATCCTATGCCATCATCCTCCAAGATCTACTACCACCCCCAAAAGTTCCAACTCAACAACCACCTATTAACCCAATCTCTATTATCAATGAGTTCAAAGAAGTTAAAAAATACATATACAACTTATTCCATCAATGACAAGACCAAGGATAAGAATATTTAGCCCAAACCATTGATTCCTCCTTTGACAAGCAAGATTAACAGTCCATATAGTAAGAATGAAAATAACAACAACATGAGCAATAATAGACTAGACAACAATGCCAAAAACAACAATCAAAATAGCACACTATCCAATAGCAATAAAAAGAAAAATATGCTTTTGGAATGAATCATACACTCAACAATGGTACCTCTTATTTTTCAAGAATGCATAGAGATAGACCCCAAGATAGAAAAACTGAGATTTCTCCCAATCTAATAAACCAAGTACTTTGAAACTGTATAAACATAAACTAGCCACAAAATTCTAGAAATTGGATGGTTGCTACATAATTAGAATATGATGCTATCATGAAAAATGGTACCTGATCTTTATGTGACTTGCCTCCTAGCAAGAAGGCCATTGACACTAAATGGGTATACAAGCTAAAGCATAAGCCTGATGGAACAGTTGACAGGTATAAGGCTAGACTTGTTGCAAAGGGTTATGTGCAAGAAAGAGGCATTGATTTTGATGAGACCTTTGCACCTACATACCGAATGGCTACTGCTCATAGCATCTGTGCACTTGCAGCTCATCATGGTTGGAATGTACACTAGTTGGACATTAAAAATGCATTTTTGAATGGTGACTTGCATGAAGAAGTGTATGTTTTTCAACCCTACGGCTTTGTATAGAAAGGGCATGAAAACTAGGTGTCTTGGTTAAAGAAGGCATTATATGGTTTAAAGCAAGTACCATGTGCTTGGTATGAAAAGATACATGCCTATCTGATTGCAGATGGTTTTGAGAACAGTCCAACTGAAAGCACCTTATATGTTAAGCTTGCTAATGATGTGCTTTTGATCATTGTTGTGTATGTTGATGAAATGCTGCTCATTGGTCCTCATGAGAAGCATATTGCTAATTTTAAGGCTGATTTGCATGCCCCATTTGAGATGTCTGATTTGGGGCATTTGCATCATAATTTGGGCATTCAGTTTATGCAAGTTGATGGCAGAATAGCTTTGTGTCAAATGAAATATATTGACACATTATTGCAATGTTTTGGCCTTCAAGACTGCAAACGTATTTCCACTCCTATGGAGATAGGTTTATGATTGAGTCTTCATGATACTGGAGATGCATTTGATGCTATTCTCTATCACCAAGCTATTGGATGGCTGATTTACTTATGCATTACTCAGCTTGATATTTAGTTTTCTGTCTCACAAATGAGTAGGTTTATGCATTGCCTAGGTGTCAAGCATTCGTAGGTGGTTAAGTGCATATTTTGCTACTTGATTGGTACTTGACTACTTGGGTTGTTTTATCCCAAGGGGGGATCACTACTGCCAGATTTACATGCTTTTTCTAACTTTGATTAGGCTAGTTGCTATGACACCCTTGTGTCCACTAGTGGCTTTTGCTTCATGCTTGGTAGCTCATGTATATCTTGGTTGAGCAAGAATTAGCCTACTATGGCCACTTTGAGTTGTGAGACTGAGTATAGGGCAACTTTCATAGTGACTATTGAATGTGTGTGGCTCAAAGGCCTTATGGCTGATTTGGGTGTTGGTCAGTCTTCTGCCACCACCATCTTCACTGACAGTAAGAGCACATTGGTAGTTGCAAAGAACCCTATGTTCCATGCTTGCACTAAGCACATTGAGGTGCAGTATCATTATGTCAAGGAGAGGTTCTCTGCTAGAGAGATCAGCTTGGCATATGTGCCCATGTAGGAGCACATTACAGACCTTTGTGAGGAGATGGATAGGTACTTGATGAAGATGAAGTGGTGCTGCAAAATCTTTGTAGTACACCAGCCAAATGAACTCTAGAGATATATGGTGGGCCCATTTAGCTTTCCAAAGGATGTATTAGACACCCTATGTACCTTGCAAGATTACTCTCAAGAGGATGAATCAAAACAGACAAGTTTGACCAATAATCACCATGAAGAAACTTTCTATTTTGGTCATATATGCTTCAGTATTTCACCTAGTGCTCATTCTCTAATCAAAATTGACCAGAGAGCTTTTTAGAGGAATTTAATTAGGAAGAAAAGAAACCTCTTGGAAGTTATTTCATGAAAAATCATTGACCATACTAAGAGAAATTAATTTAGCAAGCTACATATGTAATCCTGACTTTTCAGGAAGAAGAAGGTGTAGAGACATAGGCGACTTCTAATGAATATTTCTCACGATTGAGAAATCCAAATGCAATGAAAATTTGAAAGTTCAAAGTAGACTTAGAGAACTAACATTAACAAGGTTAATTACTGAAAATAATGCACCATGCTCAGAGAAATCATCTCTGCAATCTGATTGAAAAACTGAGGTTTGTGACAGTGAAGAGTTCACTCACATAGACATGAAGATATGGTCACAAATGATCATGAAATCAAATGTATATTGAATGTAAACTACAATGAACTTACTGGTACATATGTGTGCTTTGAGATCACACTCTGATATGGCAAGAAGCTCAACTAATGTGTGTACTAAATCCACGACCAAATCATATGTATATACAGTGGTGATTGGAGCCAAGATTTGAATTTTGAAATCTTGCTCACCTAAGTCAGTTTTCCTAATTCCTACTGATTGATTCTCAACTTACTTAGTCACAAATTTGTAGCTTTCCTTTTCCTCCTCATCAAGTGGATTCAACCACTTTTGGTTCTTCATCTTTTACATAAGGTAATTGCTTAGGGAATTACAAGGGTGAGTTCATAAGTGAAATCTTCAAATCTTTAGTTTTTTCTTCAAGTATGACATATGTTTCTATGACATTTGAAGTCTCAAGCCAATACTTTGACTTGTTGTGTACTTGTTCCAACAACTTCCCCTCAATAAAGTAAGCTTGAGTTCTTCAATCTTCCAAGAGTACCTAAAAACCAATCATATATTTAAATCTATTGAGTTTAATACCATCCAATGCCTTTGTCAACATGTTTGCACATTGCTGATGAGTTGACACATATGATAGCTGAATTTCCTTGCTCAAAATATTCTCTCTTACTTATTGATAATGAACTTCAATATGTTTAGTTGTAGCATAAAAGACTGGATTAGAAGCTAAGTGTATAGAGCTCATATTATCTCCAAATATATGTGGAGTTCCAAAACCCAAGCCAAGATCTATGAATAGAGTCTTCATCCACATTGCTTCCTGAGTAGCTATGGCAAGATCTCTGTATTCAGCTTCTGTAGAGGAGAGAGCAACTGTAGGTTGCTTCTTAGATGACTATGAAACAAGTTTTGATCTTGCAAATATAACCCTTCATTTATGGTTCCTTTGAGATATCTGAGTATCCTCTTGGCAGCATCCATGTGAGGTTTCTTGGGTGTGTGCATAAATTGGCTTAGCACACTCACACTATAACATATATCTACTCTTGTCAATGTGGCATAGTTCAAACTACCCACAAGGCTTTGATAACTTGTGATATCTTCTATGAGCTCACCTTCATGTGAGCTCAATTTGTGATTAACTTCCATTGGAGTACCTACAATCTTACAATCTTGCATCTTGGACTTTGTCAACGTGTCTTTAATATACTTCCTTTGAGTGAGGAACAAACCATGATCTTTGTAGACTACTTCCAACCCAAGGAAGTATGTAAGTGAACCTAGGTCACTTATCTTGAACTCCTCTCTCATCTGATCATTGATCTTCTTCATTCCATCTGCATTGTTTCCTGTAAGTATAATATCATCCACATACAACACATAAATAGATGACTTCAGAATTACTCTTCTTGATAAAGAATGATGGATATGCCTTGCTAGATTGAAATCCTTTGTCTGTAGAAATGAAACAAGTTTGTGATTCCAAGCTCTTGGAGCTTGTTTGAGTCCATACAGAGCTTTATTAAGTTTACACACATAATCAAGATGTACTTGATGCACAAAACCAAGTGGTTGTGCCATATATACCTCTTCTGTTATCCACCCATTAAGGGATGCATTTTTTACATCCAATTGGAGTATCTTCCAATTCTTGGAAGAAGAAATACTAAGTAGTACTCTAACTGTAGGCATCTTTGCCACAGGAGAGAAAGTTTCTTCATAATCAATTCCTTGTGCAAAGCCTTTTGCCATAAGCCTTGCCTTATACCTATTGATGGAACCATCAGAATTCTTCTTTAGTTTGTAAATCCATCTTGAACCTATTACTTTCAGTAATGAAGTCTTGGGAACCAATTCCCAAGTGTTGTTTTCCTCTAGTGCTTCAATTTCCTCTTCCATTGCATGCTTCCATTTTGATTTCTCCTTAGCTTCCCCAAATGTTGAGGGTTCCTCTTGATTTATGTCCTAGGCTAGATAGATTGAATGTTTAGTAACTAGAGAAGTATCAGACCCATACCTTTCTAGTTTTCTTTTCTCTCTCATTGACCTTCTTAGACCATGATGTGATGATTCTGCCTCTTGTCCAAGTTCCTACACTCAATCTGAGATACTTCATCATCTTCTAAGGTATCTTGCTCTTCAACTTTAGGAGGGTTGTCCTTGACAAGCTTTGGAAAATCTTCTTCCATGTCATAACGTAATTTGACTTTCCTGCATGAATCTTCATATCAAGAACCATTCTCATCAAACACTACATCTCTACTCACCAAAAAACCTTTGTTGCTTGAGTTGTATAGCCTGTAGCCTTTTTTATTGTTGTGATATCCAATGAATACACACTTTTTTGCTTTTGGATCCATCTTTCCTCTAACATGTGAAGGAACATGAGCATAAGCAATACATCCAAAAATCTTACAATGATCCATGCTTGCTCTTCTTGCATTCCAAGCCTCATATGGTGTCATGCCATCAAGTGACTTTGAAGGTAACCTATTGATTAAATAGGTGGTTGTGGATACAACCTCAGCCCATAAATAATTAGGTAAATGTTTTTCATTTAACATAGACCTTGCAGCTTCAACAATTGTTCTATTTCTTCTCTGTGCCACTCCATTTTGTTCTAGAGTGTACCTTGTAGTGTTTTCTCTCTGGATTCCCCTTTCTTGAAGGAAGCAATCAAATTGATGGGACAAGTATTCTCCCCCTCCATCTGACCTTAGTATCTTTAATGCTTTACCTATTTGGTTTTCCACAAGAGCTAAATATCTTTTGAAGCATGAAAAAACTTCATCCTTGTGTTTCATAATAAAGTATAGGATAGTCCATTTACTACAATGATCAATGAAGGAAACATAATACCTTGATCTAGATATTGAAGCATCCTTGCTAGGTCCCCATACATGTGTGAACCAATTCTAAGAGGTCTCCATGCATATATCCTTTCTTCATGAATGGTAACCTGTGAGCCTTTCCAAATTGACATGCACTACACTTATAAATCATGTGTTGCTTTGACAAATTAGGGAGTAATTTTTTTTTAATGATCTTTCACCAATATGTGCTAACCTCTTGTTCCATACTTCCAATTTTGTGAGTGCCTGACTACCATAATTAAAAAGAGCAATGTTCTTTGTGTCTTGTAATTCAAATGTGAATAATCTACTTGCCTTTTCATCTTTTGCATTCCTCCTGAATCCTTGACTTGGATCTTCAACAAATGCTCCTCCTTTTGTGAGCCTGACTTGTAATCCTTTCTCCACAATCTGTCATATACTTAACAAATTCTTTGTGATGGTAGGGACATAGAGTACCTTGCTAAGTAGGTTGATGTTTCCATTAGGTGCTTTTACATTTCCTATCTTCTCCACCATATGCCTTGTATCATCACCTGTTTGAACTTCATGTTTGTTCCTTGGATCTTCTAAGTATGATAGGAGAGCCACATTTCTTGCCACATAGTTTGAACATCGTGAATCTATGTAGAAAACATGCTCATCAGAATCACCTTGAGGCATAGCCATATTCATGATTAGCAATGAGTCTTCTTGGTTTGAATCCTCTGTGTAATTATTGAAGTATCTTCTTCCTCTATTGCCTCCTTGATAGTTTGAATGGTTGTAATTGTTGTGGTAGCCATTGAAGTTGTTGGACCTTCCTCTTGAGTAGCCATAACTTCCTCTATTGTAGCCTCTGCCTCTTTGATTCCTAGAATTCCTAAAGAAACTTTCAGTTTTTTGATTGATTAGTCCACAGATAGAGCAAGGGTTAGATTCTTGGGGTCTCCCCCTGCCTTGTCTTCCTCCTCTGCCTCTACCTCTACCATGTCTTCCTCTACTTGCATAGTTAGCTTGATGTCTACCTGCTTCATCATCCACTTTCTTCCCTTTTACTTTGTTGTCTTTGGACTTACTTCTATCAGTATACAAATCAAAAGATTGATTACCTTTGGAGCCTTCTCTATTCTTCATAAGTTTAGCCTCTTGAGTGAGCAGTTGCCCAATAAGGTACATGCATATCCATGTATAGGTCCATTGCTGTGGTGAATGCTTCCCACTTGTCATCTGCCTTCAAGCCATTGATGACTTGCCTTACAATCTGCTCTTCATCTATTACCTCTCTAATGCTTCCTAACTGATGAGCAATGTCCTTGATCTTTGTGACAGAGGTCATTCACATTTTGTTTGGGAGCTTTCTTGAGAGTTGTAAAATCCAACCATAGTTGGTGCCTCTTGGCCTTTGTACTTGAAGAAAAGAAGGCTTCAAGTGCATTCCACACTTCTTGAGATGTTTTACAGCTTTTGATATGAGGCAACAAAGAATCTAAGATAGAGTTGAGGAGATAAGACCTTGCAATTGCATCCGTGCAGCACCATGTGCTTAATCTTTCTTGCTCTTCTTGTGTGGGTTGACTTTTATTCCTGAAACCTGGCATAACTTCATCTCCAGCTACATAACCATATAAATTCTTGCCGTAAAGATAAGCTTCCATCCTTAATGAACAAGCTGAGTAGTTATCTCTATCCAATTTGTCAATTGGTGAAGGAAATCCATCTGCCATGTTGTCCAACCTTCCTCTGATACCACTGTGAGGAGATGGATAGGTACTTGATGAAGATGAAGTGGTGCTGCAAAATCTTTGCACTACACCAGCCAAATGAACTCTAGAGATATATGGTGGGCCTTTTTAGCTTGAAAAACAATGTATTAGACACCCTATGTACCTTGGAAGATTACTCTCAAAAGGATAAATCAAAAGAGACAAGTTTGACAAATAGTCACCATGAAGAAACTTTCTATTTTGGTCATATATGATTCAATATTTCACTCAGTGCTCATTCTCTAATCAAAATTGACCAGAGACCTTTTAGAGGAATTTAATTAGGGAGCAAAGAAACCTATTGGAAGTCATTTCATAAAAAATTATTCACCATACTAAGAGAAATTAATTTAGCAAGTTACATATGTAATCCCGACTTTTCAGGAAGAAGAAGGTGCAGAGACATAGGCGACTTCTAATGAATATTTATCATGATTGAGAAATCCAAATGCAATGAAACTTTGGAACCTTAAATTAGACTTAGAGAGCTAACATTACCAAGATTACTGAAAATAATGCACCATGCTTAGAGAAATCATCTCTGCAATCTGATTGAAAAACTGAGGTTTATGATAGTGAATAGTTCACTCAAGTAGACATGAAGATATGGTCACAAATGATCATGAAATCAAATGTATATTGAATGTAAATTACAATGAACTTATTGGTACATATGTGCACTTTGAGATCAAACTCTGATATGGCAAGAACTTCAGCTAATGTGTGTACTAATCTTGCAACTAAATCATATGTATATATAGTAGTGATTGCAGCCAAGATTTGAATTTTGAAATCTTGCTCACCTAAATCACTTTTCCTAATTCTTAGTGATTGATTCTCAACTAACTTAGTCACAAATTTGTAGCTTTCCTTTTCCTCCTCATCAAGTGGATTCAACCACTTTTGATTCTTCATCTTTTACATAAGGTAATTGCTAAGGGAATTACAAGGGTGAGTTCATAAGTGAACTCTTCAAATTTTTAGTTTTTTCTTCAAGTATGACATATGTTTCTATGAAATTTGAAGTCTCAAGCCAATAACTTTGACTTGCCATGTACTTGTTCCAATAACCTTTTCATGAAGGCTCTACCTAGGGAGAAGTTTGAAGCTTTCCACAAAGCTTTGAATGTAGTGTGTTATATTGCTCTCTCCCCAAGATTGAATGAACCACTTCATGAACCCCACTAATATCTCTTGAAACAATTGACGTTGAATATCACTAGAGATAGTAAGACCCATTAAGCCTACCAACTTATCTAATCATGAACAAACATTCTTTCTCTTATTACAAAGACAAACTTGAGAATCATTGTTTTTTGTGATCATCCATAGGTCTTTCCACAGCTCTTAATGTTCATTATTTTGAGTGCTAGTACCTCTTCTAAAAAAATGCCTTGCCTTATTCCCTATCATTGACACTTGTTGCAAATTGTTCTGAGATTCCCCAACTATTTTAACAACTAGGGTTATGTTTCACCCACCAATTGAATTAAGGAGTTCCTCCAATTTCTTTTTAGCTTGTACAAATTTATCAGCTGGCTTCATGGAAAATGCATATTCTATATGGAGCTTCAATAGTCTATAAAAAATTCACATGAAGGCATGCAATGTGAAAAAGTGAATATTAACTAAAGGAAATGGAATAATGGGATTTCAATCCTTATCCGATATTTCACGATTAGATCTACCTAACATGGAACACCTCATTAAAGGTATATCCCATTCACTAGATGGAGATCCATCTGTGTCATCAGTTAAATCCTCTATGTTGTTTTGTTTTCTCTTTGTTCGTTTATAACCTCGTGTGCAATATGGATGAGAATAGAGAGTAGATGCACCTTTTTTGCACCCTAACATACATTTGATAGTCTTTAAGTCTCCACCCAAGTGCCACTCTACCTCAAAATCACCTAGGCCTTCAACATTGATTTTTGCACCATGAATTTGAGAAGTTATCACCTCTGTGGTCCATGGGGTCCTGCTAAAAATCCGTGAAAGAACATCATTGGATTCTTAAGGTACCTCACTAGCACCTAGCCACCATATATTTTTCTTGGATTGAACACTGTATGTAAAGTGATGGGTAGAGTTTTCACTTTCCTCAATAATGGCATGGGCCATAGCTTCATTCATGAGTGTCACACTAGGTCTCTCCGTGCATCGTCCCTTTATGATTTGACATTCATCTAGCTTCAATATAAACTTGAGTCTAGAACCACAATCTACATCAAATTAACAAACATTGTATTAATAAAAGTACTATGAATGTCATTACCATAACAATAGATATACCTTGAGTTGTAGATTTGTAAAATTTAACCATTTCTTTTTGAAGCCTCTCCAAATTGACAAATATGTTGTTGTACTTTGTCTACATGAATCCCTTCCTCGATGAATTTTTCATTCTTTCTTTGATGTAGCAGAATGATAAATGGATGTAGACATAACATCTTCTATATGCAAGTAATTGCCAAGAGTAGTAGCTAAATCCTCGTCATCTTCTTCTTTAGAGATACCTTGTAAGGACATGGAAAAATACTTTGCAAAATACCTTTGTTTTTTAGTGTGTGCTTCAAAAGATTATAGAATGTAGTGCTCTAGTACTAACACCTGCTTCATCACATACCATCTTTACCTCCCTAGGAGTAATTATATCTTCTAAATTGCCTGCAAAATCTTTAATCACTTGCGTCTTGATGTGATTTCCTATTGGTGTCTCTAAAATCATAAGCACATGTTTGCTGCTTAAACAAGAATTCAGAAATTTCAATTGATCCTCTACTATTGATGAAGCACCGACATCTTCAACAAATGACCTCCACAATAAGAAACTCAATCTAAAATTCTTTTAACAAAAATAAACAAGTGAAACAAAAACCTAAGTGCATAAACATTACGTTCCTTGTTCCACCACTAGTTGAAAGAGCTTGAAAGGATGATGATGGCCGTTTCCTATATCTCATACCAAGTGGAGTCTCTTGAAGTATTTTGATGGTGATGCACCATAGTGCACTCTCCTTCTCGAGAGCTCCATGATGATATCCTCAGAGTAGAAAGCCGAGCTCCAAGTGCCACACATGGTACTCTACACAGAGGCTACAAAATACGTAGGAAAAACACAGTACATAGGAAGCACAGACATAGACTTCTTAGGTGTTACAAATGTGGTCGAACTTATAGTTTGTGGCTAACCAAGCCACTATATGTTTTACTAAAGAATATATACAAAGAAGTGTTCGGTCGCCATTTGGCCTTTCACATGGACAGTAACGATAACAATCTCCCACTAAAGGCCAATATGGCCAAAGTAACTATGGGAGAAAAATAAAGAATGATAAAGAATACCTGAGTGTACATATACAAACTATACCTTCCACTTGATGGGCATGTTACACACTATACAAGTGACTCTATAAGATCATGAATCAAGTAATCCCCACCAAGTGACAATAGTGTTGAAAGCTATCCTGTGGTAGTGCATTAGTTAAAGCATCTGCAACATTATCTTGAGTGCAAACCTTCTCAAGAATAATGTGCTTAGTGGCTCAATCTTGCTTGATTCTGATATCCAGAGGTCATATTTCAAATTAATGACATCATTGATGACATCATCAATTCATAATCACCATTGATGAACGACACTTGAAAACCTATATGAGGGGTTGGCCACATACAAATCTAAACTTGAAACATATCTATCAGGTTGATGTGAGACACGTGCAGAGCATCTGAATGGTTGCTGAATAGGAACATCTGTAGACTGATCTGATCAGACTTCCTCTTGAATGTCCCTATGTGTAGCATTTCTATGCATGCTAACTGGAGGAATAGTATCCTCAAACACCACTCTTCTCACTTGAACCTCCTTAATGGGTTGTTTATGCATCTTAGACTCATTGAAAATGACATCACTGCTTCTGATCACTGATCGTGTTTCAAGATCCCATAAGCGATATCCAAATTGTCCTTCTCAACCATATCCAAGAAAAATGCATTTCTTGGACTTATGGTCCAACTTTTGTCTAAGATTCTTGGGTATATGAACATATGTTTCACACCCAAAAACTCAAAGATGATCATAATATGGTGGCTTCCCTATCCATAACTCTTGTGCCACTTTTAGACCTTTGGCAGTACTAGGTGAAAGGTTAATCACATGGACTACATCAATACTGCTTTTGCCAAAAAGACTTGTGAAAGGTTTGCATGATGCAGCATAGAGACTACTCTACCTTGAATAGTTCCATTCATCCTTTTCGGTACACCATTCTGTACTGGGGTATAAGGAGCTGTAAACTCTCTATAAATTCCTGTAGACTGGCAGAAAAGGCTAAACTCATGTGAGGTATATTCACCCCCATTATCTGAATGTAAAGGTTTGAGCTTAGTTCCTTTTTTAGACTCAACTGAAGTAAGTCATTTTTTGAAAGTAGGGAATACCTCATCCTTTGATATACCAAAATTTTTCTAGTAGCATCATCTATGAAAGCGATAAAGTAAAGAGAACCACCTAATGACCTTGTGGGCATAGGACCACACACCTGTATGAACAAGATTTAAAGGTTGAATTGAAGAATCAATGTGCATTCTATGCACATTTCTGGTTTGCTTTCCATATTGACAATGCTCACAAAATAAAAAATCAAAGAAAGACAACACAGGTAAGTAGCCAAAGTGAGAAAGATTTTCCATTCCACCATGAGATATATGGCCCAAACAACCATGCCAAATACAAGCCATAGGCTGTTCTGCAATAGCTTACAAGTGTTCTTTCTATGATACAAATAAAGGATAAAGTGAGCCAACGTTGCTTCCTTTTACAATAACCATATTGCCCTTTGATATGCGAAAGGACTGAGCATAGAAGAACACCTTGTAACCAAGGTCATCAAGTTGACCAACTGACATCAAACTACATGATAACTAAGGTACATGGCATACATTATGCATAGTAAATTTTGAACCATCAATGAACTGCACAACCACATCTCCAATCCCCACAACGTCACAATGGTAAGAGTCATCAAGTCCCACGGTACCAAGAGACTTTACTCCATAATTAGAGAACCATTCTCTATGTGGTGTCACATGGAAAGAAGCACCAAAATCTAGCAGCCATGTGTGGGAAAGAGAATCAACCATAAGAGCCTTAGTTGGCATAGTACTGTCAAGTGTCAACACATCATCATCATCAGAAATAGCATTAATTTCTTCAATCTTCACAATTGAAGTAGATGGTGCAGGTAACTATTTAACATGCCCATAAACATTTTGTCCTTTACCTTTAGCTTTATTTAATGCATAATAGTCTTTCTTCATGTTTCCTTTCTTATGAAAATAATGACATTTGATATCTCTCTTCCTTGATTTACTTCTAGTCTTGTTCTGTTGACCATTCTTTTCCTTGTTCTTTCTCCTACCACATTGCTGATTCTTTCCTTGGTAAGAATCACGAACATTATATGCATCTCCGCTCTGAGTGCCAACCATAGATTTTCTACAATTATCCTCACTCAAGAGTGCACCACATATGTCATCATAAACCAATTTACCACGAAGTGCACTATTGCTAATAGCTATGCAAAATGTATCCCATGATGATGGCAAGGTGCATAACAACAAGGCTGCTTTCATTTCATTATCCATATCCATTTTTTGAGCCTGTAAATAGGAGAATATAACATCAAAATCATTTAGATGAGTAGCAACACTATCTCTGTCCTTCATGCAAAAGTCATATAAATTTCTCATCAGATACACTTTATTTGATGCCGTCTCTTTTTCATATGTATTGCTTAACTTCTTCCAAAGATCCTTTGCACTTTCATAGTCTAATACTATAAATTAAACATTATTTTCCAGGTGCAATCGAATGGTAGACCTGGCCATTTCATCTAACTCATCCCAATCATCTTCATCCATGTCAACATGCTTCTTTGAGATTCCATTTATTGGCTTCCATTGCCTCCTTTGAATAAGCACATCTTTAATATGATTCTTCGATAGAGCAAAGTTTGTGCCATCAAATTTTTTAGATCTCACAATGGTCTTTGCCCTGCAAGTTCTAACTCCTCCTGAAAACACTAGCACTAGACCTTGAACCACCAGATGTGCCTAAGACCTCTATGCCATGATGATAGACAATTGAATAGAATGATAATGCAGCTAGAAGAGTCCAAACACCACTAAGGATCAAAGAAGGATGCCCAAGTGTCACATTCTAGGAGAGAATTCAGCAATCTTCCCATAAAAATGATTTAATGAACAATAATGATCAACGAGAAGGATTAGGTGAGGATAAATGGCAAGGAGACCACTGTATAGTTGAAAAAACCAAAAAATCTAGAAAAAGTATGTTAGAGTATCCTCTACAAAATGAGCATATGACTAGTGTCAAAATCTCATCAAACTACAAGTACTAACATGTTTACCTGCATAGTGAATCATTGAATCCACTGCATATAATCAGTTACCCAAAAGAAGCCAACTAGGCTTATCGAGCACCTCTGAACAACTATCATATATCTCCTATGGCAAGGCTAGGTAAGTCTTCCACCTGCATCACCAAAGAGACCCCAACATCTGGGTGTCTCCTAGTTAAGAAAACATCACCATGACCCTCTTTATGAACTGTAAAAGGCTTTATGCAAAAATGTAACTGCTATATCAATGACCACATGGATGTACATAAGCAGTATCCATAGAAGCATACATAGTGTATATGTGCTCAATATATGCAGCAAAATGATAGTGAAAGGCTGAATGCATAGCCCAAAAACTAGCCAACAACACTTGCAAGTGTCTGTCAACTCTGTTATTTAGGTTCAAGAAACCTGCATAAATTTGCAGTGGCTACTCCCACCACAACTTAAAACCTTTCGAGAGTAGTTTTACGAGTGTGGTTGAGAACACGGCCCCAAAAGTGAATACTTATATTCAGAGAAGTATAAAGAACACTCTTCTTGATGTTTTGAAATTGTGTGAAAAGACCTATACACAAAAGTACTCCAAAATGGCTCCAAAAATCACCCCAAAAATGCTTCAAAGATAGGCTTTGAAAGCAAAGAATGAAGATTTGAGGACCAAAACATGTTCAAGGTGATGTTAATCTTAGTCTTTCCCCTTCTTCAGACACCACAAGATTGTAGCTTAGTGGCAAGAGATTGCATTAACAATTAAGCAAGCTCCAAGGGGAGCAATACTAGGATGGGTGACCTCCTGGGAAGTACTAGGAACATCTATCTTCCTTGATCGTTGAGGTCCTCCCTCGCACGTAGCCAATGGCACCAATGGTGACTTCAGTGAATCAAATGAAAAGGTATGCCAAGGCCTATGCCTTGGTCACGGCCTTAGTCAAAAGCCTTGGGTGGGCGGGCGAGTGCTCGCCTCGCTTGCACAAAAGGACCAAAGCTTTTGTGTCAAAATGCTTTGATACCAGTGAAGTATTCTGATGGTGATGCACTACAATGCGTATAGGCTAAGAGTAAGAGTAAGCAAAAAGAAAGGAACGAAAAATAAGTGGAACAAGAGTGCATGTGCGAGGAGAGGCTTACGATACATTCAAGTACTAATTGGTGACTTAAAGTAGCGAAAGTGGACCGATTCCGAGGCGTTTGAGCAAAATAAAGGTTTCTATAATCATCTTTCGTGTGGGCATTAAGACCCAACATTTGGGGATCCTACTAGGGAGTTGGCTTGGCACTCCTCATAGAGTCGTGCCACGAGTACGCTCGGTGCCCCAATTGTGCGGCACAGCCCGTCGGCCCAGATTGAGTGCATTGGCCTAAGTAGAAAAATGGCGCAAAGTATGCAGGTCATAAACATTCGAGAGGCGAGCACAAGGATGATGACTCCCAATTGGACTAGAAGTCGAAGCGGGTTTGGACACTCAATGCGATGCCGGGCATATGAATGTCGTCGGGTTGTTCCAATCTCGAATCATATTCGGTGTTGGTGCTACGAGAAAGTTGGGCACATTGCAAAGTTTTACCCTCGTGTGTCTAGTCCATTGGACTTTGTTCCTGCATGCACAGATTGTGGAGAGAAAAGGTTGTGTGAGCACGTGTGTCATGCAAAGGATGTTCTCGTTGAGGAGGTCGTGGCAAAAGAGGTTAGTCCGCAGGTTGCGACTTTTTATGTGAAAGCCGAAGACAATGAAAGCTCTTTGGCAAGCCTACAACATGAGTTGGAATGTCTTCGTGAGGAACGCGACAATGAGAGGGCCAAAGTAGAAAAGCTTGAGGAAAGTCAAGCGAGGTTAGGAGAGGTCGTCGCGAAATGTGTAGAACAGTTGCAAGTTGTTGAGAATAGAAACAAAGAATTGAAAGCGAACAAGAGCTTGAGGGAAGGCCTTGTGAGGTCTGAGCATGAAAACGTGGTCTTAGACCTAAGAAGCGGCTTGATGATAGTCGATTGCCATAATGTTGCGATCAAAGAGGATTCCCCTAAATATGATGATGAACTGGCACAGAGAGTCGATCGAATGGAAAAGGAAATCGAGAAATTCCAAGAGATGACATGTAGATATGATGATCAAGCGGGTAAGGTAGCGGAAGAGTTTCACCTAGAACTAGAAGGGATGAAGAGTGCCCAAGCAAAGAGTGATGAGAAAATGAGACGAGTAGAGAAAGAGAATGCAAGGTTGAGTAGCAAGCTCGGTAGGTGGATGAATCGGAAAGATGACGAGATGGGAGGACAGGTAGAGGACCCGAAAGTAGGAAAAATGGAAGGAGAGCTTAAAGCCATGTTGGATAGGTTGGATGTGTTCGGAACGGAGTTAGAAAGGATGAAGAATGAATTGTCGAAGAAGGTAGATGATCTAGATGTAGAAAATATGAATAGGATTTGGGAGGAAAGATCGATTAGAGAGGAGGTTGAGAAGTTGACTCTTCGAGTTGAGAAGAGGGAGGATATTCCCCTCGGATCTGAAAATAGGATGAGAGATTTAGACGAAAAGATGGAGAAAATATGGAATCGATTTCGAAACATTGACTGTGACCTGTTCCAATACGAGAGCGATATTGAGTACAACAAGAAAGGATTAAGGGACTTAGCGGTAAGGCTTGAGGAACTAAGAGGTACAACGGCTAATAGTAGCTTTCCATGTCATCTATCAGGTTAGGTGGAATCTCTATGAGGCAGAGGTTGGAGATGAAAAACAAATAGACAAGGCGATGGATGTGGGTGAGGATGGCTTTAGTCTAACTAGGGTTTGCTTTGCGGATTGCGAGTCAGAGATGTGAGGATGGGCAGATCAAGTCTGTTCTATGCTTAGGACTGAAGTGACACTTTTTGAGGTTTTAGGTCGACAAAGTAGTTAGTATGTGCGGGTTTCGAGAGGAAAAGTTGACCATGGCATTAGTAGTCGGATTGTGGCTTGAGTGGCGGCAAAGAGGAGATGTGTCTCATCGGGATGTCCATGGGGGGATATATGTGTGTTTGTCGTGATTGGTTGGGTTGGGAAAAGGTCCTTTCTTGTGCCTCCTAATTCTCGAGATGCAGGAATTTAAAAAAAAGAAAAAAGACAAGAAAGGACCTAATTCTCCTAATTCTTGTGTCGGTGCGCTGCAGTGGGCTAGTAGGCGGGTGGAACAACCTTGATTGGGTGATTGAGGCCACGAGCTGATGCTAGTTTCACTATAGGCCCGACCTATATGTGGCTATGCGCCTATGTGGGCCAATAGGTAGGTGGAGTCCCTTTGGCCGGGTGGCCAAAGCCACAAGTTGACGTCGGTTTCGCATAGGGCTAGCGTTGTGCATCGCGTATAAATAAATAAAGAAAAAGATAAAAAGAAAAAAAAAAAGAGAAAAAGAAAATTCCTCTCTCGAGGGCGATAGAAGAGAGGCGAGAGAGCTTGATGCTCGGATGGGTATGTGTATGTGTTGTGGGGATCTGGGAATGTGTGGACTCCCGATGAGGTATGTCCAATTCAAGCTTAAGCTCGGCTAGGGATTTGGCTGCGACGTGTCTGTGGAAGACTTGGACTCGAGGGATCCAAGCGTGTGTTAACGGTAACGCTGACCAGCCGAAATCGTTACCAAACAAATGTTAAACGTGAAACAGTGTTTTACCATAAAATGGGTTAAGCTTTCAGTATCATTACCAAAAAAAAAAAAAAAAAAAACGTTACTAGACGAGCGTGGGCTCTTGGGAGTGGTAGGGGTCTATTAGACAGAGGCTCTGTACTAATTTCCCAAACCTTCTTTGCAATCAACAACAACACTACTACGTGTCTTAGCTCAAATCATTAACATTAACTGGGCGAGACTGGCTTTCTATATTCCTGGGTACCGTACTTCTTCATACTACCCTGCTATTGGAACAGAGCAGTAGTCTGGACTACAATCTTAACAGTAGTAATCAACCGGAGATACTACTTTAACCGATAGATTCGTTCGTCACAACACTTACAACGATCTCAGTTAAAAGTTTACGTTTACCAAAAGTAATAATTCGTCTTCGTCACCGAATGCAATAAGTTCAGTAAAACAAACAAAACATACTCCACAGTGTATTAAGTTGTCAAATCAAATCACGCAGTAATATAACTACTCAGACTGACTCAAAGTACTTCAACGACCGAAGAGCATACAGCAATACTATGCGGAATCAGTACTCAGACACACAATCCGTCACTTAACAGTCATCACAGTGAACTTCAGTGTAAGCAGACGATGTAGACAGAACAAAGATCAACATTAACAATACTCAGAACTTCACAATAGTGTAACAATACTCTAACAAATATCAAGGCGGACAATGTGACAATTCCAGGAAAAACATCTCTCTGGACCATTCTCTTTTCATTACTTTATATAGAATTACAAGATGCACGTACCAACTTTTCGCGCGTAATTCAAGGAACTCCGTTACATCCGGCATACATTTGTCCTACTCCAGCGGCCGTCTAACACTGGCACGCACGGTGGACTCGAACCCGCAAGTGATTTTGATTACAAAACTCATTGTTCATCTACGATTCCTTCTAGATACATATTTCTTGCTAATCTAAATGAGCGGGCTATTTTTTTCTTAAGGGTTTCTAATAATTGTTTAAGGGTATCGGGTTCTAAAATCTGTGCATCTACTCTAACGGAACTAAGTGCGATGGCTTCACTAAGCAAAATTTCGGCCTGTGTTTGCAAAAAGGCCTCCTGTAAATAAAAATCGTTTGATAATGCCGCATCTCTTGCTGTCTTCATGTCTGTTACTTGTTTCTGCATCTCATTGATTCTGTCTTTCTGGTTTCGTACCTGATTATCCAGTCTTTCAAACTGTTGATTCTGGAACTGTATGGTTTTATGGTAGGCATCTCGTTCTTTGCAGACATTCACTAATTCTTTTTTATGTTTAGCTTCCCTAATTAATTGATGTTTAAGGATAGAGTTCACCTCATCCAGTGATTCTTTTGTTCTCTATAGCTGTTCTTCTGCTTGCTTCGCTTCTTTCTACTGTTCTTGATACTTCTGTACTGCGTCCTGCAGCTGGAGTCTAGTTTCCTCTAGTAAGTTGCCTAGCGCTATCCGTGTGTCTTCTGTATCTTTGATTGTTTGATTTAACTTTATTATTTCGGTGTCGGCAGCTCTCAGTAGTTCATCTTTTTCAGCCAGTGCCTTATCTCTCTGGTTTGAGTGTTCTTCCTGTGCTTGGAGTGTAGCTTGTAGTTGCTTGATCTACTCATGTAGTGCATGATTTTCCGCTCTTGCTGCTTGTAATTCTTCCTGAAGAGGGGTGATATCCACCTCCATTATTTCCAATTTCTGTTGGAATTCCTCTCGTGCATTATCTGAGACTTGTTTCAGTTGTTGCGGTAATTGTTGGGATAGATTAATCAAAAAGCGACCCATGGATTCTAATTCCGAAAAGACTGGAATGGGGTGGGGTGGCAGAGGAGGGCGAGGTTGCGACAAGGTTTCAGTGAGAAGTTGTTGTGAATTAGGTGGTGAATAATTGAGGGAGGATGTCGAGGTTTCGGTAGTTCCGGTGGGGTGACTGGGCTTGATGGGGTTGCGGGGTGGTTCCGGTAGGGAAATGGGGTTAACAGGCGGTGTTTTGGGGAGGGCAGAGTCAATAGTTGTTACCTTGTTTGTTTGTTCCGTTTTTGCATTGTGTGCTTCTGTAGATTCCGCTGCCTTCAGTAGCTTGTCTAGTGCATCTTGATTAGATTGTTGCTCATTTTCCTGTTGCTCTGATTCTTTTTTGGTCGAGATGGATTTTGTTTCTGCTTGATCCTGTTGTTCTTGTTGCTCTGCCGATGATTCATTGTGCATTGAAGTTGCTGTATCATGGAAGGTTTCTTCTTCGTTCTTCTCTTCGTCTTTATCGTCATCGTTAACTTTGCCGGCTGAGCCTTGTGCTTCACTTTCTTTCCAGGTTCGGGGCGGCAGAGAATGGCGTATTCATTTGATGAAAATCGGGGAAAAAGTTCTACCATTCGAGCTACAGGGATGCTTGGGCCATTTTCGCGGCCTTGTGGGGTGAGACGGAAGGCTTCGGCGAAAGCTTGGAAGGTCACTACGGTTCTAGAAGGGAGGGAGGGGAAAATCCATTGGCGTTCGGCGATGGGAGATTGTGCGATGGCTGGGATAATTTGTGCGAAGAAGGGATGGGCTTCCACTGAGTGCCAAGGCAGCTCAACGAAGTTGGCCAACCCTTGGATACGCAGGTAATCTCCTACCTCGGTAGGGATACCTCCATGGAAAGCTGCAAAATTTGCCAATGCTTCCATTTTGCACGTGAACACGAATACACAGATCACAGCACACGAATACACAGTACACAGAAGAGACGAGCACAATCACGAGAACACAATAGCGTTTTTTGGCGCAACCGAAGAGCTTAAGTACAGACATTACGGTGGGGGGGGGGTAGGAAGTGATGGTTATCATTGTGCGGTGCTAGAATGATATTGCTTTTAATTTGGCATGCATACTTCAGTAATTGGTAAGGAGGGCGGCTTATGACAAAACACGGCTATAAAAAGAGAAAAGAAAGAACAGAATGAAAAGTAAAAAACAAAAGCTAAAAAATGCGGTCCACCGCCAAATGATTTAATGCGGACTAGTAGCGCTTTGATACGGCTGCAGCTTCGAGCCGTTGATTGCTTTTGGAAGTGGATTTCCGGTCAACGTAGTCAATTGAAAAGTTGCTGGACCGATTTGCGCTGAGATTTTGTAAGGGCCAAACCATCGTAATTTGAATTTGCCTGCGGATCTATTTGACTTTGCATTATAGAAAAGTACAAGCTGTCCTACCGAAAACACTGGAGTCTTTAGGTTTCGATCGTGCATCCTTGCCTGTCTTAGTTGAACTTCGTGCATAGTTAAAAAACTGAGCCATCGGTGCTCATCTAACTCTCTGAGTGTGTCCAACCGAAATGACAGTGAGTCTTCCGGTAGCAATTTCTGGGTAATGGCTACTCGTAAACTTGGTATAACTATCTCCATTGGTGCTATTGCTTCTAAGCCATAAGCTAATTTGAAAGGTGTCAATCCTGTTGTTACCTTGTAGGTAGTCCGGTATGCCCATAACACTGCAGGTAGCAGTTGATCCCATCTTTCCGGTGCTTCCATGATCAATTTTCAAAGGATATTTAGCAGAGATTCGTTTGTACTTTCGGCCAAACCATTAGCACGCGGATAATAAGGAGAACTAAATTTATGTGTGACCTGGAATGACTGTGTAAGTGCCTTCATTAAATTGTTTACAAAATGAGTGCCTTGATCTGAGACAATTTCCAGTGGTAAGCCAAAACGTGGAAAGACATCGGTTAGCAGACACTTTGCTATCGTAACTGCTGTAGCAGACCGTAAAGCCTAGGCTTCTGCCCATTTGGTTGCATAGTCTGTGCAGGTCAGTATGTAACGGTTGTTACTGGAGACTGCTGGAGGTGTAATCGGACCGATAAAATCTAGACCCCATTTCTGGAAAGGTTCCAATGGTAAGATGGGTTGTAGAGGAAAAAGATGACGTTGCAAAGGCTGACCAGATCTCTGACATGTATCACATTGTTTGACAAACTGTGAGATATCTCTGTTCATTGTTGGCCACCAAAGACCACTCAGCAGAATTTTCTGGTGAGTTAAGTCTGCTGCAAAATGGCCACCGGAAGGAATTGAGTGAGCCAAAGTAATAACTGAATTAACTTCATGTGGTGGAATACAGCGGAGTAAGATTCCGGTATGATCTACATAATATAATTCTCCAGCAATTAACCGAAATCGACGGCTAAAGACTGCAATATTTATGCGTACTACCGTAGAAGTCTGAGATGGAAGGCAACCATCAGTGAGAAAGATCAAGATCTGATCATAATACGAAAATGGGATAGGTGGGTCTGCAGATTCTTCATTAATTGGTTCTGATACATAAATCGCGGGTGTCGTGTCATCTATGCCCACCGGAGCTTCACCGAAATCTAAGCGGGATAAGAAATCTGCTAAGGCATGTGAACTGCCTGGCCGGTGAATGACTTCGTAGTCAAATTCCTGCAAGAGTAAGACCCATCGCGCTAATCGACCACCTAGATGCTGCTGCCGAACTAGATAGACAAGTGCAGCGTGATCTACATGAAATGTGAATTTACGGCCTAGCAAGTAATGTCTGAATTTCTTGACCGAATATACTAGCCCTAGACATTCTCTTTCTGTTACAGAGTAATTTTTCTCAGCAGGTGCTAATCTTTGACTTGCATAATACACTGGTCTGAACCATTTATCAATTTGTTGCATCAACACACTTCCTATTGCTATATCTGAAGCATCAACAAATACATGAAATGGGTGATCCCAGTCCGGCGGTTGTAAGATAGGAACTTGTGTTAATAAATGCTTTAACCGATCAAATGCTATCTGGCACTCCTGGGTCCATTCAAATTGTCGAGGTGTTTTGCTGATTAGCTTGTTTAGTGGTATAGCCAGATGAGCAAGCCACCGTAAGTGCCTTCTATGCCACCGTACTTGGCCCATAAAGCGCATAACTTCTTTTGAAGAAGCTGGCACCGGAGCTTCTAATACTGCCAAAATTTTATCTGGATCTACTTGGATACCTTGTGCAGATACAATGTGGCCAAGTAACTTGCCACATGAGACCGCAAACACCGATTTGTTTGGATTCAAACAGAGTCTATACTCTCTACATTTCTGAAAGCAGCACCGTAAATGGAACATATGTGCTATCATTACCGAAAATTGAAAAATCGTCGAGATATACTTGCATAAATGAAGTGAGATAAGGAGAAAATATCTCCTGCATACATCTTTGAAATGTGCTTGGTGCGTTTCTTAATCCAAACCACATTACCGTACAAGCAAAGACACCCCAGTTGGTAATAAATGCAGTTTTTGGTATATCTTCTTCAGCAATTCTCACTTGGTTGTGGCCACTGTATCCATCTAGGAATGAATACATCTCGTGTCCTACTACTCTATCAAGCATGGTATCCAAAAAGGGAATTGGAAAAGGATCCGGTACGGTTGCTGCGTTTAATTTCCGGTAATCTACACAGATTCGTAATTGCTTGTTTTTCTTTGGCACAATCACAGTTGGAGAGATCCATTCAGCATGCTCTACTGGCACGATGAATCCAACTTTCAATAACCTATCAAGTTCTGTCTTTACCTGGGATGCATAATGGGGATTCATCCGGTAGCTGGTTTGCTTTATCAGTCTTGCTTTCTGGCTTCAGCATGATCCTGTGCTGGTAGATACGGGGGTCCAATCCTTTCATGTCTTTATAGTCCCATGCAAAGACGTCAGTGAATTCTCGGAGTAGCTGGATTAAGCCTGCTTGAAATGTTTCCGGTAAGTTCTGCTTTATCTTTACAGGACACGGATGATCTTCATCTCCTAAATTGTAAGTGATCAGCTGATCTTCGGGGACATAGAACTACTGATGTTTCTCTGTGTCGTCTGTTGGTTTAAGAAGTTGCTGCAATTCATCGTCATGTGTCGAAACAGTGTCTTCCTTCTTAGCCTCTTCTGTGATGGGTATTACTGTACAGACTGAAGTATTCCAATTATCTACAACGGACTGTAGATCTATAGTCCCTAAGGAAATTAAGTCAGCGTTACTCTTCAGAAACTCTTCTTCTTCATCATCTGATAATCCATCTAGCATATGGACTGGTTCAGCAAAATATGGTCCAGCATGTAGCTCGCAAGGTTGTATAGCATCTAATTTTACCACATATCTACGATTGGCATCTTTAAATGTAAGCTCTTGTGCAGACCAGTCCTGTATTACCTTCGCATGTTTCAGCCAAGGTCGGTCGAAAAGGAGGTTGTAATCCAAAGTGGATTCCGGCAAATCTAGTATAACAAAGGTCATTTTAAAGGTCGTACCTTGTAAAGTGATGGGTACATTTCGCACAAGTCCTACGGGATGGACTCTTGATTGATCTACCATTCTGACGAAAAATTGAACTGGTTCGATTTCGGTCCATCCTAATCTTTTGCATAATGCCGCAGTCGCAATGTTAACACCAGAGCCTCCATCAATAATACCTGCGTAATCTTATGATTCTTATACCATACCGTAATCAAGGGAACTGAATGATCAACCGTAGAATCAGGTTCCGGTTGAACTGCTGCTGTCGTCGAAATACAAGAAGGCACCGGACTGAGCTGTTGTTGGAACTGTTGGCGAATTCCAGGTACTAATGCCAGTAGTTGGCCCAGAGGCAGAGTGATAGATGCCTTAGATAGGATTTCCCAAGCCTGTTGAGATTGATTGACAGGCTCTACTGATGTTGAAGTTGATGCCTCTGCTGATGCGGAGGTGTCTACGATTGGCAATGTATCTGCTGCTGATGATGTTCCTGCTGCTAACTCCCTTTGCTGTGTTCCTTCCTTTGTTAACGAGGGCTGGGTTACCAGAATAGGCTCTGGAAAGACTGGTGGTTCTGCTATGGTCCATTGACTAGCCTTGTTGTACATTCTGTGTTGTTCACGTATCCCTGGTTCAAATATTTCTGCTGCCGGTTGCAGTTGTTTACCGGAACGGGTCTGGATTGCAGCAGCTTGTGTCTCCACCGGTGTGATTTTTACCATGTTGGCCATTGGATTTTGACGTTCCTTCTTCCTTTGATCATACTCAGCTGCATCCTTGCAAAATCTCCTAATATGTCCAAATTCGCCACAAAAATGACAGCGTGGTGGTGGTAAATTGGGGTTTTCCGGTGGTGGTCCGTTCTGCCAGCGGTTGGCATTATAGTTGTTATTTCTCTATCCTCTGTAATTTCGATATCCTTGCTGCTGGTTGTTTCTCATTTGTGGAGGCACGTAGTGGTTGGCTGGCTGCCCTTGTTCCTGGATAATTGCATTGACAGTCGCTGTTCCCTGTACTCTAGCATTGTATGCGCAGTTTTCGGTGGTGTGTCTGGCAATGTTGCAGATAGCACAGAATGTCTGATTAAGTGCAGAATTGGCATTGGTATGTCCTGAATTTTTGCATATGTTGTCTGGTCATATCTTCGGCAACATTTTTGTTTGTTTTTACCCACTCCAAATCTTCTGTAAATCCGCCAACTTTGTTTTCCAGTTGCAGAGTCATTGCAATTACTGCATCGAGTGTCATAGCTCCGACACATCGTATGATCATGATCTGCTTAAGTTGTGGAGTCAAGCCATTGATGAACCACTGAGTGATAACGCATTTGGTAAGTTAGCATGGGCCGGTGGTAGCTATCTTAAGTGTGTTCTGAAGAGAGTAGCATACTCCTGTACGGTTTGATTTGGTTTCTATCTGTTATTCTGCAGATAATCAAAAATTTTGGCTGGATTCTTTTTTAGCCTGAATCGCTGCAGAAAAGCATCTCGTACTGCTTCGTAGGTGCCGAAATGATTAATATCATATTCTGTAAGCCATCTAGTTGCTTCATTAACAAGTGTAGATTGGAAGACAATGGCTTTGTAGGCCTGATCCGGTGGATGGTTGAGAACTGCGTAGCTTATCTCGAAAGTGCGTACGTGAGCATCCGGATCATCTCCCGGAAATCCACCAAACTTCGTGTATGTCACTCCTGTTGGAGGTGGCCTTGGTGGACATAACTGTTGTTGTTGTTGTCCGTTCATCGTGAGCGTGTTATACTTTCCTTCTGAACTACCGGAATCTGTATCGTCAGATGACGCACTTTTCGGTGCAATTATCTTGCCTAATATGCTTCGAATCTCTGTTTCGAACAGCCTTCCTTCCTCCTTGATGTCCAGTGTATGGGAACTCGCTTCCAAGCACGGCAGATGGGCTGAAGATTCAGCAGAAAATGCTAAATCGTCACCGAAAAATTGTGATTCTCTTAACGAAATTTCACCGGAATGAACCGAAATTATGCCCGAATTCGGTGTTTTTTCGCCATCGCCGATTTCTTTGACTAAAGCGTTTCTAATCGTAGATGAATCTGAATCTTTTTCCAAGAGTGTTAAACTAGATTCCAACTGCGTTTTGCTAGGTTCTGGAATTACTATATTTTCGACACGCTGTGCCGAAATAGTACCGGAATGTACCAGAGGCGTAACAGGTTCCACCGGAATATGACCGGAATCAGTTTTAACGTTCTTAACTTTCTTGACAACTGGGTCAGTCCTAGTTGTACTTCTACCTCCCAAAGTTGGCTTTAGTACTCCAGACTGATGGTTCTTGGGATACGTTTCACCGGATCGAGTAACCGGCATGTATCATCTTTTGTACTAATCGCGTAGTATTACTAACGGGACAGTCTACAACAATCTGGTTCTGTTGCTACTGCCAATCGAACGATAATCTAATTCTGATAGATGACTGGCAATCTTGATGCCACCTTCCCACAGACGGCGCCAGGTGTTAACGTGTTACAGAAACAGTAACGCTGACCAGCCGAAATCGTTACCGAACAAATGTTAAACGTGAAACAGTGTTTTACCATAAAATGGGTTAAGCTTTCAATATCATTACCAAAAAAAAAAAAAACGTTACCAAACCAGCGTGGGCTCTTGGGAGTGGTAGGGGTCTGTTAGACAAAGGCCCTGTACTAATTTCCCAAACCTTCTTTGCAATCAACAACAACACTACTACGTGTCTTAGCTCAAATCATTAACATTAACTAGGCGAGACTGGCTTTCTATATTCCTGGGTACCGTACTTCTTCAGACTACCCTGCTATTGGAACAGAGCAGTAGTCTGGACTACAATCTTAACAGTAGTAATCAACCGGAGATACTACTTTAACCGATAGATTCGTTCGTCACAACACTTACAGCGATCTCAGTTAAAAGTTTACGTTTACCGAAAGTAATAATTTGTCTTCGTCACCGAATGCAGTAAGTTCAGTAAAACAAACAGAACATACTCCACAGTGTATTAAGTTGTCAAATCAAATCACGTAGTAATATAACTACTCAGACTGACTCAAAGTACTTCAACGACCGAAGAGCATACAGCAATAATATGCGAAAACAATACTCAGACACACAATCCGTCACTTAACAGTCATCACAGTGAACTTCAGTGTAAGCAGACGATGCAGACAGAACAGAGATCAACATTAACAATACTCAGAACTTCACAATAGTGTAACAATACTCTAACAAATATCAAGGCGGACAATCTGACAATTCCAGGAAAAACATCTCTCTCGACCATTCTCTTTTCATTACTTTATATAGAATTACAAGATGTACGTACCAACTTTTCGCGCGTAATTCAAGGAACTCCGTTACATCCGGCATACATTTGTCCTACTCCGGCGGCCGTCTAACACGTGTTAGGTATCTTGTTTGTCTGCAAACCTTCGGGAAGTGTTCAGTTTGGCTCTTAGGTGGTATGACAACTTGAGAAGTCCTGAATCACGTTGATGATGAGTGGTCCTGTCGAGGTGAGCTCATGTTAGGCTTGAGTGGTCCTTGTCGTGTATCCATCAAGTTAGAATGGTGTGGTGGTGAGCTAGCATGGAATTTAGTTGGAAAATGAAAAAAAAAATAAAAAAAACAAAGAATCCATGAAAAGGAAAGCGGGTAGTGGAAACCCTAGGTAGAAGCGGAATGAAGAATGCGGTTAGAGATGAGAAAAAGAATGAAGAAAGCGATCATGTGGCCGGGATGAGTGTCAAAAACGAAAGTGGCGAATGGTTTTTGACTATATGTGGTGTGTGTGGAAAGTGTGTTGAGTATGCATGTGGAATACAGATTCATGATGTGTTGAACGAATAGGTGAGAAGAGTGACGAGAGAGGGAATGTGGATGGGCTTTTTGCTTGCATGTGTGTTGTGCGCGATGAGAATGCATGTGTGATACGGGATCATGATGTGTGTGCTGAGTATACATGTGTGACGTGGATGATTGATATGATTGTCTTTTCATCTTGGTTGTAGATATTGTAATTTGATGAAAAATGGTCTAAGGTTTTGGTGAGTTTGTAGACAGGTGGACATGATAGGTGAAGATGCAAAACTGCATACAAAGTTGGTAAGTGAAGTGACTGATTTTTGATGCCTAATGGATGTTGATTTAGTGTGGTTGCAGGTACTAATTGGCTTGTCGAGGACGACTTCACAAACAAAAGGGGGGAGTATGTTAGCTCCTTGAGTTGTTGATTTTTTTGTACTAACGGGTGGCCATTTTACAGTATGTGGTTGATTTAGCATGAGCATATTGGGAAGGATTTCAGTGGTTTTGACCAAATGCGAATTGATGGCATAGCTCCTAATGCTACAACATTCATTTCCATTCTCAAAGAAGGATGCTGCCAGCATGGTGTTGGAACAAAATCATTAAGTTGTTTAGAGTTGGGGTTTTTTTTTCTCCAAATACAACCACCTTTGTTTGTGTCCATTAAGTTATGCAGGGAGCATTGTGAGAGGCTCGTGACTTTAGGCATGCAAGGCATTTATTGGAGATTATTCCAATGCCACTGGAGTCGACACAAATATGGACGCTGAATTTCTGCCATGAGAAAGTGGGAAAGGTGCTAGCAGGGGCGGTGGTCTACTGCTCTCCTTCAAGAGTTGTCAGAGCATGACAAAGGGGTTAAACCCCATTACTCTACACGCGCAAAGAATCGAGGGGGGGATCCTTCTGGTTTTTTGGTGATTCTTGAGGGCAGCTGCCTGTGTTTTTTCGGGTAGGAGGGCATTCACTGTCCGTAGGCAATACTGATAGGCCACGAGGAGAGGACTTTTTAGGGGGGGTTACATAAAGATTTCTAAGGGTTTTTTTCTATCTCTCTGGTTTTTTGGGGGCATTTTTTCTCTTCGCTTTTGTGCAGGTATCCCGACAGGGGAAGCGGGGCTGGACGAGTGGGAGAAGTTTTTTTGGCTTTCGGGTGCAGGTGTCCTAGGTCCAACTTTCAGGGGAAAGAGACATAAACTTGTCTCTGAGTTTTTGACGGGCACAAGTTCTAGAGGGGAGCTCTTTTGTCTGCATAGGTGGCAAAAAGGAGACCATCAAAGAGCATTTGAAGGTGAGGAGAGAGGGAAGTTCGGGTGTTTTCTGAGGAGTATGCGGAGGACTCTCGACTGCTGGAGTTTTTTTTTGCTGAAGTTTTCTGAGGGTTTTCTGGGAGGTGTGTCACAACTTCTTGGGGGGTTGTTTCTTCTTCATTTTTCATGGGCAAGGATCCCATTGCTCAAGGGGGAAAACTCCTCTCTCATAAAGCTCCATAATCCACTTTCCTATTGGGTGCATCGAACAGCCCGACTGCTGCAGCTTATCGTTTTTCAGGTGGGCAACACTTAATGATAGTAGAAATTTCCTTATTTCTGTGCCTCTCATTTTGGTAGAACTTGATATCTTCCACACTTCATCATTTCTTTCGCTACGACGAAGAGAGGTGTGTTCTAATGAAGTAATGATTTTTGCTTCATCGCCTGTTCTGATTGTGAAGAATCCAAAATCAGTGGGTTTTAGCTTAGAGGCTTTAAAAATGTGATGTGATTGTCAAAAGAATGTGCAAGATTCATCTTTGATCACACTATCTCATGAAACGAAAGGCAAAAATGTATATGCTTTGTGAAAATATCATTTTGCAAATATGAACCACGCTTTCGCATGCACTTAGTCAGAGCTCAATACTATTGAAGGGGTTTCAAGAAGGTGTTCTTCTTACACGCTAATGCAGCAGAAGGAAGGCTTGCCTCTCAGCAACCTTAGCTGTTAAAGCAGTCGAGTTAACAGAGAGTGTATCCAAAGTCATCAGAAATGGCGAAAAGAAGATTAAGTGTTTCGGAGGCTGGAAGCATGTGCGTAAAAAGGCTTGCTTTATATACGAGAGATGTTGATTCTTACCTTTGCTGACATAAGCACACATTACCGAGCATGAAGAATAGCATTTACCAAAGAAGAAATGAAATTTGAATAAGGTAGAACGTTGGGTTTAACCATCTATGGATCCTCAGTTTTAGACAAAGTGTTCTGCACATCTATATAGGTACAGTTCTGTGTTTCTTGCAAGAGTATAGTACATCAAGTTGAGCTATGTACGAATCCTTTCTCTTTAGAGACCAGCGTTTGATTCTAGTGGCAAACCATTTTTTATCAAGTTTTTTTGTGTTTGTGATGATGACGGATTCCTTTGTGAATGATCTCTGTTGCTGAAGCACTGCTCTTTGAAAATATTTTTGTGCATGTTTTTTATGATATCGTACCGTCCCCTTTGTGTATTTACTAAGCAGAATCGCTTGATTAAAAAACTTATAGTTGGTATTTACCCGCATTTGAGAAAGGCTAGTGACCAATCTCGAATGATTTGACCAGACTTTGGGGTTTGTTTCCTTGGTTGGTGCTAAGAGAGAGAGAGAGAGAAAGAGAGAGAGATAGAGAGAGAGAGAGACTGTGTGTGTGGTTGTATGTACAAGAAGGTGTGTGAGAGCATATATACTCATGTGTAGGAGGGTGTAAGAGTGTGTAGGTGTGTATGGGCATGTGGAAGACGAGAAGAGAAGGGGTTGAGAGAGGGCGTGGGAATAGGTGAGATAAAGAAAAGGGAGAAAGAGAGACATAGAGTAAGTGAGGAGGAAGCGAGAAGGAGTGTGTGGGCACGGATAGAGGTATCCAAGTATGTGTGAAAATGCATGTGTGAATGCATAGATAAGTGTGCGGGTGCATGTGTGCACGTGTGAGAAGAACGAAAGTCAGAAGGAGGAAATGTAAGAAAGAGCGAGGAAGAAAGGGAAAGCGAACTAGAGTAAGGAAGAGAGAGAAAAGGTGAGTAGGTGAGTAGAGTGTGTGTAATTGCTGGTGTGTGTGTGTGTGAGTGCACAAGTGGGTGAAAGTGTCCATGTGAAGTATTGACCGTGTGTAAAGAGGTTTCATGCGTTCTTGTGTGTATGTGAGAGGAAGAGTATGGAAGAGTGAAGAAGTGCACGTGAGAGTAAGTGGGGGAGAGAGAGAGAGATAGGCTAAGAGTAAGAGTAAGCAAAAAGAAAGGAACGAAAAATAAGTGGAACAAGAGTGCATGTGCGAGGAGAGGCTTAGGGTACATTCAAGTACTAATTGGTGACTTAAAGCAGCGAAAGTGGAACGATTCCGAGGCGTTTGAGCAAAATAAAGGTTTCTATAATCATCTTTCATGTGGGCATTAGGACCCAACAATTACCAAAATCTTGAACTAACTGTGAGAAGAGTCACTACTCAGAAAAGTCTGCTACACATAACTCACTCATTGACTAATCAAATGTGTAAAGGCTTTTATAAAACTTTACACAAGGTGTTGTTAAAGACTACACACCTTCTCCAAGTTAAATCGTCTCAAAAGATTCAGTAAATCTTGAGAAATGATCCAAACAATCTGCCTATGTCTGAAATTGTCTTCTTGTAGAATTGTTTTTGACACGTGCAACTTCTAACACACAGTTTTCCCAAATTAGAACCAGTTTAAGCAAATGCTTTTAGCCATAGATGTCTTACCTTCCAACTTAGATTTTGACTCCTCATTTGTGCAAAACTTTATAGTGTGCACTAAGAACTGATCAATTTTTTGACCATCAAGATTGCACCTGTTTCAGAAGCCACTCAACACTTCTTCACATACAAATGTTTCTACACATAATTCTCTCAGCCTATTTACAATTAGCCTCTCAAACTTTAATCATAGAAGCATTAACTATCGAATTAGACATATACAAAAGGAATCTTGAAATGATCAAACAGAGAAGGAGAACACAGCAAAATATCGGGTGCAATTTTTTCTTTAATTCAGAAAACTTTACATCTAAATGATGAGAGAGTTCTTCCTCACTTCTCAAGTGTCTATTGACGATTAAAACTTCTAATTCTTCTCATCTCATGCTCTCTCATACTTGCCCGACTTTTTACTTGTATATATAGGCATATATGTACAATCTCATGACCATACAAAAGGTATAAGTGAGCTAACTACAAATTAATGTACATATGTATACAAGTCTTTATTTCCTGAACATACTCTATCTTCAATTTTCAATTTTTTATCTTTTCTTCATCCTTTGACTTCAAGTATTTATCTAAAACATCAATTGGTGGTTGACTTGCACCAACAACTCCCCCTCAATCATCAACTGAGGTTTTCTCTATCTTCTTTATTTCTGCCAGAAGTAAGGAATATCTCATTCAGATGTAAAGTTTCTCTGAATAGAACAAAAGTCGTGCCTGATATTTTGCAGTGTTCTCCTTCTATGCTTGATCATTTCAAGAATCCTTTTGTAGATGTCTAATTCCATAGTTAATGAGTCTGTGGTTAAAGTTTGAGAGCCTAATTATAAACATGCTGATAGAATTATGTGTAGGAACATTTGTATGTGAAGAAGCATTGAGTGTCTTCTGAAACAGGTGCAATCTCGATGGTCAAAGAATTGATTAGTTCTCAGTGCATAGTGTAACTGGGGAGTCAAAATATAAGTTGGAAGGTAAGCCATCTATGGCTAAAAGTATTTGTTTAAATGGGTTCTAATTTGGGAGAACTGTGTGTTAGAAGTTGCAGGTGTCAACCTCGACTATACAGGAGAATAATTTTAGACATAGATGAACTGTTTGATTCATTTATCAAGATGTACTGAATCATTTGAGATGATTTAATTTGGAGAAGGTGTGCAATCTATAAGCGACACCTTGTGCAAAGTTTTATCAAAAACTTTACACATTTGATCAGTCAATGAATGAGTTATGTGCAGCAAACTTTCTAAGTAGTGACTCTTTTCACAATTAGTTCAAGATTTTGATAATCTGGTATTAATCCTCAAAATTGGGAAAGGTTTTAAGTTGTTCTTGATATAGAGGTGTTCCAACATCAAGGATAGCTTGTTCTTTTGGAGATTAACACTCTCCATCAGTGGTATCACAGTAGGAATAATCAAAATTGAAGAAAGGAAGACCCCAACTGCTGCAGGTATACAAAAATAAAAGGTGAAAGTTTGAAGTGAAAGCTTGAGAAGGAGCTCTAAAGCTATCAAGAAAATCAAAATGAACTTTATTTGAAGTAAAGGTACACTTATTCCTCATAAAGCCTGAAGAATTTAATACACAGGTGAAGAAAGGATGGGAGATTCTCTTCAGATAGAGAAACTAGATAGAGAAAACTATCGAGCATGGTCAATGAGGATGGAAGCTCATCTCATGAGCAAAGACCTGATAGGTTACATCACATGTGAAGAAGAAAAGCCTCAATTCAGAGATCCTAGTGTTCCAACTAGGGATGAACTCTCAGATTTGAAGACTTGGATGAAGAAGGATTCTCAAGCAAGGAGCATTATCTACATGGGAGTCAATGACTACTTGTTGCCTCATATTAGAGGTCCTGAAAGTGCAAGTGATATATGGAATGCTTTGGAGGAGCATTTCCAAAACACTACAAAGTCAAGGAAGGCATTTTTATGGGCAGAGCTCACTACATTCAAGAAGAAGGCCTATCAATCCATTTATGATTACGTAACAAGGATGAAGGACATTGTAGATGCATTGGGAGCAGTTGATGAAGATATTGAGGAGGATAAATTGGTAAGGAAAATCCTCACAGGTTTGAGAGGAGATGAGAAATGTAAGCCGTTCATTTTGTCTACTGAATTGTCACTAGATAATTTCACTCCTGATTTAAATCAATTGCTAGGACACATGCTAACTTTTGAGCAGGATGCCAAAGGTGATGGTGATAAGAGTGCAGGTGAAGCAATGTATTCAAAGGATAAGAAGAAGAATAGCAAAGGCAAGCAACAAGCAAATGAAGATGAAGGTACAACTAGCCAAGCCAACTTCCTAAGAGGAAGAGGAGGTGGCAAAGGTAGAGGAAGAGGCAGAAGCAATAAAGATGGAGCCAAAGCTTGCTGGATTTGTGGTAAGAGAAATCATTTAGCTCATGATTGTTGGCATAATAATTAGAATAATGGAGGATATAGTTAGAACTCTAATTCAAGAGGAAGAGGTGGTAGAAACCAAAGAGGTAATTTCAGAGGTAGAGGTAGTAGAGGTTACTTTGGAAGAAATGCAAGTAGAGGATTCCAAAGTCAATCCTACAACAACACCTACTACAACTATGCTTCAAATCAGACAGAAGATTCAACCTTAATCATGAATGCAACTTGTGAAAGACAAAGTGAAGACCAAAGAGTCTTCTACATTGACTCAGGGTGTAGCAATCACATGACTGGCAACACAGCCTTGATGACTGATTTGGAGAATAAGGTAATTAATCATGTAGTTGAAACATGTGATAATACAAAGCACAATGTGAAGTCAATTGGATCAGTGAAGGCCAAGGATGGAAGTACTCTTTTGAGTAAGGTTTTGTATGTTCCTACAATTCCAAAGAATTTGATAAGTGTAGGGCAAATTGTTGAAAAAGGTTATGAAGTAAGATTCACTAGTGATGGAGTTTTTGTGGAAGACCCTAGCAATGGGTATAAACAAATAGTTTCAGGGAAGAAAGAAGGAAGCCTCTTCACATTGAAGATTCAAGGTAATATTGGTCATGCCTTGTTCACTTATGGAGGTCATAAGATATCTGAGTTAGATCTTTGGCACAAAAGGCTTGGACATTTCAATGAAAGAGGTATTAAGGATGTGGTTAACAATGGTTCAGTGCTTGGATTGCCTAATGTTGCAGGTCAACATATGACATACAGATGTGAGGCATGTCAATTAGGTAAGGCTCATAAGCAATCATATTCCAAGCATGGTTTTATGTATTCAGAGAAGCTTGAATTGGTACACACAGATGTGTGGGGACCATCAAAGGATTTTCGTATAAATGGTTCAAGATATTATGTGATTTATGTTGATGATGCTACCAGATGGATCAGTATCTATGTGATCAAAGATAAATCAGAGGTATTTAATACATTCAAACATTATCATGTGTATGAATTATAGGTCAAAAGTTGAAGAGAATAAGGTCAGATGGAGGGGGAGAGTATTTCTTTAATGAGTTCAATGATTACTTATGGAATGCAGGTATAAAAAGGGAAGTTACTTGTAAGTAATCTCCTCAACAAAATGGTCTAGCAGAAAGGAGAAATAGAACTCTTGTTGAGTTTGCAAGATCAATGATGAAGGAGAAAAATTAGACAAATTATTTGTGGGTTGAGGTTGTAAAAACAGCTACATATTTGGTTAATAGGTTACCATGTAAAGCTTTACAAGGTATGACACCATATGAGGCATGGTGGGGTAAGAGACCTACCTTAAATCATTGCAAAGTATTTGGATGTTTGGCTTATGCATATGTACCATCTCAGTTGAGGCATAAATTGGAACCTAAAGCTGAAAAGTATGTGTTCATTGGATATGATGATAAATAGATGGGATATAGGTTGTGGAGTCCATCCACAAAGCAATTCCTTGTATCAAAGGATGTCACATTTGATGAGCAAGGTACTTGGTATGTAGGTACAATTAATGATAATGCAGGTGATGAAGAAGTTGTGCAGCAGAAGAAAGGTAAATCAAAGGTTCAAATATTTGATGAAGAAGAAAACAATGAAGTACAAGTTGAAGTTGAAGAAGTGCCAAGATTTGATCTAGAATGAGATGAACCAGAAACCTCAAGAAGTGGAGAACTTAGAAGGTCATCAAGACACAAATGGCAACCTACAAGGTATAGCTATGACACTTCTTTTCTGACTACTAAAGATTATGCTTACATAGTGAAAGCAGATGAAGACCCTTCTACATATGAAGAGGCAAAAGGTAAGTAAAATTGGGAGAAAGTTATGCAGGAAGCATATGATGCATTGATGGAAAATGAGACATGGGATTTCGTTCCTAAACCAAATAGTCAAAAGATCATTGGATGCAAATGGGTCTACAAGACAAAGAGGTATGCAGATGGAAGTGTGTCTAGGTATAAAGCTAGACTTGTTGTGAAGGGTTTGCTCAGACATATGGAATAGATTATGATGAGACCTATAGTCCTATGGCAAAGATGACAACCATCAGGACACTCATAGCCATTGCTGCATGTAAAGGTTGGAAACTATGTCAATTAGATGTGAATAATGCTTTTCTAAATGGTTATATTTCGGATGATGTTTTCATGGAGCAACCACAAGGGTTCAGAGATGAAAGGTATTCACAATATGTATGCAAGCTCAAGAGAGCTTTGTATAGTTTAAAGCAGGCATCAAGGGCATGGAATTATAGACTTGTCAAGTTCTTGAATGAACTTGGTTTTCAAGTATATAAAGCAGATAGTAGCTTGCTTCTCAAAGCAAGTGATGACGGATTCATTTACATGTGCATATATGTTGATGACATAATTCTTACAGGTACAGATGAGAAGGGCATACAAAGCCTAAAGAAGAAAACAGAGAAAGAGTTCAAGATTAGTGACTTGGGAGACTTGTCATATTTCTTGGGCATGGAGATCTCATATACTCAACATGGAGTGTATGTGACTCAAGAGGTATTTGAAGAACTTGTTGATCAAGTTTAAAATGGAAGATTGCGAGGTGGCACCTACTCCAATGGAGGTGAATCACAAATTGAGCAGATATGGAGGAGAAGAATTCAAGGACATGAAGCTATATCAAAGTCTGGTTGGTAGTCTAATCTATGCTACATTAACTAGGCCTGATTTGTCATTTGTAGTTGGAGTGTTGTCTCAATTCATGCATTTTCCTAGGAAAGAACATTGGGTTGCATGACAAAGAGTGTTGAGATACATTAAGGGTACACTCAAGGAAGGTTTGTATTATGGTTTTACATCAGATACAAACATCAAGATATATAGTGATACAGATTGGGCAGGTAATCCTGATGATAGGAGATCAACATATGGATACTTGTGTTATGTGGGAGATAAGCTAATCTCTTGGTGCTCTAAGAAGCAACACATAGTTGCTTTATCATCTACAGAGGCAGAGTATAAAGGTATGGTTGAAGCTGCAAAGGAGGTCATATGGTTGAAAACTCTTATGAAGAGTTTTGACATCATTCAGAGCACACCCACTATTCATGGAGATAACATGAGGTCATTGTATCTAGTTGCTAACCCTGTTTTTCATGCCAAGACTAAACACATTGAGATTGAGTATCATTTCTTAAGAGAGAAGGTGATTGATAAGGAGATTGAAGTCGTACATACTTCAACAAAAGATCATATTGCAGATATGCTAACCAAAAGCTTGGATGGACCAAAGCTACAAAGGTTTAAAGACATGGCAGGTATAAAGAAGATGGAGAAAACCTCAATTGATGATTCAGGGGGAGCTCTTGGTGCAAGTCAACCACCAATTGATGTTTTGGATGAAGGATTGAAGTCAAAAATTGAAAAAATATTAGTCTACGAATCCTAAAGATAGTGCACATTCAAAAAATGAAGACTTGTATATATATGTACATTAAACTTATAGTTAGCTCACTTATACCTTTTGTATGGTCATGAGCTTGTACATATATGCCTATATATATACAAGTAAAAAGTCAGGGCAAATATGAGAGAGCATGAGATGAGAAGAATTAGAACTGAGACAAGTCATTAGACACATGAGAAGTAAGGAATATCTCTCTCATCATTCAAATGTAAAGTTTCTCTTAATAGAAGAAAAGTTGCACCTGATATTTTGTTGTGTTCTCCTTCTATGCTTGATCATTTCAAGAATCCTTTTGTAGATGTCTAATTCCATAGTTAATGAGTCTATGGTTAAAGTTTGAGAGCCTAATTGTAAACAAGCTGATAGAATTATGTGTAGGAACATTTGTATGTGAAGAAGTGTTGAGTGTCTTCTAAAACAGGTGCAATCTCGATGGTCAAAGAATTGATCAGTTCTCAGTGCACAGTGTAAAGTTTTGCACAAATCAGGAGTCAAAATCTAAGTTGGAAGGTAAGCCATCTATGGCTAAAAGGATTTGTTTAAATGGGTTCTAGTTTGGGAGAAATGTGTGTTAGAAGTTGCAGGTGTCAACCTCGATTATACAGGAGAAGAGTTTTAGACATAGGTGAACTATTTGATTCATTTCTCAAGATCTACTCAATCATTTGAGATGATTTAACTTGGAGAAGGTTCTCAATCTATAGGCAACACCTTGTGCAAAGTTTTATCAAAAAATTTACACATTTGATCATTCAATCAGTGAGTTATGTGCAGCAGACTTTCTGAGTAGTGACTCTTTTCACAATTAGTTCAAGATTTTGATAATCTGGTATTAATCCTCAAAATTGGGAAAGCTTTTAAGTTGTTCTTGATATAGAGGTGTTCTAACATCAAGGATAGCTTGTTCTTTTGGAGAATAACACTCTCCATCAACTGGGCCAATACACTCCTAAACGTTTTAGATTTTGCAATGTTCGTTGTTTAGAATGGTGATTCCCTAGAAATCCTTCATGGGCTTTTTGCAACCAACTACTATGTTCATCGTCCTCGACACAACGAGCTAGAATACCTTTTGTATCTTGCTTATACATGCTTCTTGCTAACATTTGATAGTTTTGTGATTGTAGGATTTCATCCTTGTTTGTCTTCACATTCTTATTTGCAGGTCCAAAGGTGAGGACTGGTACCAAATTATTTGCCCATTTAGGAGCAACTTCTAGATTGAACAAATAAGCATCGGGCAATTCATTAGTCACTCCCTGCGGTGGCTCTCCTGAAGTGATGCGAGAAAGGTGATCTGCTTTGAGGTGGGTCTTACCTTTCTTAACAACCACTTCAAAGTCATATTCCATTAGTAAGAGGAACCATCGTACTAAGCATCCTGTATTGCAAGGTTTATTGACCAAATATAATCAAGCTTGATGATCAGTAAAAAACACTTGAACTTGTTGGCCAACAGATAGTGTCTAAACTTCTTCACAACGTATACCATGCCTAAGCCCTCTCTTTCCGTTGTCGTATATTTTCGCTCAGCTGCATTCAGTTGTCTGCTAGCATATGCTATAGGCAAATCTAGATTTCCTTCCCTGTTGATTGTGCAAGCACACATGCTATTGCATGGGTGGATGCATCTACATGGACATGGAATGGCTTATTCCAATTAGGAGTGGTTAGTATTGGTGTTGTGCACAAACGTCTCTTCAGCTCATTGAAGGATTTTTCACATTCATCGTTCCACTCAAAATTTGTTAGCAAGGCATAAAGGGGTTTAGCTATGATCACATACATGTGGATAAACTTGCGGTAATATCCACAATGGCCCATAAAGGCTTGTACCTCTTTAACATCCCTTGGCCTTGGCAGCTCCGCTATGGCTCTTACTTTATCCTCATCTGTTGATATTCCATTCTTAGAAACAAAATGACCTAAGATTTTACCTTGTCGTACCATGAACACACACTTTTCTGGGTTTAGACAAACTCGATATCCCCTACACTTGTTGAAGATCTCTCTGAGTTCAGGGATGTGACATCTCCTTTCTTGGGAATGAGCACATAAATTGTCCACATATACTTCTAAGCTCTTTCGCAAGAACTCTTTGAAGACATGACACATGAGCCTTTGGAATGTTGCAGGTGCATTGGTGAGGCCAAATGGCATCACACGAAATGCAAAGATTCCCCACTCTCTGGCAAAGGCCGTTTTATGTTGATCTTCTAGGGCAATGGCTACTTGGTTGTAACCTAAAAATCCATCAAGGAAGCTATACACTTCCTTGCCTGCAACAGGCTCCAATAAATGTTCTGTGATTGGAAGCGGATAACTATCTCTTATCGTGGCAGCATTAACTTTTTTATGGTTAATACATACATGCAACTTTCCATTCTTCTTGGGCACCACAATGATGGGGGACACCCATTCCGTATGTTCAATCTCATAGATAAATCCGGCTTCAATCAATCTGTCGATTTCTTCTTTTATTTTAGCTGCATATGTGATATATGTGTAGGGCTTCTGTTTGGTTGCCTTGGCATCTGCTATCATGGGGATCGTATGAGAACAAATCTTCCGATCTACTCCCTTCAAGTCTCTATAGTGCCATGCAATTATGTCCCTATATTCCCTTAATAAGGCTACCAACTCTACTTCCTCTTCTTTACTTAGGTCATCTCCTATGTACGTACATCTCTCTTCGTTCTCTTTGATGGTGAAGAAGATTTTTTTGGTCTTTTCTTTGTTATCATATGCTTCTCCTGTTGTGGCCTCTCTCTTAGGCATCGTACCAAAATTTTTTGGTCCTCAACTTCATATTTCTTGAAATTTTCTGGCACTTCAAACAATGATTCCTCCTCTTCTTGTTTCACTCCTTGTCTTTTCTTTTTCTTTTGAACACCTTCACTTCCATCCTTTGAATTTACCGTTTTGATGCTTGTGAGAGGTTCTTCTTTTGTTTGTGTAAATACTCCTCTATCTTCTAGATAGTGCTCCTCTAAAATAAAGCAACTATCCATCATAATGGACGCTAGATCGTCATTGTTCTCTTCTTCTTCTACTAAGTCACTAGGGTCACATTCTTCTAGCAAGGTCTGACACATGAGCACTGAAATATCATATCCCTCCTCATCACAGTGAGGTGTCCATTGTTCCTCATTGACCACAATGTCCATGGTGGCTAAGATTTCTGCCCAACCATGAGGCTCAAATTCCGAATCTAAAAAGATCATCGGTGTGTAGGCTGAGTCATTGAGTGGTCTATTACCTTGAGAAGTTCCTTTTTCTCTTACTTTTAGGCATTTTTCCTCTTCGTTTGTGACCTTACACGTCCACAAATGAGTATCTTCATGTATCCAGGATGTATCAGATGAACTTTTAGAATGCACAGAGATTGAATCTTCTTGCTCCTTGTGGACAGGATTCCACTATAGGGGTGGTACATCTCTGAAGGTGTGATCCTTCAAATTGACCTTGGTTGTGACCCCTAAGCACTACAAGTACAAGGAATTGGTTCCCCAATCTTGTACAACTTGCAGTTGTCGTAGGAAGGGTCTTCCTAGGATCATTGTGTAGGTATTAGTTTTACCAAATTCACATATAGCGAAGGTGTGCTCAAACTCTACACCACAAGTGGTTAGAGTTATCCCTTCTAGCAATCCTAGAGGTCTTTCCACATGGATGTCAGCCATCCGAAGCTTCATTCTAGTTGGTCTTAATGCGGCTTTACCCCATTGCTTCCACAAGGAGGTGGTCGCAATAGCAACTCCAACACCTGAATCTATGATCGCTTTGGTTGTGTATCCTTGGTAGGTGATTGGAAGATAATTATTACCTTCCTCACCTTTGCTCATGTCCCCTATTTTGTCTAGAGTTATCTCCGGTACTTTCTCTTTAGAGCTTGCTTTTGGCATTTTGGAATCAAGTTCTGGAACCTGATTTGCCACATGTTTCCATAATTCAGGTTTTACTTTGAGCAGCTCTTTTAAAGTGAGATGACATTGAACCTTAGTATTCTTCATCACTTCTGTGTTTCTTGGAACCACCCACTCTTCGTTTCTGATCAATATTGTGGGAGCTTTGACCCAGAGAGATTCAGATTCCCATGGGCCTATGAACTGCAGCAACTCTTGTAAAGAATTGGATTCAAATTCTAACCTTTCTTCTCCTTGTTGCTCTACTTTGTCTTCATAAATAGATGGAATGTCTTGTGGAAATTGATCGTGAAGGTCATCAATCTCAAGAATAGGAGGGGGAACATCTTTTTCCTTGGCCCATTTCTCTTCTTGTATTTCCCACAAGAACTTTTGAGCGTGTTGTTGAATTGAAAGAGGTTCTGCATCATCTATGGAGTCAGGAACTCTTTGGTGATGAGCTTTCTCTTTCAACACTTGGTTGAGCCTGCGGAGGTAAAGAAACTTGTGGTTTATTTACCAACTGTTCTAATCTATCTAGTAAGCCCTGGAAGTGTAAACCCGGTGTAATAGCATTTGTCTGGTTGAAAGATTGATTGGCCTTGAACATAGCTTGAGCTAGTTCCACCATCTTTATGCACATTTTTTTTTGTTCAATCTCTAAATCTGCTCTAGGGTAGCTCTTGTCTAGGTTTGCAGGTATTGGCCCTTCTTGAAGTCGAGCTTGGTATGCCTTGAACATCATGTCCAAGTCTTCTGGGGTTGGATCTACAAGAACAGATCCTGGTTGCGGTTTATTTATAGTGGTTTGTGGGTGGGGATGAGGTGGTGTGGATGGAGTTTTGACATGCGAGGGGCTTTGAGAGGAAATATCTTCTATTTTTTTCTTTGCATCTTTCAAGCTTTCTTCTAGTTCATATAACTTTTTGGTCCACTTATGATTGACCTTCTCTTTAGTATCCTTCCATGTTCTTGTTTTTCTCTTACTAGGCTCTCCTGACTCACTTGGCTCTGATTGCTCAACTGGTTTAGCTTGTTGTATGGCTTGTGCCCTAGTAACTGCATGTATAGGAGCCACATTATCGCTATTGGAACTTGAATCCCCTACTAAGCCTACAACATTAACGGTTGTAACCTTTGGTACACTAGAGGGTTGTCCGGGACAATTTCTTAGGAGTTGGTCTTTACCACACTCAAGACAAACGACTTGTATTGTGATGTTCTGCCCTTGTAGCGGAGCTAGTGGGTGGGGTGGTTGTTGTCTTGGTATAGGTTGAGGTTGGCTATATCCTCCATGTTCATACGGTATAGTTGCTCCTTGTGGTCCTGGACATGGGTTATACCTAGGAACTTCTATGCCTTGTTCTCTAGGAGGGTACCCGTATGGTCTACATTGGGGTGATACAAACGGTCGTGGCTGTCTATTCATTGGATAGTTTTTGGTGTTGTAGTTGATGTACTTCTTCTCGCTATAAGAGTATATATTAGGCTCCTAAGTTGGTTGTCTATCGTAAGGGTAAGGTTGTGATAACCTTAATCCTTCTTTGGTGTAGACATGAGATGGATGATCTCCACCACAAAGTGTGCAACTTCCTAACATTGGCACTCTCAAGGAGGAGTTCTGGCAGTTCCTTTGTCCTTGTATCCTCTGTTTTGGTAGGATCTTGTGTGATTTTGGCACTCTCAAGGAGGAGTTCTGGCAGTTCCTCCACATAACTTGAACTAGAAGTCTCATTCCTCCTTGTATCCTCTGTTTTGGTAGGATCTTGTGTGATTTTGAGATCCTCAGCTAAGTTGTCTTCCAAATCTATGCACTCTTGAAGACGCTCACCAAGAGTTTGCAATCCTTTTACATATACTAAGATTCTCAATGTTGCATTCGTTAGACCTTCTAAAAATAAGGATATCATTTTCTGCTCAAAAGGTCTCTCTATCATAGGGCATCGGGCTACATATTGATTAAACCTTCGTGCTGCATTTTTTATTGTCTCATTAGGAGCTTGTTTGAAACTATGTATTAAGGATGACGAATTGTGTTTAATCCCTCGCTTAGTGAATTCCCCAATAAATTCTTGGAAGAATTGTTCAATATGGCCAAAGCAATTTGGATCCAAGGATTGAAACCAAGTTAAGGCTATTCCTATGAGGGTTAGCCCAAAGGATTCATATTGCACAAAAAAGTCATCCACTTGCTCCGCACACCTGCTTGTATTCTGCAATGACGTGGTCATAGGGCTCTCTTGTGCCATCATATCGCATACATTTGGCCAGTTGGATTGGTCTCAGTCTTCTGCCAGGCTCTGGGGATTGAATTATGATGGGAAGAGCAGGTTTTACAGGGTGTATTCCAGCTCCTACACCTTGTGGTGGTTCTGCCCTAAAGGCAATTCCATTCATATTTCCCATTCCCTGCCTAGTTTGGTTGTGGGAGTTAATTCCTGGCATGGTGAATTGTACCTATGGTCGGATGGGCATACTACATTGGCTCGTTTGTCTTGACATCGCATTTTTCGTTCTTTGTTGGGTCTCAAATGGGTTTTGTGAGGTAGTTACCTGATCTCGAGGAGGGAATATAGGTGGTCCCATGTACTTTAATCTTGACCCATCCACTTTACCTACAGGCCAATATCTCCTTTGATTTTGTTCTAGGTATGTAACTCTAGATGGATTTTTCAGATCCTTTAACTCGTATATAGTTGTTGGGATGATGCTTTCTCCTTGTGTCGGTGACTCGGTTTGGAGAAGTAGGTCAGACCCATGGATTAGGTATATGTCCAATAGGTAATCATCTTGAGGTATCAAATCCCCTCTCAAGACTTGAGTCACCATAGACTTGCCCCTTGGGGTAGTCACTAGTTCTTCTTGGTTAGATTTTCTAGAAGTTCCTTGTCCCTCTAATTCTCCTCTATCATTCATTTGATTAGGGTTTTCGGTGACTACATAGATTTGGCCCATCTTGTCCATGTAAACTCCACCTTCATACTTGACAGCTGGTCTTGGAACTATTTCAGATTCTGTAGTGTTTAGCATTCTTGCTATTGACCTATGTAGACCATCAAGGTAGATGGGTATTCCTTGCAAATTAGTGGATATGTACTGAAGAGTCATCTGATATTCCCCTTCCACTATGGCCATAAAACTTTCCCTAGGTACTGAACTATGCATGTCTTCAGAATCCAAGAGTCTCTCCAAGTTAAAAGACATTTCTGACTCACTCATCTGTGAACTCCGCACGTAGTGCTAACCACTGAGCTGTGAGTCGCTGACTTGGTTGTGTGGTTGAAACTAGCTTTAGATGATTTTATCTATCTCTTCCAAAGTGTCTGCTTGAGCTTAGGTTCATAAACCTTGTTTACAAGTCCAAAATTGTCCTTTGTATTGCTCAAAATCTTGTGGAACCCCTTGCTTCCTAGTCCAACCTAAGGGTCAACTTCAAAATACTATATCTAATAATCCACGTAGTACTCCCCACGAGCTTTCCAAGGAACCCAAAATCACTCCAAACGGATTTCGTATGAGAAAGTTATGCCAGTTCAGGGTTCTACGGGTTAAAACAGGGAAAGAGGATCTCTCTAGGAGTACCTTAGGACAAACGATATGATACTTCTTTTTCCACGATACCCGATACTACCATGGATGATACCATCTCAGATGATACAATACCAAGTCACCTCACGATACGATACCACTCGCTAGATGATACCACCAGGCCCACGATACGATACCAACCTCACGATACCAAAACAATCGACGATAAGATACTTGGATTGCTGATGATATGATACCAAAAATCACATGATACGATACCTGGGTAAGAGACGATACGATACCAGGTGGATGATATGATACCAAGGTGACAAGCAATATGATACCAACCCCACAATACGATACTGGAACTCTCACGATACGATACTAGTTCTATGGACGATACGATACCAAAGGATCAAACGATGCGATACCACTTTTTTGCATGATACGATACTAGAATAGGCACGATACGATACCGCTAGGTTGACGATACGATACCCTGACCGACACGATACGATACCTCTCGGGTGATTGCGATCATGATACCAACACTTGACAATAAGATACCAGAATGGTATCGTGATACCTCAAGTGGGTGTGCACGATACGATACCTCGACAAGAACCACGATCCACGGGAATTCTGGTATCGCGATACCAAAACTCAACGGGACACAATACTTTGAATTTTTACACCCAAATTCAAAAGTTTTTGCAAATATGTGTACCTTAGGTTCTCCTTGTCATTCCTATGTGCCTGTAGATGCAAAAACTCTCACCTATTCCATGATATTGCACTCATGATACCAAATGCAGGTAGTCTTAATCTGTGCAATACCTCACTCAGTTTTTGATGTTTTAAGTGGATTTCAAGACTATTTCTTCAGCGTGTCAGCTCTGAACACCCTCCATGCTTCTTGCTCGCAACCAAAGGTGAAAAACGAGATGAATGTATAGTTGAAAGTGAAGAAAATCTGAGAAGATGAAGGTGGGGAAAATGGTGGTGATGGTGAAGATGGAGATGAAGAAAAACTCAGAGAATGACTAAAAATGGTGATTTTTTTACCTTCTAATGTCGCTACTCTACATCTTACCATAACACGCTCGTCCTCCAAGCTCCCTCTCCAGCAATGGCACCAAATTTGGTGTCACTCTAGCACAATGGCAAGTACCAACATGAGGAGCTTCACCTCATAAATGTCAATCCGCAGATACGTGAGGACGGGTATGAAGACCATGAGCAAGTGATGGCACAAGTGCATGAGTGAAAGCACACAAGCATGCACACACATACACACACATGCGCACAAGGTAAGAGAAAAGAGTGGAACAATGGAAGGACTTTGATTACACAAGAACTCTACTACGAAGCTCAAATCTACAACAAGCTAACCCCAAAAATGAGCTCTCTAGCCCTTTTTATAGCTTTTTGAGTAGTTTTGGCCTTGTCCAAACTTCTAATGAAAATTTGACATGTGCTTCTTGGAGCTCCCTACATGCTCCTTCTTTTTGTGTGTCCACTTCATTGATGTGCTTCCATGCTTGTCTGTGACCTTGACTGTCAACAGTGATACATAAAAGGTCTACCCCCTATCATCCACAAGCTAATAGACAAGTAGAGAGCACAAATAAGATCCTATGTAACGTATCGACAAAACTAGTAAATAATAAATGCTTTGATTGGGATAAACAACTTCATCATGTTGTTTGGGCTTACTGAGTTGCCTACAAAATTGTACTCAATGCCACCCCATTTCAAATGGTCTTCAGACAAAATGTTGTTTTACCATTAGACTTCTTGATCCAGACTTTAAAAGTAGCACAAGAGCATGAGTGGAATGGACATGAGTTGTCCTCCAAGATATTTGATCTAGAACGATTAGGTGAAACCAGGCTACAAGAAGCAACATGCATCTATGCTGCAAAAAGAAGACAAAAGGCATACTTTGATCCACACATCAAGGATAAAGGATTGAAGGGAGACCTAGTAGTTGTTTATACACTAAAGCAGCATGTTTGTAAATTGAGAAAATGAGGATGTGGACCCATGGTGATGAATAGAATTTCCACTAGTAGTGCGGTTCAATTGGCCACTCTAGAAGGTGACATCTTGCCAAGCTATATTAGTGGATGTCAAGTCAGGCTATATCAAGAACCTCTTATAGAGGATATGCTAATGAGACTCAACACTACTAAGAAGCGAAAAGAAGAAGATTTACAGATTAGAGAAGAAGCACAGTTACTGGCTAGAGAGCACATTAGACAAAATACATTAAGGCGACTAGGCCTATATGTCAATCCCAAAGCCTCACAATATCACATGGCCATTTGTCAAACATCAGGTGTAATTGATCCTCGGATAATTGATCGACATCCCTTTGTGACCATAGAGGTAGGACAAGGAAAGAGTTTAAGGACTGTGAGAGCCTTGATTGACTTAGGTGCATCAACTAGTGCAGTTAGAATCTCATACTGCTAAGATCTACAATTGAACATCAATTCAATAGAAGCCTATCTCATAGGATTGGGAGGCATGGAAACCCCTTGTTTGAGCAAGGTGGATCTTTCAATCTATCTTCAACTTGTCCCAATGATAGTCAAAATGCTAGTGTGTCAAGATGAGGACCTTACAGAACCACTTGTCTTGCATCAAAATTGGATCTATGACCATGCAGTTGACTTAAACGTAAGAAGTCAACTTTTTCAAGTTTGGGTACATGAACAATGCATTACATTAGAATTAGAAAATTGCATGATCATAGATCCAAGCATCATACATTTTCTTAGTTCTTCTAAAACTAATCTTAAAGAAGAAGATGTTGTATATGTCAAAAACTCTATGATACAAAAGGACTCAATAATGGAAGAACAAGCTCAAAGGTGAGAAGACATCACAGATCCAAGCATCACACATCTCTTAGTTCTTCTAAAACTAATCTTAAAGAAGAAGACGTTGTATGTGTCAAAAGATCTATGATGTAGAAGGACTCAATAATGGAAGAATAGGCTCAAAGTCTCAGACATCCATAGTCATTCAATGAGAGAGGCAAGCGAAACAATACAAGACAACCGCTATATCAAATAGACAAATAGAATTCAAGAAGAAAGTGGTTCTAAGCATGAAGAAGATCTGGGTATAAAAGGGAGAATAGTCAATCACACCATTGTAGTCAAACTCATTACCCAAGAATCAGTGGTAAAAGCCAAGGCAACAAGTAGTAGAACAACAATAATCTCTATCTAAAAGGGTACTCCAAATTTGGGTACAAAAGTGATCAATGAAGGTTGACCATAATAACATACAAATTTGGGTGCCTAAGAAATTAGCTGCAACTCAACAAGGGCAATAACACATGTAGGTGCCCAAGGAATTCTTACATATACAAAACCCTATGGTCTCCCTCACGAGAAATTCTCAACAAAGAAGCCATGGAAGAGCAAGAGTAAGAACCAAGCATAGACATTAAATGAAGATCAACTCTCCTCTTTGGTAATAGTAAGAAGATAATCAACAATGGTATGGGTTGAGAAGCCAAAAGCACCAGTATCCCCCATAGAACCAAAGAGTCAACCAGGAGGGATACAAAATGTAAGAAACCATCCAAAGATGAAGAAGTCAAAAGTGATATGTACACATCCAAACACTATTCTCAAATGGATCCCTAGAAGGGGAATTATCAGGTGCCATTCAACCCTCAATCGACTGCATTAGTTCGAGATTCAATGGATACCTCCAAACAAACATTACATCAATGTCTGCAAGTAACATCAGAAACATTGATGTACAAAAACCATGTGCTCTTGGCATAACCCTATCTTTTGCACCATTCAGGTCATGCATTTCTACAGTAGGCATTAATATAGGGCCACATTACAAGGCCGTGCATGGATGCAATTCAGACTCCCCCCAGGCACATGAGACACATTTAACATATGTAAAGTATTTTACTAATTCTAACATCTTTCTTCTTTTTTTGTTCCAAAAAAAAGGGGAAAAGAGAGAAGAGAGAAGACCATATGCTTGAAGAATCTCATTAGTGAACCATCAACAAGGACATCCATCAACAATGATAGACAAGCCAATGGTCAATCACCATGATGGGAGTACAACACAAAGAGTTGAATATTGACGGACCTTTCACCATGGTGAGAATCCCCTACTTTGGAAACACTATAACAATGATAGATTAGGAAACCTCTTCATCGACAATACCCTTGAGCACTTAGCTCAAGAACCACTTTTTCACACCTTACTTCTTACAATGCATTTCCCAAGTAAGTATGCATAGGGCCACATTACAAGGCCATGCACAAGGCTCATATTTTCTTCAACCCATGCACTAACACAAATACCCATCGTTCATTACGGGTTATGGATACTTGGCATGATAACTATAAAATGTATAGTTTAAAGATCCAAAGGACATTAAGGTTACAACATCAATACCTATGAGACAATTCACAGCCGATAGTTGCTCAAAATCAACAATTGGCAGCCTCTTTTAAGAAACTAGAAATTTTTGGAAGCTCACAAATGCATCATCATGTAGGAATCCAAGAAAGAAGTACATACAAAGGGACTAAATCTTGCAAAGGCTAAAGGTGACAAAATGAACAATAGGACATTCCACCTCCCTACATTTGGAAGAAAGATTAGTGCTGTTGATATTTAATGGACACTACCTCTCAAGGTACAACATGGAACACCCACCCCAACAAGGGTCTATCAAGGACGACAGACTGGAGAGGGGGGAGTGTTGGCACTCAAGGTTAAGCACAAATTCTAGGAACATGTCGAAGTAGTGGACACATAAGAAGAGGGAGCATATATGTAGATCCAAGAAGTATATGTCAAATTTTCAGAAGAAATCCCTACAAAAACAATGATTCTAATCACCAAAAACCATTGCAAATATCATTTCACATTTTTGCAACTCCATTTTTTTTCAAGCTAGGGAGTCCTCAAGCTTGATATGAGTATTAGAGGTATCTACATACCGATTTTCATATTTTTTAGACTCTGTTTGAGCCCTCAAATAAGCCTTGGAACCTAATTTTTAAATAGGCCAGACACTAGGTCTAGTAAGGGCCAAAGCTAATCAAAAACTATAAAAAGAGCTAGAAAGCTCATTTTTGGGGTCAGCTAGTTGGAGAGTGAACTGATTCTTGAGTATTGTATAAATTCTTTGAGCTTGCCTATAAAGGATTCCATTGTTCTGCTCTTTGTCTTGCCGTGTGTACATGTGTGTGTATGTGTGCATGCTTATGTGCTTCTCACTCACACACTTATACTCTCTCTTGATCATGGTTGTCATACCTTCCTCACGTCTTCCCCAATTGACAATTATGAGGTGGATCTCCTCACGTTGCTAATTGCCATTGTGCTAGAGTGACACCTATGTACTAAGGGCAAGTGTAAAAGTATAATCTTCGGACAATGCTATATGAATAATCCTAGTTAATGTGTGTGCCCCAAAGATAGTTTTCTTCTTAGGACATCTTTAATTTGCCAGTTCCATGTATTCCAAGATCCAATTGATTGTACCTATCATGCTTCCAAATCTTACGACATGCATCAACCCATGCGAGATTCTCTTATGAGGAATGGTGTGCATATCCTGGCTTGGAAAAAAAAATGTTGACGAATCAAGAATAATTTTAACTGCAACTCCTAATTGTTAAGATTCTTAATTTTATTCATTTGATTTGATTTCTTTGTCGGTCTTACTTCTACATTGTTAATTTTTGTATGACTTGGCGCAATAGGAAGTGAAGCCATGATAAACTCTCGACTTAAGTATATCACTACTCATGTGTCTTCATAGTTGTGTACTACAAATCTTGTCTTCTTGCACTTCCCTTGCTCTGCCTTGTAAGTTGTGATCATCTCCACAATTCTCCTAAAGTCTATTTTCAGTATATGCAAGATAAAGAAATATGTGCATCCTAAAGAATCCAAGTCTGGACTAGATAGTGCAATCCTCCATTGAATGGCCGCCCTCCTTGAGCGAGTGTCCCCTTGGGTAAGCTATGCTTCCATATGGTTGATCTTGCAATAGAATTGGTGGATCTTACGTGGGATCCTTTGAAAATATTTATGAATGGTCAATAGCTAGCTCTTCTATCGCCACACCTACACTAGGGGCATATGTTCCTTCTTGAACCACCCATTTTCTTCTGTCTTGACCACTACTGATGCCATGATGAAATTGCTATGTATGTGCACTGTAGTGTTTTCCACTTAGAAAGAAATATAAAAAGAAAGTATTGTGGTAGTATTTGTGCATGTCTATGCATTCCCCTATGTAAACATGAATATCATAAAAAATAGCCAAAGATTTTAAATCACATAGATGGGATGTGATGTGACTTGTGTGTGCCACCCATGTGGTTGATTAAGACTCAACATGTGAGTATATTTTGTTCAGAATCCAACATACAAAAATAAAATAAAGAGAAAAAAAAAACTAAATGGTGCGTTCAAAGACAAAGTCACTATATATAAGACTCATGCATTATGTATGTACATTTCTTTTGCAAAGAATTTTGTGATTTTTTAGTTATTTCCTATAATTTCGGGTTTTTTTTTCATTTTCCTATAATTTTGGTTTTTGATATTTTCTATATTTGTTGCTACTTTTCTCCCCCCTTCCCGGAGGTTTGTGTGAGTGTGCATGGGTTTAAAGAAAAGGTAGTGTCTTATGAAGGGCCGCATAATTTAGCCCTATTCATGTATAAATAAGGTGCATTGTAAATCATAGTGTTATAAAGAGTGGGTACTCGATAACTCATCAAGGGGATTTTTTGGATGAGGCTTATGTGCTTCCTTCGATCACCAAGTGTATGTGTGAGTTTTATTTTGTTTTCTTGCATGAGATGTGATCATTCCAAAATTTTTAAAAAGAAGAGAACCTCTTGAATTTAAGGTGGATGTGGCCTTCGACTTCCATGTTAGTCGAGTGTAGTTAGTGGTTAGTGCTAAGATCATCTTTTCCTTCCTATGACATTTATTATTTGAGGGTACCTACATTTGTGACCTAAAGTTGTCTTGTTGTTGTAGTTGTAGAGGTAGTTGTAGAGCTTTTCCATGAATTTCCTTCAGTATCCAAATCTTGGTTCAGTTATGTTGAGCTTCGAGTAGGTTCTTCAGTATCCATCATTATCAAGCTGTTGCTAAATTCTTCCTTTTATCATTTCTTCTATCATTCTATTTCTGCATTCTTGCAGCTGCGTAAATTCTTTTGTTCAAGTTGTTCTTGGTGTTTGACTTCGTGATACTCTTGACCCTTTGAGTATCCAAACTTGCTTCATTCCTTGTGTTGATTACTTGTGAGTATGTTGTCCTCTATCATGATGTGGGAGTATGAATCTTTGAGCTGATCCTTGTGACTTTTCTAATGTTGATACCAAATCAGATGCACCATTGACATATATTAATCGTTTAGGCTCTCATAGTGCTTCCTTTGCATCACATTGCTATGCAATTGTTGTCTCGAGTCTTTGTGATGAGAATGAGCATGTTTCTTGTGATGAAGCACGAAATTTAGAAAATTGGATGGCTGCCATGTGGTCATAATATGATGCTATAATGAAGAATAGTACTTGATCTTTATGTGATTTGCCTCCAGAAAAAAGGCGATTGGCACTAAATGGGTATACAAGCTGAAACATAAGATTGATGGAATAGTTGATAGGTATAAGGTGAGGCTTGTTGCCAAAGGTTATGCTTAAAAGAGAGGCATTGTTTTTTATGAGACCTTTGATCCCACATACCAAACTTGCATCTCATCATGGTTGGAATGTACACCAGTTGGACATTAAAAATGCATTTCTGAATGGTGACTTACATGAAGAAGTGTATGTGTTTCAACTGTGTGGTTTTGTGCAAAAACATCATTAAAACAAAGTGTGCTAGTCGAAAGAGGCATTATATGATTTGAAGTAAGAACCACGTGCTTCATGTGAAAAGATATATGCCTACTTGATTGCACATAGTTTTGAGAATAGTCCAACTGAGAGCACCTTTTATGTTAAGTGTGCACATGATGTACTTCTTATCATCGTTGTATATGTTGATGAAAAATGCTACCCACTCATCCTAATGATAATCATATTGCTAAATTTAAGGCCAATTTGCATGTCTCATTTGAGACATCACAATTGGGAAATTTGCATCATTATTCTGGCATTCAATTTATGCAAGCTGATGGAGGAATAGCTTTGTGTTCAACAAAATATATTGACACATTATCATAATATTTTAGCCTTGAAGATTGCAAACCTATTGCCACTCCCATGGAAAGAGGTTTACGGTTGAGTCTTCATGTTGCTAGATATGCATTTGATATTATTCTCTATCATCCTGTTGTTGGATGCTTGATTTACTTATGCATAAGGGAACCTGATATTCAATTTGTTGTCTCTCATATGATCAAGTTTATGCCTTGTTGAGGTGTCAAGAATTGGTAGGCAGTTAAGCACATCTTTCTCTACTTGAGTGATACCCGCTACTTGGATTGTTTTATCCCAAGGAGAGGATCATTACCAAAAGATTCACATGCTTTTTCTTACTCAAACTTGGCTAGTTGCTATGACACTCATGTGTCCACCAGAAGTTTTTGCCTCATGCTTAGTAGCTCATGCATATCTTGGTTGAGCAAGAAGCAGCCTACTATGGCCACTTCTAGTTGTGGGGATGAGTATAGGACAACTTTCATAATGATTGTTGAGTGTGTGTGGCTTAAAAACCTTTTGTCTCATTTGGACGTTGATTAGTCTTCTGCCACCACCATCTTCACTCAAAGTCAGAGTGCATTGACAATTGCAATGAACCCTTTGTTCCATGCTCGCACAAAGCACATTGAGGTACACTATCATTATGTCAGGGAGAGGTTTCTACTCAAGAGATCAGTTTTGATTGTGCTCCCACTAGATAATGTTACAAACCTTTTCGAAAAGGCTTTGCCTTGGAGTTTGAAGCTTTTCACAAAGCTTTGGGACTATTTCCTTTTGTGGATTGATATCTTTCCACATATCTTGGCATTTCCTTATACATGAGTGTCAGCTCCTTGTTCACCACATCACTCTTAGGGGGATTTTGTTGATATATATATTGATAGTGATGTGTGTGAAAAAATTTAGGATCATCGGGACAATTTTTTCCCTCTTTAGGAGGTTTTTTTCCCGAGCTTGTATATACACATGTAACCCTAACATGTCACTTATCTTTTGTACATTCACTTGGTAATACATTTTGTGCTGTGTTGTGTTCTAAGCTTATTCTTAGTCTTCCTTAGTTTATAATGGTCTATCAGGATAGATGGTCTCTATTAGGGGTCTCAGTCTATTGTGATAGACTAGGGTCTATAATGATAGATGGGTTTGTCATAATAGAGGGAATTCTATTGAGATAGATGGGCTTTGTCAAAAGGGTGGTTTTTCATGATAGATAAGGGTCTATCATGGAGGTGTTCTATTAGAATAGAGGGTGGTCTATCATGATAGAGAGGGTCTATCACGATAGAGTCATTTTTCAAGTTTTTGGCATGTCACGAAGGGCTTTGGTCAACCAACCAACATGTGTTATAGAAGGTTCATGGAGGTGGACATATTGGCTAATTATTGATGTGTGTTCTTTCACTATCATTCTCCTTTAGGAAAATGCATGCAAGGGATTCATGGATCTCCATCCTTTTAAAAAAAAGTGTCTATTGAAATTCCTTCATTCATATGCTCACTTTCCAACTATTTTTGGAGGTAAACAAAATGAGCCTCATTTCTTGTTTGGTATAATTTTTGTGAGAGTATCCCAAGCATCTGTTTTTGTTTTGCATAAGCAAATTTGGAGGATAATGGCACATTTGATAAAATTTTGATGAGACACAACAAATTTGTTTTGAACTCCTAATGCCCTTGTAGAGGGAAGCAAACTCTACCGATTCTACATTTACTTCTTCTATACCTTCCACTCGCATATCTCACTTTATATTCTTGAATAAAAGAATGATTGAATGTTATATCCATGGCAATAGAAGAGATCGGCCAACCTGACTATGAGATATATAACATGACTATGGTTATATATTTGAGGATGGAATATGCTCATATAGAACAAAATATGCACACACATTTACTAACTCCTTTGTGGGCATACATAACTCCTTTGTGGACATTCATATGCATGGAGCAAGCAAGTCAATGATTCTGTTATGTATGCAATTCAATTCAGTCTTGAAAGCTATCTAAGATATATAAATCATGGACATGAGCAAATATACATGCATATGCATGCCCTTATGCAAAGACTGATATACGCTAGACCAAAATTTCAAAAAGAGAAATCACCAGATTCAACTGTATTGATAATATTCCTTATGGGTTGAATGCTACACAATATGCACTTGATTTTCTTTAATGATTCATTGATATACACCAAATAAACTTGTGCATCTTTGTTTTGGTTGTGCACTGTCACTTCCAATGTTATTCCAAGTTTGGGCAGCCTTCCAATACCATTTTTGAGGACAAAAATGGACTTAAGGGAAAGGAAATGTGTGATAGCATAGAGTAAAGGAGGTGAGAACCCTCCCTTACTTGAGTATCATATGGGCTCTCACATGAGTGCCAAGTGGCACTCACGTAGCCACCTAGTCTCACTAAAATGGAAGTTAGAGGAGATAGGCAAAGAAATGTGTGACTGGGATGATCTTGAAAATTGAGCATCTCCTTATGATTTGGGTGAGCTTCATCTTGATACCTGCTTGGGAAATTGTGTAGAGACTACCTCAAAATGGAGGCCTTCATTAGGAATATCAATAGTTAACCTTATGAGCATGTGTGGATACAAGAGAGCATGGGGATATGTTGTCCATGTGTGAGGTGTATATGTGTTGTTATGACCTCCATAGCATTTGCATGGTTGTGTATGTAAATCACTCTGTACAACATGATGCAAATATATATATATATATATATATATATATATATATATATATATATATATATATATATATATATATATATATATATGCTCAATTATGTGGGGTGCTATGAAAAAGAAGACGTGATAAGGTCTATCCACAAGGTAATTATAAGAAGGAGAAAGTCAATGTTGCATCATTAAGGATTTGAGAGGGTAATATAATTTGTTCTTGTGTGGAGGGGGTTTTTCTCTTTTCATGTAGGTGATAGGAACATAGAATCAGGGATGAAAGTAAGCACACGATGTTTCAAAGATATGGGGTTACTCCTCTCATTTCGAGGACCGAAGGACACAAGGAGGATTTGATGAAAAGAGAGGAGGTTGGTTTGGATGGAATTCCTCATACTCGTGGAGGAATTGGTTGCTATGTGAAACAAAAAGGGTTGCACTTCCAACACCTATGATGGAGACATTGCCATAGAGAAAGAGATCTCTCCTGCATATTGATTGATGGGAAGATTCTTGGTAGAGAGAGTTGGCTTGAATTTTCAGAGAAGTCCTCATTGAGATAAAGAGATTGATAGGAGATATATGTTATTTGGGAGGAAACTACTTGCAGGGGAAAGAAAAAGATGAATGTCTCTCTTGCATAGGAGAGCTTCTATGAAATGATTCGAGGAAAATGGCTAGCAAAAGGATGTATACAGTTCAATTTTGATGTTAAGTGATGTTGTTGAAGATACAACACTCAAATTGATTGGAGACAAAATCTAAAACTCTTAGGACTTGCAAAGAGAGTGAAGATTTAGAGATGCAAAGAAGAGTGTGGAAGGTACTAGAAACAATTTTCTTTGATACACATATGTTCCATCCTAAAGCTCATTTTGATACACATATTATCAGGAGAGGCATAGTTTGATGGTTGCACCATAGCTCTCTGTTTGGTGCAGCATGTTGCATGAGAGCATTATTGTAACACTATTAGAACCATCACTCTAAAGTACTTGTGCAGAGGTGTTGAATGAGGTCGATAGTGTTTCAAGCATGAAATCCAACATGAGCACTTTGAAACTCATGGGAACCCAAGGTCTAATGTAAAGGAAGCAAATGGAGTGCATTTATAGAAGTAAGCTACAAAGGCAAATGATGAGAATCAAAAACAAAATTTTGTTGATGTGACATAGCTGTTTAAGGAATTCATGGATTATGAATGCACAAGGTTGGAGGTTGTTTTTCGATACCCAACTTTCAAGGTTGGAGACTCAAATGGCAAGAGCTATTCAATAACTTAAGAACTAACTAGAACCCTTGTACCCTTGTGTATTCTTTCATGCACCTGGTCAATCATTTTATTGTCCTTACATTATTTGCACATTTTATTGTCCTTACATTATTTGCATTCTTGGCCATTTTTGTGCTTCTCGAGTCTGCATTGGCTCTCCATACTCCATGATAATATTCATGTGCCTTTATGTAACTACACCATGGAGGAAGAGAAATCCTACCATCTATAAAGACAAATTATCTAAGATTTTTGTTCATTCTCCCACAAATCTTTTGCTCAAATTCTACCTAGAGATTCTTTATTTATGGTCACATATTAATAATTTTTGCATAATCGAATTTGCTTGAGGTTCCTTCTTATCATTGGGCATTATCATTTTGTGTGACGATTGGATGAATTATCCCTTAACCTACAACACTTAGAGTGCAACGCACATCAATTATAAGGGGAGGAACGTGGCATAAAGATCTTTGTTATAAACATCCTATCTCCCAATAAATAAACAATCTTGGATGGAATGTTATACTTATTATGGTCGGTCCTCATAATGGCACAAACAGCTGTTTGATAGGCTAATATCCTTGAACTAAGAGATCAAACATTTAATACAATGAAATTTATAAAACCAGAATACTCTCTCATATCTATAGTAAAATCATTACATCCTTCAGTTCATACACCTACAATAGCAAGCCATTAAATGCACAGTACAGTAAAGGTATGGGGTTCTTAAGCCTATGGGCACATATGTGTTCGATTCTCCACATAACAAGGGAACTTCTAATTTGTTTCATATGAAAAAGCATCCCCCCATAATCATAAACCGGCATAGTTCGACTGCTTAGCATCATGTCACATACAAGTGAGTACTAAGATTCATTATGCATTTCTCAAGAGGAGACATGCAGTCCAAGTGTTCCCCTTGCAGGGTAGGTCACCTGTTGACTGGACAAAAAGGTTATCATACATAACCGAGAGGGAGGAACCCAAACAGCTGCTATGGTCATGACTATTAAGATTGGATACATAATCATAAGTCCATATTGAGCATGTACAAGAAAAAGCACGGATTTAAGTTCAAACATTTGCCCAGAATCTCTGTTGTCCTGCCTTTAAACACATTGGCCTGCAACATTAATAATGTCAAATCTTGGAAGCACATTCTAAATCCTTGCCAGCCATGGATAGCTTTTCACAAATGAATGGAAGATAACTGTCATAGAGCAGGCATAATGTAAAACAGTAAGCAAAAAATTAGGCCCAGGGAGGCGTGCATAGTGACTTGAACAAACAAGGGTAGCATCCAATAATAACCAAGGAAATGGATCCTTCCTCATGGAACGAGCAGAAGAATCCTTCAATCAGGAACTTTTATATTGGATACATGGGCATCCATGTACAACATACCTAAGTTGAAATAATAAACCAACCTATCCCAATGACCAGGCAACAAACAAATCTCACATCGAAGTGCTTCAGGTTCCATACAACAGTTCAACCGTTGGAGGCAAAATATAACAAAAGCAAAATCTAACCAACAGTGAGTGGCAAGATGGTGTAGATGGTACAGCCATCTGTAATAAAAAATGTGGGAGAACCGTGCATAATTTTGTTCTCCCCTTGCAACAACAGGTGCCTTTGAGCCTCATTGACATAGAGCTCCAACCGATGTCAACATCAAAGAAATGATCTCTACAAGCAGATGGAGAACAATGTACCTCTACAAGTTTTCCCATGAACACAAGGGCCAAAATGCCCCTCGATCATGCACATGATCATCGATCCCCAACACTCCTAGTAGGTTCTTAACATTGAAGAACTATGGCATGGATGTTGCAAAGGAAGCATGACAGGGAAAATTGGAGCGCGACCACCAGTTGGGTGTCAGAAGAGCAGGTCCATACTAGGGTAGATAACCAAGCAGGGAAGCCCACAAGGCTTGGCTGGAGCAACTAAAGATAAGCAAGAGGTTGCACTCGGATGAGCGTCATCCTTTGTAGCCCTACAATAGAGTAAAACATGTGTGCCCCTCATCGCAAGGCATATAACAGCAAGGGGAGCAATAGCTCAGTCCACACAACAGAAGAGACCGATAGGAGGCCTCACAAGAGCCACGGACTGATTGAGAGGAAAACACCAAGCTACTACTCGAACAATGCTCCGCCAGGTTTTGGTGTTGTAAAAGTTGAGTTCCACTTAGGTATGACCTCGGCCACGAGAGCCGTATAGCACCAACAAGAAACTCCATGTCCTCCGACAGAAGCCATGTGGGGGAGCTCGGAGAGGGAGCTCAACCCCAGGATGCGCGAGACTGAGCTAGGGGGAAGAAACCAAAAACTTCACCGCCTCTTGGACCAGAATTTGGGAAAGGGAGAAGTGATTACTTCCCCACCAATATAACCAGATTAAAGTGGTGCATGGCCATAAAGGAAGAGAGAGAGAGAGCCAAGGATCCCCACTCCTCCATTCGAGACTACGCAAGGTGAGGAAATTTACAGGGTGAGGACGACAGGGTGAGGAAATTTGCACCACCAATATAACCACATTAAAGTGGTGCATGACCATAAAGGAAGAGAGAGAGCCAAGGCTCCCCACTCCTCCATTCGAGACTACGCATGGCAGGCATCAAAGTCTATTGGCATTCAATAATAGGAATCGGAGAATGATTTGGGAGAAAACGGATTGGTAAATTCACTGAAATTTTCATTTATTTACTATGAGACGTTTTGGTTTTCTTGAAATTTGGAGAGAGGGAGGGATAAGGGAGAGTGCTCATCCCTCTATCCAAGGTCATCACTAAAAAAGAGGAATGGTAGGGGTGGATAGTGATGCTCAAGATGGTGTATGGAGGTGTGTGTGTGTAAGTGAGAGAGAAAGAGAGATGAGAGGGGTTAGGGGGTGTTTTTTGTGCATCAACAAAAATGAACTAAAACTACACTACTAAAAACAAGAAATGGGGAGTTAATGATCCAATGGAAGGGTGAAAGCGCAAAGCAAGAACTCAAATCCTTCGCAATTGAGCAAGAAAATTGCAACACAATACTTTACCACACGTTCTTGAGCTCTTGAGGTGATGAAAGGCCGATCATCCCCAGCAACAACATCAAATTGTGTTGAGGTTGTAGCAAGAGAAGAACAAAACCCTCACCACCTTGCATGGAAGCAAGAAGGAAAGCTCAAGAGTGACTCTCCTCTCATCCACCCCTACCTCCAACATGTTCAAGCCATTGGCATCAGCCCCATGCTATGCCACATGCTTGAAAACAAGGAGAATAGGGAGTCAAGGATCCTAGTCCCTGAGGAAAATACAAGCAAAAGCAACTACTCTACTCACACAAAGGAGAGACATGCATAGACACACACACACCACTCTCACACACTCACAAAGACACAATACATAAATGTAAATAGTTTTGGAGTAAAGGAGATCCTTCTTCCATTGATAAGAGATATTACATGAGAGAATATCGACCAAAAGCTCCCCTCTTTACGAAAATGAGCTTCTATATATAGGTTAAGCTCTATTCCCCATGTGCTCTTTTGAAAAGTCAAAAAGTGAGCACGTGTGTAACTACCATATCTTGGGCAAATATTCCTTTTCTAACCACCAAATCCCAAGAAATCTGGATATGGGTTTTTTTACGTGTGTTCTCTCATATGTGTGCAAGAGAGATGGCTATTTACAAGGCTTCTCTACCTTAGTATAAGAGAAATATCAAAAAGTGTCCTAAGAGGGTGTTTTTATGTGAAATTCTAAGTAGATACAAAAAGAGTTATTCTTATGATCTAGGGGTGGTTCTTATGCACAATTGAAGATGTGTGCATACCCTACAACCCAACACAGAGCTATATAAATATTGTAGGCATCCCCGAAGCCTCATGTTGTAGAACTAGAAGAACATGTTCATGTTCTAAAACTAGAAGAACATGTCTCATCTCTATGGTGGGATCCCTGTCCAAATGATTCAAAACACCATCTAGCTTTGCACTTTGATCAAGTGATCAAAGTACAAAGTAGCGAATGAATAATAAGGGTGGATGTAAAAACATCCCTAGCCAATTCACCATTTTAAAAGGTGCTATTTGGGCACGAACATGAGAACTAAGAAAATTCAAATTACTAGTCCATTTTTGGGCATGGACATAGTAACTAAGGTGGGATTCTTATCCCTATCAAGACTTTGAGAACTCTTGATTCACTTGAATTTGATTTCAAAAACTTGAAGTTTTGTTGGCCCAAACATCAAACTTGGATGTTTCTACTATGATTTACTTCCAACCAACATTTACTTGATGTTTTCACCTAATTGGAGGACTACTTTGTCCTTATGGGCTTGATCCTGTGTAAACTCTAGGAGGAAGTTTTCCATTTACTTTCTTCAATTGTACTATAGCTTGAACAAGTTGAATCCAAAATGAAAATTTTCCAACTAAGAATACTTTTCTCAAAGTCTTAAACTAAAAGTTCTCGGGTATTCTCAATCTTATGAGCGATTACTATTTCTCTAGTCTAGAGTGTATTGAACCCTAGAAAGTGATAAGAGTTATGATAAAGAACTCCAAGCAAACTCAAATGAATAACTCAACCTAGAATTAGCATCGTTTAAAGATTGAAAGAGGTTCTTGTACATAACATCTATTTGGGATGTTTAATTTAGTTACCTTATTCCAACCAGCTAACCATGGACTTTCGCCAAAAGAATCAGAGACCGTATCCGATTTGAATCTAAAAGATTTGGAAAGTGAAAGGAAAGAACTAAAACGATGTATAACCAATTCAAACTTCAAAGATACATAAACTTTCTATGAGTTGAATTCTAGATAACTTAAGACTCTAACCGCAAAGATCAATTTCAACAAGGTGTTGAAACATTTTTTCTATCTTTAAGAGAAATTAACTTGATTCTCAAAAAGATTCAAATAAAATCTAAAACATCATGTAACCACAAGATACTAGTGTGGTATCCAACATCAGTGTGTTGACCCACTGAGGTTCTATTGATGTGTTTTTACTCAAATAATGCTTCATTTGAGACTAAGTTCATGCCTATATTCAATCTTTATGACTACTTACTAAGAATGCAATTCTTGTGCTTTTCTTCAAGTCAAAGGATTGAATTTACCAAGTTACACTAGGAACTTGGTGCTTGACTTAGTCAATTTATTCCTTAGGTGAAACAAATCATTTCAATGTAAAAGTGCTACTTCTTCATAAATTTATTAAATATTTTTGAATCAACAACACTTTGTCTTGAAGTGTTTCATAATTTAATAGAAGCATGTCTTTGTCCTATTTGAAAAAGGAGATCTTGGAAGATATGTAATTTGTATCTTTTTACTTACTTGATCTTGAAGTATCTTGAGATCATGCTTTTATCCTCCTTGAATTTAAACTTCTTCTTTGAGTTTTAACTCCCTTAAGGATCAAATCTAACTGCAAGATTCATTCTAGGACTAAAAGATAATTATTGTCCCACGATCTAATGTCTCTTTCCTACATCAATCTGAGTATAAAATTTGGTGTCCCATACCACCCTATTTTATATTCACATTGACATGTGAGTGATATTTATACTAATGTCCAAATATATCTTGATAGAGTACCTTTTTGCTTCAACTCTTTAAAAAAAATTTCAAAGTTTCAAGAACTATCTCTGACTTGACATTCTTGGTTTTTTATTCCTTCACACAATCATTTCACGAACTTGTGATTTTACCTTGGAAACTTGAAAACCTTTGGATGGAAAATCCATCCTTCTTTTCTAGGGTTTTCAAAAGAAAACCGTCTTAGAAAACCAAGTTCTTGAATTTATCAAATTCAAGTCTAATTGGTTATACTTGACCACTTTGTAGAGAGAAGAGCTTTTCACTTCTTTTTTTTAGATTCCTTTATGAATAAAGCTTTAAGTAGCTACCCCGGGGACTTTATAGGAATCTCTCTACTACTTAAGTCTAAGAATCCGCTCATGGTTTTTTGATTTTATCAAAATCCCTTTAAGGATAGGTAAACTTTATGTTGTACCTTCCACAGACTTAATTATCGTTATCATGGTTGCAAACTACACACTTGGAACTTTTACTTTGTTTAGACTTGGAACAACTTACTCATTACACACTTTCCATTGGATAAATGGAACTCGAGTGAAAATTTTGCAAAAGACTGTTGATTGCCAATACCTGGGCAAACTTTGCAGTACCACTAATTGCAATTTCTTGGACAAACATTGCCAAGCTAGATCAAGTCTTGTTGATCGTGCGATAAAATAAAGAATTAGTCTTTATCATTTAAGATCCCTCAAACTTGTCTAAAGCTTTATAGCTTATCTGCAGGATTTATAGAGATTTTTCCCTCAACTCAAGTCTGAACTAATGCCTTTTTTACTCCAAAGCTAAGAATATTATCAATATTGATACACCTTTAGGTTATACCAATCATTGGACCTACGTACCACTATCAATGATTTCGGATTTCTTGGGAACTACTTGTTGTCTAACAAGCTTGAAAAATTTTGTGCTCACTAGTAGGAAGCAGTTTATTCTTCCAATACTTGAGATTCCTTATAAGGAATCAAATAACCTAAGAGAATGATTGTTGGCACACAAAGCAACAGAGGAATCATGCACAATACGGCAACAAGGCCAGATCATTTTGCAACAGAGGAATCATGCACAATACGGCAACAAGGCCAGATCATTTTTCCCCATGGGTTATGTACAACTCAAGTGATTTTAATCACTACACAAACATTGTAAATCCCGTTTTTGGTAGAATAGACTCCATTTTGTGCAAGCCGAGGAGTCCTCGAGCTTGAGGAGTATTAGAAGTACCACCGTACCAAATTTCATAATTTTTAGACTTCGTTTGAGCCCTCAAAGTGGCCCTGGAACCTAATTTTTAACTAGGCCGGACACTAGGTCTGGACAGGGCCAAAAGCTAGTCAAAAACTATAAAAAGAGCTAGAGAGCTCATTTTTGAGGTTAGATTGTAATTGAAACGAACTTGTAAGAGCTTTTGAAAGTAATCTAAAGAACTCCTAGCACCTCCTTTAATGTCAATCCGGGAAGACGTGAGGATGGTATGAAGACCTCGAGCAAGTGGCGGCACAAGTGCGTGAGTGAGAAGCACACAAGCATGCATACACATACACACACACGCGCACACACGGTAAGACAAAGAGAGAGAATCAATGGAGTTCTTTAGATTACTTTCAAAAGCTCTTACAAGTTCGTTTCAATTACAATCTAACCTCAAAAATGAGCTCTCTAGCTCTTTTTATAGTTTTTGACTAGCTTTTGGCCCTGTCCAGACCTAGTGTCCGGCCTAGTTAAAAATTAGGTTCCAGGGCCACTTTGAGGGCTCAAACAAAGTCTAAAAATTATGAAATTTGGTACGGTGGTACTTCTAATACTCCTCAAGCTCGAGGACTCCTCGGCTTGCACAAAATGGAGTCTATTCTACCAAAAACGGGATTTACAATGTTTGTGTAGTGATTAAAATCACTTGAGTTGTACATAACCCATGGGGAAAAATGATCTGGCCTTGTTGCCGTATTGTGCATGATTCCTCTGTTGCAAAATGATCTGGCCTTGTTGCCGTATTGTGCATGATTCCTCTGTTGCTTTGTGTGCCAACACTCCCCCCTTCCTAGCGTCTGTCGCCCCTGACAGACCTTTGTTCGCGCGGGTGGTCGATGGGATTTCCACTGTCTCTGTTCTCGGAGGTGATGGTGGGGGAGTAGGTGGTAGTGGTTCGGTGGACTCCTCATGGGTGGCGGGGTGCTGTTGACTAGCTGTTTGGGAGGTTGGTGTAGTAGTTGGCTCTTCTGCAACTGTAACGGGAATTTGGATATTTTTACCTGAGCGAGGTCGTTTCTGGAACCTTCGTGGGTCATATTGAACTGAAGGCCTCTGAATGGCAGTGCGCACAGCTTCTACAACTCCATATGTTTCTGCCATCAATAAGAGACCCTCCCTGTACTCTGAGTCAACTCCCGCTTCTTCCAACAACTGAGTCATAAGTACTCTGCTGCTCTGTTCAGTGAGTAACTGCTGCGATCGCACTCTTTCCATAATCTGATACAGCCTTCGGAGTTCTGCTGTATATGCTGGGGCTTCAGTGGTCTCTTCTTCATACGCTTCTTCTTCTTCCGGGTGTCCGTGTTGTTGACTTTGCTGAGCGTCACTCCAATGGACATGTCTACCGTCTGTAGACTTTCTTCTTCTTCGTGAGGATGTGCCCTGCTCCTCTGCCTCTGAATAAAACTCTACATCAGAGAATTGTGTGCTTTGTAGGAATGCTTCGAAATCCTGGGGGTCCAGTCCTTCAGCGTCTCCAGTGGCAGCAAATTCGAATTCAGGTGTAACAGGAGGAGCCGATGGGGTAGGTTGTGTCGTAGTGTCAGATTCCGACCTGGCTATCCTAATGGTAAAGGGAGGTACAGTGCCCTCTCTTAATGGTGATGCCTCAGGAGTAGTCAGGACTTCCCGTGTCTGGACGCAAGGGATCGCGCCCCTCATGCGCTTGGACTGATGTGTGGATGTCTTGAGCCTTTTAAACATTTGTAATTGTGCCCAAGTTAAGGCACACTCAATGGGGACATCATATGCCAAGCATCGGTAAATGATGCGTGTGAGTGCACAGCATCCGTTCACCACTAATTTCCTAGAAGCCCGTTTGTTTGCTTCATACAACTGATCTATAATCCACACTGGTAGCTTAATAGGTAACGCACCTGCTTCCGCCAAGTAGAGAGCAAACCAGATCTTCTTGTGTGGTTGCGTGAATCGGTCTTGACCGGGGAAGGCGAAATGTTGCATGCACATGCGGAGAGGGATGGACACATTTGGGGTGAGTGCTGCCATGTCTTTCAGCTTCACTACTTTCCTGTCCTTCATGTTGGTGGGAACGAGAGCATCCTTTTCTGAGGGCACATGCGTGCCATGCATATTTAAAGCATCGCTTACCAACTCCATAGTGAGTTCAAACCTCTTCAACTCGTTGTTGCCCAGCAATGAGGGGAGAACAAATGATCCGAGTTGGTCCTTATCTTCATTAGCTTGTAATGTGGAGACCAAATAGTAACATCGGAGGAGATCGGGTTTAGGTAGTGGGGCTTCAAAATATTCCGCCAATCCTGCTCGTTGCCATATGGTCTGTAGATCTTCGGTGTTCTGTAAAGTCTCGAACTCCTTGGAGAAAAATTGGAATCGCACCCATGATCTGTCATACTCGCATTTAGACTCCCAGATATACTTGGCCTCTCCTAATGGACCGGGCATGCCATTGAACCAATGAGAATTGGCATGGACTCTTTCCGTGATTCCCGTAGGTGGATCTGGCACCGGGAGTTGCTGAAGGTGTTGCATCTCCACTCGTCGTTCAGTCGGGGGCACGTCCACAGGTAGGCTATCCACATCAATTCCTGCAGTAAGTATCCCTACTTGTGAGCCCGAACCTGTCGCATCTGCCATTTTTCTTCTTGCCTTCTGATTCTGTGAGAATATAGAATCAGGTGTTAACATCGTAATGGACAGAATAAATCCGTTTTCGTCCCCGTTACAACATTAATCATTAGGTAGATGGTGAGTTAGTGGTTAGTAAGTGCACGAAGACAGTGGGTGTAGTTAATGCCTGTGTATTCCTAGGAGACTAATGCCGTTAGTAAGTGGGGTGAATTTACAAATTGGGGTTGGGGGTTTTATTACAGGTCTTAGACTGCCAAATGCAGAGGATGGGCGTTGCTTTCGGTTTCGTAGAGACTCTAGAGAGCTGTCTCGGTGCCGTGGTTTGGGCATGGGGCCTTTTAGGGACCCACTTATAAGTGATTACATGCATGCTCTTGGGTCTTGGTGTGTTCCTAAGTGTTGAGAACGAGGGAATACTGGTTGTACTCGTAGTCGGGTTATGCTGAATAGGTCGTGGCCTTGGCATAACAACTTGTGCCCTCAAGCAAGCCTTAGGCACCCAAATAGATTTTACTTTAGCGGAAGAATTTCTGAAAGACTTCTTATTAGCGTTGTGTTGTTGGTTACTAATAAGAGGCCTTGTCCGTGTAGTTGACGGTGGTGCAGCTGGTCGTTCGCCTTTTCGCACCCACACCTGGTTGAGTTTCTGGGGCATTCTTCTGCGCAGGTACTTTTGATCTCGGACATAGGTAGTACTCTGCTTCTTCTGCCTGTGATCCGCCTTTGGTTGCTGCCTCCTTCTGACCTTTGGAAAAGAAGGGAGTTCCGTTGCATCCTTGACTCCTTTTTTGCAATTATCATTCCTCTGCAACACAGGGTTTTGAACAAGAACAGCATGGTCATCTTCATGTGTACCCCTGGAAGGACCAAGAGTCTGTGCCTTTCCTAATTCCTTGAGTGCTCCATTGTCTAATTCTACTGTAACTCGACTATGATTGACCCAAACCTGGAGAAGTCCACTTCTTAGGTTTAGATTAACTGCTTGGTCATAGATCCAATCCTGACCCAAGACGAGAGGTTCAGTGAGATCCTCATCTTGACACACTAGTACTTTAACGGTCATTGCCTCATCGTGAATGTAGAGGGGAAGTTCCACCTCGCCCATGCAAGGGGTTTCCACGCCTCCCAATCCTATGAGATATGCTTCCACAGGATGGACAATTAACTGTGACTCTTGACAGTAAGACAACTTAACAGCGCTAGTGGCAGCACCTGAGTCAATCAAGGCTCTTACGGTCCTTGCACTCTTTCCTTGTCCTATATCTATGGTTATGAAAGGACGTCTATCAATTATTCTATTCGAGCTTGTTCCTGCAACTTCACACATGGCCATGGGATATCCTTGATCTGCATGGTCAACTGTTCTGGTTTGATCTCGGCCTTGTCTTCGTAACTTCATCCTTCTGATGCGTTCTAAAGCTTCTGCTTGAGCCTCTTCTCTAATTCTCTTTTCTTCCTCTTTGCGTTTCTTAGCAGTGTTGAGTCGACTGAGCATTTCCTCCGTGAGGGGTTCCTGATACAACTTGACTCTGCAACCGCTAATATAATTTGGGAGAACATCGCCCTCTAATGTGGCCAATTGTACTGCTCCGCTCGTGGAGATCCTATTGATGATCATAGGTCCGTAGCCTCTCTTTTCTAGCTTCCTCGCGTGTTGTTTTAGTGTATAGACTAAGACTAGATCTCCTGCCCTCAAGCCTTTATCCTTCACGTGGGCATCAAAATATGCCTTCTGTCTCTTCTTGGCTGCATATATTCCTGCAGCGGCTCTCAGTCTTGTTTCCCCTAATCGTTCAAGGTCAAAGATCCTACAGGAGAGCTCATGACCTGTCCATTCGTGCTCTTGTGCTACTTTCAATGTAGGGATCAAGAAGTCCAAGGGTAACACAGCGTTTTGACCGAATACCATCTGAAAGGGGGTGGCTTGGAGTACCGTTTTGTAGGCAACTCGGTATGCCCAAACAGCATGGTGTAGCTGTTTGTCCCAGTCAGAGCGTTTAGTGTTCACTAATTTCGTCAGTACATTGCATAAAATCTTATTAGTGCTCTCAGCTTGTCCATTAGCTTGAGGGTGATAAGGGGCAGACTTCTTGTGTATTACCAAGAATTCTTGGAGTAGGTTTTCAATCACTTCGTTCAAGAAATGAGTGCCTCTATCGCTTACAAGCTCTATAGGTAGCCCGTATCTTGTGAATACATTCTCAAACAAGAATTTGGCAGTTGTTTGAGCATCGTTCTTGGTTGTAGCTTTTACCTCTACCCACTTGGTGAGATAATCTGTTGCCACAATGATGTATTCCGCATGAGAACCCTTAGCTGGGGGATTAATAGGACCTACGAAGTCTATTCCCCACTTAGAGAATGCACGTCCACCCATCATAGGTTTCAGTGGCATCTCATCTTTGCGTATAGGATACTGAGTCCTTTGACAGACATCACACCGTTTCACATAGGTATGTGCATCCATGTGAAGGGTAGGCCACCAAAAGCCCGCAAATAGGATTGCCTTGATCACCCGATCCGGTCCAAAGTGTCCTCCTGCTACACCTTGGTGAGCAGTTTCTAAGATCTTAAGATACTCACTTTCATGGACACACAGTCTCAGGTAACCATCCTTACCGCGCTTGTATAGATTATCACCAATGAGTGAATAATCTTGGGCTTCTTGTTCTAAACTCCTTTTCCTAGCTAGAGTCATGTCTGGAGGGAATGTGTTTGTCCTCAAGAATGATACTAGAGGTTCACTCCAATCTGGCACAATGGATACTTGATAGAGAGTGGCATGTTCCACAGGTGGTTTAGTGCAACAGATTGGGCATTCCTTGCACAACTTTTGGACATCCGCTTCCATAGTTGGCCAATGCACTCCGAATCTCTTTAGAGTCTGCAACGTTCGTTGCTTTGAATGGTGTTGCTCTAACGCACCTACATGTGCTAATTGCAACCATTTAGCATACTCATCCTCTTCCACGCAACAAGCCAAGATCCCTTGATCTGTGTGCTTGTACATGCTTCCTTCCATGATATGGTACTTTTGGGCTTTTACGATCTCTCTATTCCGTGTGTTCACCACTGGATGATTAGGCCCGTATGTCAATACTGGTACTATTGGCTTGGCCCACTGCGGCACCACTTCCAAATTAAACAAGTAAGCATCAGGAAGGTCATCTGACACTCCTTGTGGGGCTTCTCCTGATGTGAGCCTAGAGAGGTGATCTGCTCTCAAGTGAGTCCTACCCTTTCTTACCACAACCTCAAAATCATATTCCATTAGCAAGAGAAACGATCTCACTAATCTTCCTGTATTGCATGGCTTGTTTACAAGATATAACAATGCCTGATGATCAGTAAAAAATTTAAACTTATTTGCAAGCAAATAGTGTCTAAATTTCTTAACTGCATACACCATGCCTAATCCTTCTCGCTCTGTGGTGGTGTAATTCCGTTCAGCCGCATTCAATTGTCTACTGGCATAGGCAATTGGAAGATCCATATTACCTTCACCAGTAGGTTGTGCAAGCACACATCCAATAGCATAATTGGATGCATCCACATGAACATGGAATGGCTTATTCCAATCTGGTGTGGTCAAGATTGGTGCTGAACACAATCTTCGTTTAAGTTCTTGGAAGGAATTCTCACATTCATCCGTCCACTCAAAGTTTGTCAGAAGTCCGTACATGGGCTTTTCAATGACAGCATACATGTGTATAAATCGTCGATAATAACCACAATGCCCCATGAAAGCTTGTACTTCCTTGACATTCTTTGGCCTAGGTAGCTCTGCTATGGCTCTCACTTTCTCTTCGTCAGTAGATATGCCATTCTTTGACACTATGTGTCCTAGAATCTTACCTTGCCTTACCATAAAAACGCACTTTTCTGGGTTCAGGCAGACTTGGTACTCTCTACATTTGTCAAAGATTTGTTTGAGTTCAGGAATATGGGTTTGTCTAACATTAGAATGAGCACAGAGATCATCAACATAGACTTCTAAACTCTTCCTCAGGAACTCCTTAAACACATGGCACATCAGCCTGTGGAAGGTGGCTGGTGCATTGGTAAGCCCAAATGGCATTACTCTAAAAGCAAAAATGCCCCATTCTGTGGCAAAGGCTGTCTTATGCTGATCCTCTGGAGCTATGGCTACTTGATTGTAGCCCGAAAATCCATCAAGGAAGCTGTACACTTCCTTGCCTGCCACTCTTTCTAAGAGATGTTCTGTGATGGGAAGCGGATAGTTATCTCGAATTGTGGCTGCATTAACCTTTTTCAAGTTAATGCACACGCGCAGTTTGCCATTCTTCTTGGGCACCACTACGATGGGGGATACCCATTCAGTGTGCTCAATTTCATAGATAAATCCAGCTTCAACCAGTCTATCTATCTCTTCTTTGATCTTAGCGGCGTAATTATCGTTATATGTATAAGGCTTTTGCTTAGAGGGTTTAGCATCTGAGGTCATGGGAATAGTGTGTGAGCATATGTCCGGGTCAACCCCTTTCAAATCCTTGTAACTCCAAGCGAATACATCTCTGTATTCTCTTAGCAAGGCAATCAATTCATGCTCTTCTTCTTCTGTCAAGTCATGGCCTATATACGTGCATCTCTCCTCTCCTTCTTCTATGGCCACTACTATTTTCTTAGTGGTTTCTTTGTTATCATAGGCCTCTCCTGATTGTGCTTCTCGTTTAGGCATTCTTATCATGACTCTCCTGTCATCTATCTCATACTTCTTAAAATTTTCGGGGACCTCAAACAAAGATTCTTCCTCTTCTGGTGAGGCTTCTCTCTTCTTTCATTTCTTCCCTTCTTCCTTCGGGCTCACATGTGTTGCTAATCTTACGTCATTTGTCAGCTCTCCATGCCTCTGGGTTTGAAATTCTACTTCATGGAAATATTCTTCATCTGATGCAAATGGTGGGTCCATAATGATTGACTCTAGATCGGAGTCACTTGCATCCTCAAATGCATCAGGGCTAGGTTCGCATTCTTCTAGAACTGCCTCTCCCATGATTGGCTCTATGGAGAAGACTGAAATATCATAGCCATCCTCATCACAGTGAGGTGTCCATTGTTCTTCGTTGATGGCTACGTCCATTGTTGCTAAGATTTCTGCCCAACCGTGAGGTTCAAATTCTTCGTCTGGAAAAACTACAGGTGCATAGGCTGGGTCTTGGATTGATCTATAGGTTTCTTTCGCACCTACCTCTCTGGCTTTCTCTCTCTTCTCTTCTTCTACTGCTACCTTGCACATCCATAAGTGGGTGTCTTCATGCATCCATGAGGATCCAGACCCTATGGAATGCACCGATTCTGTGTCATCTTTGGCTCTATGGATGGGATTCCATTGGATAGGAGGGACGTCTCTGTGAGAAAAATCCTTGAGATTGACTTTGGTTGTAACACCTAAGTGCTGCAGGTACAAGGAATTGGTCCCCCAATCCTGTACCACTTGCAACTGTCGCATGAATGGTCTTCCCAAAATCATCTCATAGGCATGATTTTTGCTGAAGTCACATATAGCAAAGCTATGCTCAAACTCGACACCACACGTGGTGAGAGTTATCCCTTCCAGCAATCCTAAGGGTCTCTCAATATGACCATCGGCCATCTGCAATTTCATTCTTGTTGACCTGAGTGCTGGCTTGCCCCAACACTTCCATAGGGAAGTAGTGGCAATTGCAACTCCTGCACCTGAGTCCAAAATTGCCTTAGTGGTGTAGTCCTAGTAGGTAATGGGAAGATAGGTGTTCTCTTCTTCACCTTCACACATATCTCCTATCTCATCCAAGGGAATTTCTGGCACTTTCCTATGGGATCCTACCTGGGAACGAGGTTTTGCTATCTCTGGTACTTGTTTGGCTACATGTTTCCATAATTCAGGTCTAACCTTGAGTAGCTCTTCTAACTTGAGATTACACTGCACGTTAGTGTTCTTCACTACCTCTGTGTTCCTAGGTATGACTGAGTCGTCGTTCCTTACCATGACTGTGGGTGCTCTCATACATGTGGACTTTGCTTCCCATGGACCTGTGAAGTGGGGTAGCTCTTGTATGGAATTAGACTCAAAGTCTAATCTCTCGTGAGACTGAACACTCTCATGCTCCCCGTAAATAGATGGGATGTCTTGTGGGAATTGGTCGTGTGCATCGTCCACAAGTTCAAAAGGAGGGGCGACCTCGCTTTCGTTATCCCATTTGTCTTCTTGAATCTCTCGTAGGAAGTCTGGTGCAAACCGATTCATAGAAGAAGAAGTGTCTGGCTCAGTAGAATTAGGCGCATAAGCAACCTGGGAAGGAGGGCTTATTCTTCCGTTGGCTCTCTCCTTGCTCTCATAAATGGCTGGAGCACAAGCTTCTTGGGGAGGATTGCTTATTCTATTACTCTTTTGAGCAGGCTCATACACTCCCTGAGAAGGAATGTAGGCAGACTGTGGAGGTACATGAGCTTCCGAGGGAGGCTCATCTGCCTTTTGGGGAGGAAGATAGGCTTCTTGAGGATGCGCGTGGGCTTCCTGAAGAGGCTGGCTTATCCGTTCCGCAGTTTCCTTTTCTGACTGTGCAATTAGCCTCTCTATTCTTTCTAAGGAGGGGAAACTGTCTGGTTTAGTGGAATTGGCCACATAAACTTCCGATTGGGAATGATTCATGTTTTTGCTTGCTTTTTCTTGGTCTTGATTTTTTTCTTCCTTGTCCGATCTTGCAATTATCCTCTCTAACTTCTCTAGGAATCCATCCAAGTGTAATTGCGTTTTGGCTGAGCCTGAGTAATTGAAAAGGCGACTGGCTTCAAACATAGTCTGAGCCAATGCGACCATTTTCGCGCATAGTTTGGTTCTTTCTATCTCTAGGTCAGCTCTAGGATAGCACTTGTCATGATCCGTGACGTTTGGCCCTTCTTGGATTCTGGCCTGATATGCTTTAAGCATCATGTCTATGTCTTCGGGAGTGGGATCAGCTAATACCGATCCTGTTTGGGGTGGTGGGTGGGTTACGTGGGCTGTCTTAGAGGGTGGAGGGGTGGAGGGTGATGGGGATGGTAGCGGTGGTAATGTGTGAGAGTGCGGTTGAGATGTGGTCTCTATGATTTTAGCCTTGGTTTCTCGTAGACTTTCCTCAAGTTCACTCATCTTCTTTGCCCATTGCCTTTTCATGCGTTCACGGCTATCTCTCCAAGCTCTTGTTCTCTTTTTATTTTGGCTCTCAGTATCGCTAGCATCTGGGCTCTTTTCCTGACCTACCCCTTGGTTTTGCTGCAATGCCTGAGCTCTCGTGACTACCTGTACGGGTGCAGTGGAAGTAACACTTCCGCTGGAATCTACCACTAACTCAATAACATTGATGGGCGTGATTTTTGGCATATTACTGGGGTTCTTTGGGCAATCTCGTAAGAGATGCTCTTTTCCACAATCTTGGCAGAAGCCTTGGATAGTCACGGACTGAGGTTGTGTGGGCGGAGGCAAGGGACAATCACGAATGAAGTGATCCCCCTGACATCGGTAGCATGGTCCTCTAGGAATTGATGGTCGTACCTGCCTAGGTTGAGGCCTAGGGCTGGGGTTTGCATACATGACGTTTGTGTAGTCTGACTCCCAACTATGTTCATTCGGCTCTTCACCATAGTAGGACTCGCCATGTTCTGGAGACTGCATGTAGTAAGCCTGGGGGCTATCCACATGGGTAGAATCAAAGCTATGATCACTTGGGTCATTTTCAAAGATCAAGGGTGTTACTGGTACTATGGCCCTATTCAGGTTTTCTTCTGCAACAGCATACTTTACTGGAATCACGTTAGCGGGGTTTGGGGGCTGTTGAGCTAGTACCGGTTGGGGTCTCTGTTGGGCCTGATATGGTTGCTGATAGGTTTGTTGGGGTCTAGCATATTGTGGTGGTGGATTTTGGTTCTGGTATCGGCCTTGTTGGTAGGGTTGCGGATAGGGTTGCCTAACTGCCTGCTTGTTGTATGGGCAATCTTGTGCGGTGTGATTGGTGTATCTCCGTTCTATGGTGCAGTACTGGCTACTAGGGTTTACTTGGGGTTGAGCCATAATAGGGCAGACATTCGCCATATGGTCACCACCGCATGTATAGCACCTTTTCACAGGAGCAAACCTTGGGATTTGTTTGCTCGTTACACCTAATTTCTGAGCTACTTTTTCGGCAAGTTCCTCAATTGATGTGGACTGCATGGGAGAGTGACTAGATGCACTATCTGAATCTTTGTAGATCTTGGAGAGCTCTAGTTCTTCCCCTAGGTTATCTTCAATGTCAATGCACATGCGTACACATTCTTCTATAGTCCTAGGGTCCTTCAGATACACATAGGATCTCAATTTTGTACTCAGCAATCCGTCAAGGAATAAGGCTACTTGTTTGGCAGATGTGGGTAGCTCCGAAATAGGACATCTTTCAAGATATTGTCTAAATCTTCTTCCTGCAAGTCTCACAGTCTGTTGAGGGGTTTGCCTGAAGCTGTGAATCAGTGAGGAGGTATTGTGTCTTATGCCGCTCTTAGAGAACTCTACGATAAATGCCTCTAGGAGTTGGTCTATGCTCCTGAACTGACGCTCATCTAATGGCTGAAACCATGTAAGTGCTGTGTTCCTAAGGGTTAGACCGAAGGCATTGTACTGCGTGAACATGTCTTCCACTTGTTCAGCTCTCAAGACTTGCTTGAACTCCGCCACATGATCATAGGGATCTCCTGTGCCGTCAAAGTAATTCTTCATGGACTTAACTAGCTGGGTGGGTCTCAAAGTTCTTGTGTGCTCTCTAGGCCTCGGCAGAGGGAATCCATCTACATTTCTTTGGTTCCTGTGGGCTCTAAGCATCTCAGGTTCTACCCTATTCGTTTCCGTTCTCGTTCTTTCTCTGCCCACAGGATTGGCAAAACTTACTTCTGGTCTATCTTTACTTTTGTCTCTTTGCATACCATGAGCCTGGGATGTTCCAGCTCCAGGGTGACCATAGGATACATTTGATCTTGGTTGGGGGAAAATGAATTCGCCCTTCCAAGTGTAAGCATGCCTATCATTTTCTGTCACCACAAAGATCCTCTCCGAAGTGTGGTCTAAGTAGGTCACTCTACCTGGGCTATCTGGATCCTTAAACTCATAGATCATGATTGTTCCTATATCCGTTGGGTGATCCGATTTATACCTCCAAAAGGCTTCGTCCGTTTCTCGATTGAGAAGCAAATCTATGCACTTGTTATCTTGGGGGACCCACTCAGGCGTGATAATCCTAGTGAGAACTGATTTACCTCGAGGGGTTCTAGGTTCTACTCCCATATTTCCTTGTTCCAAGTCGCCTAAGTCCGCTTCTGAAATTACATTTCCAAATTCATCTGTCCTATCTGGATGACTGGTGACTACGTATATGGTTCCTTCCTTGTCCAGGTATGCACCGTTTTCAAACTTGACAGCTGGGTGCTCTAGTCCTATGGATTGGTCAGGGTTTCTAATCTGGACCACAGATCTTCCTAGGCCGTCCTCATAGATGCTTGCACCTAATCGGTTGGTCCTAAGGTATTCCAACTGTGTTTTGTAAGGGCCTTCTACCCTGTACAAGTAGGGCACACCTGAACTTCCCGTAGGTCTGTCCATACCTTGAGACATCCCTGATTCACTGGTATCAGAGCTAGAGTAATGAGAGTGGTGACTCAACTGTTGAGCCCAAGACCTTGCAGTGTGATTGACACTAGCCTCTGAAGACCTAAGGCTTTGTCTCTCTCTTACTAGGTGTCGTCCTGATCTAAGGTTCATATGCCTATCTAAGTAGCCCAATTCTTTGCCCAGAGTACAACCTCGTTGCCGATCAATTGGTACCAGTCACTTGATTCTTTTTAGTTATTCCTCGTGTTTAAAGTCTTGTCTGCCATTACGTCGTCAGGAATACTTGAATGTTCTTCGTACTTTCAGGTTGATCGTTCCACGTTAGGTTCTTTCCTTTGTGTTGTCGACAGTACAGAGATTAAGTTTTTAGCTTGAACTTGAGTTTTTAGGTAGTCTTCAACTTGATAGTGGCCTATCGTCGCCCTGACTTACTCCTACTTCTAATCGTTCTTAGCCTAAGCTAGGAATTGACGAAGAGGAGTTGAGAATATTCCGACCTTTCTTGCCGAACCTTGCTCTTTAGTGCTCGAGAAGTTGATTCTCAAGCGTGCGCCACACCCTTGCTTGGATACTCTCAATTGCTTCTCAATAGGCCTGCATAAATCCCAAGATTAGCTCCAAGTAGACCTTTCAATTGACAGACAATTTATTTCAGACACTTTTTTAATGACCCTTATTCCCCCTTTTGTATAGCTAGAAATTTCCAATAGAGCTCCCTTGGTGTTTCTACCCCTCTATGTGTCAACTTCCAAATATCCTATCTGAAAATCAATGCGTTATTCTTATAAAAAACAGTTGAGGGCGTGTAGTATGTGTCACGAGCTTTCCGACAAGCCCTAGAGCTTAGAAAATGGATTTCGTATGAAAAAGTTATGACCGTTCAGGGTTTAGGGGGTTAACTAGACAAACAGATACTATCAGGGGTTTTAATGCATTTTCTAAGGCCTTTGTAAGTATATGAGTACAAGAAAGTGCAAATATGCCCAAAATTTAGCCTAAATTTCCAAAAATTCACTCCTTAATTTTTTGCCGAAAATGCCTGTCTATCGCGATAGACGGTGTCTGTCGCGATAGACACAATCTATCGTAGGGGCTGTCTGTCGCGATAGACGGTGTCTGTCGCGATAGACGGTATCTGTCGCGGATTTCTGTCTGTCGCGATAGACGGTGTCTGTCGCGATAGACGGTATCTGTCGTGAAATTCTGTCTGTCGCGATAGACGGTGTCTGTCGCGATAGACGCTATCTGTCGTGAAATTCTGTCTGTCGCGATAGACGGTGTCTGTCGCGATAGACGCTATCTGTCGCGGATTTCTGTCTGTCGCGATAGACGGTATCTGTCGCGATAGACGCTATCTGTCGTGAAATTCTGTCTGTCGCGATAGACGGTGTCTGTCGCGATAGACGCTATCTATCGTGAAATTCTGTCTGTCGCGATAGACGGTGTCTGTCGCGATAGACGCTATCTGTCGTGAAATTCTGTCTGTCGCGATAGACGGTGTCTGTCGCGATAGACGCTATCTGTCGCGGATTTCTGTCTGTCGCGATAGACGCTATCTGTCGTGGGTCTCTGTCTGTCGCGATAGACAGTGTCTGTCGCGATAGACGGTGTCTGTCGCGATAGACGGTGTCTGTCGCGATAGACTGAAAAAACGCAAATTTTTGAAAAACTTCTAGTGATTTAGAGTGCCCTCAAGGTGTAGGTTACAGTGCTAATCATGCATTCACAAAATGTTAAGATTTTCTGTCTGTCGCGATAGACTGAGGTTGTCGTCCCGGGACCTGTGCAGAGCCTGTCGTACCTGCGCACACTGCTGGGGATGATGATACAGCAAAAACCTGCAAAATAGCTCAGAAAACATGCAAAAACAGCACATGCAAGTTCGCTCTCTCGCTCTCTCTCACAAGTGAAATGAGGGAAATGAGGTGGAGGTGGGGATATAGTCAAAAAACTGAAATTTTCGCGATGATGAAGATGGAGGTGGGAGATGGTGATGATGATGATGGTGATGAAGATGGTGAAGAAAGTAAAAGAAAATCGATGAGAGTGAAGAAAATACCTACAACTCCAACGCGTCAACTCTACGTCTTACCATCACACGCTCGTCCTCAAAGCTCGATCCCCGGCAACGGCGCCAAAATTTGGTGTAGCTCAGTGATGAGTAGCACCTCCTTTAATGTCAATCCGGGAAGACGTGAGGATGGTATGAAGACCTCGAGCAAGTGGCGGCACAAGTGCGTGAGTGAGAAGCACACAAGCATGCATACACATACACACACACGCGCACACACGGTAAGACAAAGAGAGAGAATCAATGGAGTTCTTTAGATTACTTTCAAAAGCTCTTACAAGTTCGTTTCAATTACAATCTAACCTCAAAAATGAGCTCTCTAGCTCTTTTTATAGTTTTTGACTAGCTTTTGGCCCTGTCCAGACCTAGTGTCCGGCCTAGTTAAAAATTAGGTTCCAGGGCCACTTTGAGGGCTCAAACGAAGTCTAAAAATTATGAAATTTGGTACGGTGGTACTTCTAATACTCCTCAAGCTCGAGGACTCCTCGGCTTGCACAAAATGGAGTCTATTCTACCAAAAATGGGATTTACAATGTTTGTGTAGTGATTAAAATCACTTGAGTTGTACATAACCCATGGGGAAAAATGATCTGGCCTTGTTGCCGTATTGTGCATGATTCCTCTGTTGCAAAATGATCTGGCCTTGTTGCCGTATTGTGCATGATTCCTCTGTTGCTTTGTGTGCCAACAATGATTTATCATGGAATCCTCAAACACCACTCTTCTCACTTCAACCTCCTTAATGGGTTGTTTATGCATCTTAGACTCATTGAGAATGACATCACTACTTTTGATCAGTGATCTTGTTTCAAGATCTGACAAGTGATATCCAAATTGACCTTCTCGACCATATCCAAGAAAAATGCATTTCTTTGACTTATGGTCCAACTTTTGTCTAAGATTCTTGGGTATATGAACATATGGCTCACACGCATAAACTCAATGATAATATGATGGCTTCCCTATCCATAACTCTTTTGCCACTTTCAAACCTTTGGCAATGTTGATATATTTAGGAAGTGATGTGTGTGAACACTCTCGGACCGCCGGGGAACATGCCTATTGCCCTAATGGGCTACTTATCTTTGTACATTCTAGTGGTAATACATTCAGTATTGTGTGTTGTGCTCCAAGCTTCTTCTTCTTCCTTGTGTTGTTCGCATGCTTGCGCAGACGTCTAACTCCAACAATTGGTATCAAAGTAGGTCGATGCTCCATCTAGGGTGTCGTTGGCACCTCTCCAGTTGCAGTCTTAGAATCGCACGAATTTTGGTGAGCATACTCAATGTGTTTTCGAGATAAAGAAAGCTTGGTAGTGTGGTGCTGAAATTGGGATCTGAGCTTGTTTCGGCCTTCGAACGCACTATCGTAGCGCTTGTGAAGGCTATTTTGTCCTTTTGTGCCAGAGCTATATACCAGTTTTGGTTTGCCAATATAAGCGTCTCGAAGTCTGCTACAGGTTTAGCAGAATTCGTCTTGGTAATTCTATTCAACTTTTTGAGATACAATCAATTTTTTGCATCAAGGTATTTTAGTCACCGGCCATGGCTGAAAGCCGTGATGTATTGGGAAACTTGTTGTCCAACAAGCTTGAAAAATTTTGTACTCACTAGTAGGAAGCAATTTATTCTTCCAATACTTGAGATTCCTAATAAGGAATCAAATAACCTAAGAAAATGATTTATCATGGAATCCTCAAACACCACTCTTCTCACTTCAACCTCCTTAATGGGTTGTTTATGCATCTTAGACTCATTGAAAATGACATCACTACTTTTGATCAGTGATCTTGTTTCAAGATCTGACAAGTGATATCCAAATTGACCTTCTCGACCATATCCAAGAAAAATGCATTTCTTTGACTTATGGTCCAACTTTTGTCTAAGACTCTTGGGTATATGAACATATGGTTTACACGCAAAAACTCAATGATGATCATAATATGATGGCTTCCCAATTTTTGTCTAAGATTCTTGGGTATATGATCATATGGTTCGCACGCAAAAACTCTTTTGCCACTTTCAGACCTTTGGCAATGTTGATATATTTAGGAAGTGATGTGTGTGAACACTCTAGGACCATCGGGGAACACGCCTATTGCCCTAATGAGCTACTTATCTTTGTACATTCTAGTGGTAATACATTCAGTATTGTGTGTTGTGCTCCAAGCTTCTTCTTCTTCCTTGTGTTGTTCGCATGCTTCCGTAGATGTCTAACTCCAACAATTGGTATCAAAGTAGGTCGACGCTTCATCTAGGGTGTCGTCGACATCTCTCGGGTTGCAGTCTTAGAATCACACAAATTTTGGTGAGCATACTCAACGTGTTTTCGAGATAAAGAAAGCCTGGCAGTGTGGTGCTGAAATCGTGATCTGAGCTCGTTTCGGCCTTCGAACGCACTATCGTAGTTGTGTGCGTGAATGAGGAAGTCTTGACAATGAACGAGTGCATAGATGAGGAAGGCTATGATGTAAATCTCTATATGGTTGTCCTTCAAGAAGTAGAAGAAGGGGAAATCTTGGAAAAAGAATGGAAAGAGGAATATGAGAGTATAGAAATGGAACCAGAATTTGACTCCGAAGAGAATTACCTAGACACCATTCAAAGCAAAGAGGGACAAGAACCAACAAAGATCTTAGCAATCAAAGCTTCTTCCATGGTACAAAAGCAAGCGGAAGACATGAGTAAGACAGAACCGGACCTAGATCTTTTTGAGTTCCTGAACATTTCAAAAGATATGAAGTAGAAGAGAGAAAGGTAGCCATTCAAATGCCTAAACGAGAGGCCAGAGACGGAGAAGCATACGACAACAAAGAACAAAAAAAAAAATTGTAGTAATAGTGGAAGACGGAGAAGAACGATGCACATGCATAGGCAAAGATGTATCAGTAGAGGAGGAAGAGGAACTCATACAACTGATCCAAGAATATCGAGACGTGTTCGCATGGACATATAAGGATCTCAAGGGCATGGAGCCTTTGATTTGTTCTCATAGGATACCAATGACCGCAGATGCAAAACCATCAAAACAATGCCCATATACATATAACAAGGTCTATGTTGCTAAAATTAAGGAAGAAATAGACAAACTATTAGCAGCAGGATTCATATACGAGATAGAACACACCGACTGGGTATCACCATTAGTAGTTATGCCTAAGAAAAATGGAAAATTGAGGGTGTGCATTAACTTGAAAAAAGTCAATGCAGCCACCATACGTGATAGCTACCCATTACCCATCACGGACCATCTATTGGAGAGGGTAGCAGGAAAGAAAGTCTATAGCTTCCTAGATGGATTCTCCGGATACAACCAAGTAGCTATTGCTACTGAGGATCAACATAAGACCGCGTTCGCGACCGAATGGGGAGTCTATGCTTTCAGGGTGATGCCTTTTGGACTCACTAATGCACCTGCTACTTTCCAACGATTGATGTGTCATGTTTTCAAGGAATTCCTGAAAAAGAGCATGGAAGTGTATGTAGATGACCTATGTACATACTTAAATCTAAGACGAGATCATATTCCCGAGTTGAGAAAAATATTTAATAAATGCCGCCAGTATCGAGTTTGCCTAAAGCCAGAAAAATGTGTCTTCATGGTGAGACAAGGAAAGATCCTAGGACACATAGTCTCCAGAAATGGAATATCCACGGATGAGGACAAGATTAAGGTCATCTTAGAACTGCCAAGACCTAAGAATGCGAAGGAAATACAAGCATTTATGGGACATTGTGGATATTATCGTCGATTTATCCACACGTATGCCATAATTGCCAAACCCTTGTATGGCCTCTTAACTCAATTCACTTGGACAGAAGAGTGCGAGAAAGCATTCAATGAATTAAAAAAGAGACTTAGCACAACCCCAATTCTGAAAACGCCAAATTGGAACAAGCCTTTTCATATTCATGTTGATGCCTCTAATTATGCAATAGGATGTATCTTAGCCCAACCAGTTGATGAAGGAAAGCTAGATCATCCAACTGCCTATGCGAGTAGACAACTGAATCAAGCTGAAAGGAATTATACCACTATCGAACAAGAAGGATTAGGAACGGTCTACGATGTGAAGAAATTTAGACACTATCTTTTAGCCAACAAATTCAAGTTCTTCATAGACCATCAGGCTTTACTGTACTTAGTCAATAAACCTTGTAACACAGGAAGATTAGTAAGATGGTTCTTACTAAAAATGGAGTTCGACTTCGAAGTGGTAGTAAAAAAAGGAAATATGCATGTAAGAGCAGACCACCTTTCTAGGTTAACCCACGGAGAACCGCCAAGTGGAGTCCCTGATGATCTACCTGACACTTATTTGTTTAATCTGGAAGTTTGTCCAAAGTGGGCAGAAAAAATAATTCCTATACTCACCCATGGCCCACAACACTCACTCAATAAGGATAGCAAAAAGGAAATTCTCCAATCGAGAAATTTGCACATTATTGCTAGGAGCGTGTACTATAAGGAACCCAATGGAGTCTTGCTAAGATGTGTCGAGGAGGATGAACAAAAAAAGCTAATCGAACAAGCACATGTGAACAAATGGAGAACACATCAAGGGATTCATGGAACCATCCGAGAACTAAAAAGATTAGGAGTGTACTGGCCTAACATACCCAAGGATGTCCATGATTATGTAAGTAATTGTGCAGAATGCCAGGAGACAATCCTAGAGGATCATATGTCCATACCTTTCTCAACCATAGCACCCAATTGAAGTAAAACATTGGTTAAATTCCTAAAGATCAGAGAGCATGATGAAGGAATTAGCTTAACAAGAAAACGATCCCTAGAAGAAATGAGCAAGGATTACGTACTTATGGGAAAACAATTGTTTAGGAGAGGAAAAGATAACCAATTATGATTATGTGTGCATGAAGGAGAATATCTACCCATATTAGAGATGGCACATGCAGGTGCTGTGGGCGGTCATTTTTCAGCTGAGAGAACTATCAAAATGATCCTCTTCATCGGCTTGTGGTGGCCAACTTTACATAGGGATGCAGAGACGTATGTACGAAGCTGTGAAACATGCCAAAGGGCTAAATACCCAATCCGGAGAGATGACATGCCATTAAGACCTATAGTGTGTGAGAGAGCATTCTCCAAATGGGGTATTGACTTCATAGGACCCATTAACCCACCAGCCAAAGGATCACATGCTGAGTACATCATAGTAGCCACAGATTACTTGACCAAATGGGTAGAAGCAAAAGCTACAAGAAAGAACGATGCTCAAACCACTGCTAAGTTCCTTTTTGAGCATATATTCACCCGTTTTAGATTACCAATTGAGATTGTGAGTGATCGAGGAACGCACTTAATGAAGTAATAGAGTCGCTAATGAATGAGTTTTTAGTGATTCACAAAAAATCAGCCCCATACCATCCCCAAGCCAATGGTCAAGCAGAAAGTTCCAATAAGTTACTATGCACCGTATTGACAAAGATTGTCAATAATGGGAGGTCTGACTGGGACAAACAATTGCATCACGCAATTTGGGCCTTCCGAGTAGCATACAAGACTGCCATTGGAACTACCCCATTCAATTTAGTGTATGGGCAGAACGCAATTTTGCCAATTGATTTTTTAATCCCAACCTTGAGAGTGGCCCAACAGTATGAATGGAACGGACATGAATTATCCCAACAACTAGACCAAATCGAGAAGTTACATGAAACTAGGTTACAGGCTGTAGCAGGAATCTACGGAGCCAAGAGAAGACAAAAGGCATATTACGACGCTCACATAAAGGACAAAGGACTTAAAGAAGGAGACCTAGTCCTAGTTTACACCTTAAAGCAACATGCCAAGAAGTTACAAAAGCACGGATATGGAACTTTGATAATCAATAGGATCTCTACTAGTGGAGCAGTTAATCTGGCCACTCTAGATGGAGACATTCTTCCTAACTACATAAGTGGATGCAGAGTTAAACGGTTCATGGAGCCATTGACGGATCAAATGCTAGCACGTCTAGTAGGTGCTCAAAATAGGAAGAAAGAGGAAGAATGGATTAGAGAGGAGGCCCGACAAGAAGCCCTAGAACGCATTAAGAAAAGGAAAGAATGGATTAGGCAAAGAGATGAACAGTATCTCCAAAGAGAAGAGCCAGTACCTATGGCTAATTATCAAGTCCATAAATCTGACACAGCAACTTCCTATACATCACAACCTTATTTAAACCTAGGAATCGGCAAGACAGAGTACAAATTGATAGATGCATTGATAGACTCAGGGGCAGGACTTAGTTGCATACGTAATACGGTCATAAAAGATTTGCAAATGATTATGAGTCCCACAAAAGCCCAATTGAGAGGAATTGGAGGTCAAACCCTAGAATGCATACAAGCAACTAACGTATCCCTCCACCTAGGAAATTCTTCCATGGAACAACGAGTCTTAGTATGCAGAGACGAGGATTTAATAGAAGATTTGATCCTAGGACAGGATTGGATCATTGAGAATGAAGTCAGCATCAACCTAGCTCAAGGATATATTTCAGCCAAGATAGGGCACAAGGAAATTTTTAGTCTATTAGGAGATAAGCCTTTACTCCAACCCACCTCCATCGAGAGTGCGGAAAGATGCAAAAAAAAGCTAGTCGAACACGACTCCAGCCCCAATACCTCAGAAACAAGTCCAGAAGAAGCAGGAAGCTCAAACCCTAATGTATCCAAGGAAAAGGTGATACTACCTTACTCAGTTGATGAAGGGCCAAAAAATCGGGAACACATCTATCATGAAGTCCCTCATATGACAGTAGGATCATCAATGTGGAGGGCAACATTCAAACATTCACATCAAGGGAAGAACAAATTCAAATGGGTACGCAAAGATCAAGTGCAGAAACCGAAAACGTCATCACCAAATCGTAGGGAGAATAGGAAGAATAACAAGTCAGCATCACAAAAATCTAAAACAAAAATACTTTTGCAAGTATGGCTTCCTAAGCCTTTGGTTGAAGCTCAGAAAGCATGACAGCAGATATGGATTCCCAAGAAGGTGAAACAAGTAGCCAAGCAAGAGATGCGCAATCAGGAGAATACACCCCATCAAAACATTCGAATGACAAGGCAAAAGTAGACTCGTCCTAGACACATGAAGAGCAGAGCCTCTCATACGAAGACACTTGAGGAAACCAAGAAAACACATGAAGCCCGAGGAACAAAAGAAAGAAAACGACCTACCCAAGCGCCCACAAAATGGATTTGGAAACCCAAGCGACTGCAAGGAGTGGACCATCGAAACAATGGATACGCCAATTGCACTCATGAAGTATCAGATGCACCTAAAGTATGCATAGTAGGGCCACATTACAAGGCCACGCATTCGGCACATGATGTGCCTGATCAAATTAATGGTGCACATTCTCCAATGGAGATTAGATCATAGCTTCAACTCTCTTAGGATTGGGCATACTCTCTACATAAATAAATGCTTCAGCTATACTAACGCTTGTTTTCTTTCAGGATAAGAAATAAAAAGATGTGGTAAAAGATCTCACCTATGGAAACATGGGAAACGGAGTAATGAAATGACAACAACTCACTGAAATGCACTATACAAGCTGCTATACTTTCCATTGAAGCTAATGCACTTTTCTTTACAAGTGAAGATGATTTCCGAAGATTATGAAGCAACAATACAAGAGGAAGTATTGGAATTTCCACTCCAGAGTATCACACCAAAGCAAAAGGACACTAGTTTCGGGAAGATCAACTGGCTGGGGAGTATCTCTTCCTGGCGACGATAAAAATCATGGATACCGATCATCAATTTCCGATCATGTCCCAAGACTTCAGAGTGTTGCATGAACTATCATCTACAATCGCCATCATGAAGAAAGCGGGCATTCATAAATATTTTGAATTGCCAATCTATAAGACCGACTTCCAAAGATGCACACAAGTCATGAATACATTACAGCCAGCTCTGCATGATCCCTTAGTACCAGAGGCTAAAGTGATGGATAAAGTAGGCGAATGGGTTGTCATCCAATTTACGCATGACTTGATTAAAGAAGCTTTTGGATGGGAAAAGGATGGAACTACAATGGTCAAAGAAGAGAGTCGCGGTGCAAAGACCAGAACATTCACAGACATTAACAGGGTGGACATAGAAGAGGAAGTAAGGCTTATTCGCCAGCACTTCTGCTTCCCAAATATGCATCGGTACACGGCCCCTCAAAAGATTATTGTTCAATTGCTCTCACACGCCATCAAGCAGATTGGCAATCAGATTAATCTGACTCCTTACATCCAAGAAAGGTTATTAGAAGCAAAAAAGCAATGGAATAATAAGAAATTCCTCAATGGCAGTGTGGCTCTGGCTATATTGATTTACCATGCTTTAGGCATCAGAGAGCATCTGCAAGAAATGCCATCAGCAACGGCTATGACCAAATATGTCAAAGTCACGACAATACCAAGAAAGAAAAGGGAAGTCTAACTTGTTGAAGAAGCAGAAACTAGCTCTCAACCCAGAATGAGAGGCACGAAGAGACTCAGGGAAGTCAAGCAAGTAGAAGAGGAAGTTCCAGCCACCAAAAGGACACACGTACTATCGAAGACAACGATTGAAGAGCAAAGGCCAATTATAGTGGAAGACTTAAATAAGGCCCTGGAAGAAACGCACCAATATACAGAAGGGAAAGTCAATTTACCCATGCAAAGGCATCATTATCAGCAAACTCAACAAGAGGTAGAGGACAAAAGGAAGCTCACCAAAGTCCATCGCTATAGAGAATTAGGGTTGGACAATTCAAGCTCATCCTCAAATGCACAAGAAGAACCCGACACTTCATTATTGAATGTGGATATTCAAAGTGAATCAAAGGATGATGGACAATGGATGGAATTGAATGCAATCAACTACAATGAAGAAGAAGAGGGCATAAAGACGAAGAACTACACTACGCACCTTGATCAGGACACCGCAAGTAAGGAAGCAAACCAAGAAGGTATGCATGTGATAAAACTTAATGAGACTTCCACTATTCATATCAAGGAGGCAACACTCCTGCGCGAGATATCCATAAAGATGCCAAAAAAAGAACCTCAAGACGAGATAGTCAAAGAAGAAAAACCCTTCACACCAATAAGGGTCGTGGCAGAACCCTCCCCCATGGATGTCACATTTCAAGGGAGTGCCACAAAAGCTATTGATTTGGATAAAGAAGAAAACGAACCAAAAATACACCTACAAATTAGACAACCACACAACGAAACCATCCATGTGGAGCAAGGAAAAGATGTGCAAACCGGCGAAGCTCCGAGCATACCAAGGACATGGTTGAATGTCGACATCGCTCAACTCAAGCCTGTCGTACAAGACATGATCATAACCGCACTGGACACACAACAATTAATGCTTGAGGCTGATGAAGATTATGATCAAGCGATGCAAGACAAGAATGAACTTCAACAAATCGGTAAGAATCTTTCTACTAAGTTAAAGACAGCAAAGGAACAGATCTTAAGGAAAGAAAATGAAGTTCAAGAAGTCAAAATGCAGTACAAAATTCTAGAGACAAAAAATGCCAGATTGAAAGAACAACTTCAAGAATTCACAAAGAGATATGAAGCTAACGAGGCTGAGAAAGCACGAATGAATGCCATGAGCAAAATACTGGAATCACAGATCAAGGTATACATGGAGGAAGTAGAAAACCTAAGGAACCAAAACAAGGAGCTCATGACAGCCTTTCTTAGTGATCAGCCAATGGAAGTTCAAGAAAGACCAGAAAAAGATATCAAAGAATTGGAGGCAAAGATAGCTAAGTATGAAGATCAGCTCAAGAAGGAGCAACTCACCATTGCCGAATGGGAAAAGAGGTACATGGATGACACTGCAGCTCTCAGAACTAAATGGAAAAAAGCTGAGAATCGTTATCTCCTGCAATGTAAAGAAGACACATATCATCTTGATATTGTTGCTAAAGAACTTCTCACACACAAGGATACTATTGCACAGGCTATTGAAGAAATAAAGCAGAAAGATGAATTGATTAAACAGCTTCAAGAGCAATTAGCGCAGCAAACAATTGAGGGGACACCAGTAGTTCCACAATCCGCCACGGCTACTGAGGAGACTGAGGTACGTCTTCTCTCTCCCCCCTCACATCATTCACCGATAAGGGAGGAACAGGAGGTACAAATTGAACATAATACTCGAGACATTGCAGAAATGAGCCAACCGGAAAGGGCACTACTGGTGTCCTAGCTTACTGCTGAATTTGAAGATCAAATAATACAAATCATGAAGGAAGCTAAAATAGAGAGCAAAAACTTGGACCGAATTTTGAAGCCATTCAGTGTACCATATGGACTACTTAAAGAACAAACACGACAATATATAAAGACGACGACAAATAAAGAACCTGACAGAAACCTCCAGTTCAACAAAGATACTTTCAATTACACTCAAGAGGAGTTCGAGAGGGCTGATCCTATCTGGAGGAGGAAGCTTTTGGAAAAGAATCCTACACTGCGGGTACAGTGGGAAGCATCACCATATGTGCTTCAGATAAACCCATCTTTTTGCCCAGTACCACGCAGACGCTCCTGGTCGCAATTTTGGGAAGGACAACGCCAGGGAAGCATCAATAATCAATGGTTGAATTACCCCTTGTTACCTAGTCCGCCTCATAATTACCTACCAACGGAAGAATATCTAGTAAAAACAATGGAATTTTGGATTGCCAGATTTGCTACAGTCCTGGACTTAGCAGTCACAATGACCAATAAGATATTCAGTATGCAACTTACTGTAATCAAAGTCTTCCAACACGCAAAATATACTTTTTTGAATTTCATCGGGATTACACAAGGCTTTGAAGCACTCATTTTTTATCTATCTACTATTCTGAGCCGCTTAACACTTATGGCGTATTATTCTTGACTTATGTTTTTGCCATCAACATACATGCAGACATTTGAAGAGACATTTTTCACCGGCTTCCTCGAAATAGACTCAGAAATTTTTGTTAAAATGACTTCGAACCTTAATGCACGTCTGGTGGCTTATGAGAGAAGCTTTTTTTGCGGATCATCAACAAGCACCAGAGGATGGAGTGAAGTCAACACAGTGGAAGGAATTTATGATATGTCACGCTAATTTGCTAAACCAACGAGAGCAAGCAGCCATACAGACCTATATGCGTCGCCACAAAAAGCCTGTCAGGGATGACAGAGTTCAGGAGGAGGGACGTGTGGAAGGGGAATCAAGCAAGAAAAGAAGAAGAAGAAGATCAAAGTCGAAAACGGCTCAATAAAGAATAAAGATCAAAGTAAAAAACGGCTCAATAAAGAATGAAGATCGTAATACAGAAGAATGACCCTCTGCCCAAAGCCCCGTAGGGGCACGCATCAGGAAAAAACGCGAATCATCCAAGTCCTGAGGATTGGAATTAAAGATCAATCAGAACCAGGACATTTCATGGGAAGGACGGACCAGGGCCAGGAACCATACATGAAGAAGTGCAAGACAATATTTGGCAGGTAGTAATCCTTCCGCTGATAGCGTGCGTTTTCAACAAAGTAAACAGGCTCAGAACAATACAACAGGGTCAGATGTGTGCAACCAGGACAAATCAGAAGACCAAAAGCTAGAAAGAGGTGACTAAGAACAGCACATTCCTAGTCACTGGTGGCGTGCGTGGAAGCCCGACTGAATGCAGCAACCCAGATTTGTGATGTATGGGATATCAAGGGGAAAACAGAAGCAAAGGACTTACATCGGATAAAATAACAAATTTTTTTATAGTCCTTGTTTCCGCTTCGACCGCTGGGTGCGTGCATTCAGACCTCTTAAACAAGTTGAAGACAAGAAGTAAAGCCTGTCAAGGGACGACAGAGACAAAGAGGGGGAGAGTGTTGCAGAGTAAAGAAGCACAAGAGAAGAGCCCCAAAATTTTCAAATTAATGGGCATAATTTTTCTTCTTTGAGGTCTTAGAGAATCCCCTCAAAGCCATGTAAATGCACTAGATGAGTCCTCTAAGTTGCATAATCCCAACTTGTTGTAAAATATCCCTTGGAAATTAGTAGGAAATTCACTTTTTTGGAATAAAGTGCCGGTCTCTTGTGTGAAAGGACCAAACTGAGGGCACATGTATATAAGTGACTTTGTGACTCTTTATAGAGACTTTTTGCCATTGTGAAGAAGGAGCTCTCCAAAATTTCGAATTTGCCTCTTTCCTGTAGATTTCTATCTTCTTTTTTATCTTGTATGTGTGTGTAATGCTTGGAATGTGTGTGTAGGACTATTGTCTATCCCTCCCCACTGTTTTTGACTACTGTAGTGTGTGTGTGTGTGTGAGCTTGTAAGAGTTATGGTGTGAGTGTGGGTGTTTCCCGCCATTCACTATTTTGGTCATAACTTGAAGCAGGGTTGTCAGAATCGAGTGAAACCACTTCTAATAGATGCGTCTCGTCGAGATCTTCTAAATGAGTACCGTATTGACTATATTTGGAGTTTGGAGCTGGGAGAAATCCTTGATTTACTAAAAACTGCTATAAGAGGCATCGCGGCAGACACTTTCAGTGAGTTTGAGAGGTGGATTAGTCTTTTCTCATGCATATGAGCTAAACCACTTCATTTTCCATCATGTGTGCACATTTCTTCATACACTTGGTTAGGTCATTTGATCGGATTGACATATAAGCGTGTGTCAATTTCCCACTATATGCACTTGTGTTGCAAATGAGGTATAGTCTCTTGAAGAAGAAGAAGAAGATCAAAGTTGAAAACGGCTCAATAAAGAATGAAGATTGTAATACAGAAGAACCACCCTCTGCCCAAAGCCCCGTAGGGGCACGCATCAGGCAACAACGCGAATCATCCAGGTCCTGAGGATTGGAATTAAAGATCAATCAGAACCAGGACATTTCATGGGAAGGACGGACCAGGGCCAGGAACCATACATGAAGAAGTGCAAGACAATATTTGGCAGGTAGTAATCCTTCCGCTAATAGCGTGCATTGTCAACAAAGTAAACAGGCTCAGAACAATACAACAGGGTCATATGTGTGCAACCAAGACAAATCAGAAGACCAAAATCTAGAAAGAGGTGACTAAGAACAGCACACTCCTAGTCACTGGTGGCGTGCGTGGCAGCCCGACTGAATGCAGCAACCCAGATTTGTGATGTACCGGATATCAAGGGGAAAACAGAAGCAAATGACTTATATCGGATAAAATAACAAATTCTCTGACAGTCCTTGTTGCCGCTTCGACCACTGGGTGCGTGCATTTAGACCTCTTAAACAAGCTGAAGATAAGAAGTAAAGCCTGTCAAGGGACGAGAGAGACAAAGAGGAGGGACGTGTGGAAGGGGAATCAAGCAAGAAAAGAAGAAGAAGAAGATCAAAGTCGAAAACGGCTCAATAAAGAATGAAGATCGTAATACAGAAGAACCACCCTCTGCCCAAAGCCCCGCAGGGGCACGCATCAGGCAACAACGCGAATCATCCAGGTCCTGAGGATTGGAATTAAAGATCAATCAAAACCAAGACATTTCATGGGAAGGACGGACCAGGGCCAAGAACCATACATGAAGAAGTGCAAGACAATATTTGGCAGGTAGTAATCCTTCCGCTGATAGCATGCGTTGTCAACAAAGTAAACAGGCTCAGAACAATACAACAGGGTCAGATGTGTGCAACCAGGACAAATTAGAAGACCAAAAGCTAGAAAGAGGTGACTAAGAACAGCACATTCCTAGTCACTAGTGGCGTGCATGGCAGCTCGACTGAATGCAGCAACCCAGATTTGTGATGTACGGGATATCAAGGGGAAAACAGAAGCAAAGGACTTACATCGGATAAAATGACAAATTCTCTGACAGTCCTTGTTGCTGCTTCGATCGCTGGGTGCGTGCATTGAGTCGGGCTGCCATGCATGCCACGAGTGACTAGGAATGTGCTATTCTTAGTCACCTCTTTCTAGCTTTTGGTCTTCTGATTTGTCCTCGTTGCACACATCTGACCCTGTTGTATTGTTCTGAGCCTGTTTACTTTGTTGACAACGCACACTATCAACGGAAGGATTACTACCTGCCAAATATTGTCTTGCACTTCTTCATGTATGGTTCTTGGCCTTGGTCCGTCCTTCCCATGAAATGTCCTGGTTCTGATTGATCTTTAATTCCAATCCTCAGGACCTGGATGATTCACGTTGTTGCCTAATGCGTGCCCCTACGGGGCTTTGGGCAGAGGGTGGTTCTTCTGTATTACGATCTTCATTCTTTATTGAGTCGTTTTCGACTTTGATCTTCTTCTTCTTCTTTTCTTGCTTGATTCCCCTTCCACAAGGTTATACCAGATACCTCACTTGTGTAGACCATTCTGAATGGTCTTCCTAATTCATATCAGAGTTTTGCTTCTACTCTTCGGTTTATGATGAAAGGCAATCCAAATGACTTGTCATTTGAGGAGTCAGTCTCTGTTCTGTTGCAAGAAGATCAGTCCAAGCAGAATAGGTCCATTATGTGTGTTGCAGATCAAGCTTTCCTGGCTAGTCAGAAGGGCAAAGGAAAATGGAGCTCTTCAACTAGTAAGCAGAAATCTGCTAATTCTGCACAATCAAAGAGGGAAGACAAAGATGAAAAGAAATCAGAAAGCAGAAATTGTTTTGCAAGTACTATAAAGGAAATGATCATATCATAAAGAACTGTTCTTGAAAATTGGCTGCTAAAGAGGCAAAGAAGAAAGAGGCTCGAATGGTTGTTGTAGAGGCCTCTACACCAAACAGTCTGCTAATCTTGTGCAGGAAGAAGAATGGGCGTTTACTACTATTTGCAGTTTTGACCCATCTTTTCATGAGGAGTGCATGTCTGTAGTAGACACAGATGTTTGCTACTTTGATAGTGGGGTAACATATTACATTGCAGCACAGTTTCTTCTCTTCACTCGAGCTTGCCCCTATAGAGAATATTGTTACATGCACCAACAACTCCTCTTATCCTGTTATGGGAGTTGGTAAGATCATTTTGACTACTGCTGATGGTAGTTCTTTCACTTTGTCAAATGCTTTGTTTGTGCCAGGGATCAAGAAAAATCTATTATCAGTTTCTGCTTTAGCCAAGATTGGCTTGGTTGTAAAATTTGTTGATAACAGATGTATAGTTCATGATCTGTCAAATGGCGACGTGATTATTGCTTCTAACATTTTATGTCGTGGGCTATATAAGCTCATAGACTATGAAAGATCTCTAAATGATTCGGCATGTGTAGTACATGGTTCTCAGGCTATGTCAGATGCAAAGCTTTGGCATGCACGCTTTGGTCATCTAAATTTTGTTAGTTTGCTATGCCTCCAGAAATCTGAAATGGTGTCCACTTTGCCCAAACTTGAGGCACCCGAAAAACATGTTTGTCAAGCTTTTGCATCATTATTTGGGCATTCAATTTATGCAAGTTGATGGTGGAATGGCTTTGTGTCAAATGAAATACATTGACACATTATTGGAGCATTTTGGCCTTGAAGACTGTAAGCCTATTTCCACTCCTATGGAGACAGGTTTATGATTGAGTCTTCATGATGTTGGAGATGCATTTGATGTTGTTCTCTATCAGCAAGTTGTTGGATGTTTGATTTACTTATGCATTACTCGGCCAGGTATTCAGTTTTCTATCTCACAGATGAGCAGGTTTATGCATTGCCCAGGAGTCAAGCATTGGCAGGCGGTTAAGCGCATCTTTCGCTACTTGAGCGGTACTCAGCTACTTGGGTTGTTTTATCCCAATGGGGGGATCACTACCACCAGATTTGCATGCTTTTTCTGACTCTGATTGGGCTCGTTGCTATGACACTCGTGTGTCCACTAGTGGCTTTTGCTTCATGCTTGGTAGCTCATTTATATCTTGGTTGAGGGCCTGAGCTTAGACCCATTAATGACAGTCCGAAGAACTTCTCTGGTTAACGTGGCCAACCGAAATGAACCGGCTCCGCACATCTCATGAATCTGAAACAGACCTGTTCACCGTAATTTCAGTTTGCCCATCTTTTTCTTTTCATCTTGGAGTGAAAATACAGAACGAGATCCCCCGGTCAAAATATCTTAGTGTAGAGATTGCGATCATGCCATAGCTTCTGACGGCTCTGAACTTCCTAGAGCAGTAAAAAGATATGATAATGATGTTCACCTAGTCACTGCAACTGATCCATTCAATACGCAAAAGACTCCTCCGAAACTAACCGTTTCATTACTGCAATCCGGAGATCGGGTACAGTGAATTCAAAGGGTAGTATGGCCTCTTGTCCGTAGAGAAATTTGGGAGGTGTGGTATCGATCAAGACTTTATATGTAGTTTTGTAAGCCCAAAGGACTATGGAAAGCATCATTTCCCACTAATCAATTGAATTGAGCAACAATCTCTGAAGCATATGCAGTAACCCCTTGTTAGTACTCTCCACCAATCCATTCCTTGAGGGTAGTAAGGGGAACTAAATTTATGCTTAATTTGGTAATCTGCGGTAAGTTCAGCAATCAACTGATTCAAAAAATGAGTTCCCTCATTGGAAACTAATTCCAGTGGTAAGCCATAATATGAAAAGATATCATTCTGCAATTTCCAGGCTACAGTCCGTGCAGTAGCTTGCTTAGTGGCCCATGTTTCGGCCCAATGTGTACAGTAATCCGTACAAGTTAAAATGTACAGATCACCGGTATGCGTAGTAGAGTGTTTGATGGGACCAATGAAATCTAATCCCCATTTCTAAAAAGGTTCTAGGGGCAAAATTGGCTGCAACGGAAAGTGCTAGCTAGCGTGAGGCTCTCCAATGCATTGGCAAGGGTCACAAGTGCATACTGCTTGTTGCACATTAGAGTATATAGTTGGCCACCATAAACGAGACTACTAAATTTTCCGCACCATAATCGGATGACTGAAGTGTCTGCCAGCTTCACCAACATGGGCCTCCAAAATAACGGCTTACACCTCATGGGGAGGTACGCAGCACATCCAAATGCCGGTTGGGTCTTTATGATACAATTGGCCCATAATGATAGTAAACCGACGACTATGAAGGCCAAGTTTTTTCCATGCTATGGAACTTAAGTAGGATGGAGCAACACCATTCTCCAGAAAACTGAGCATTTCTTCATACCATGTGGGGTGAGTGAGAGGTGCAATCTCAACTTCTACTATGGAAAAAACTTCCGCATCTAGTAGAGACTCATCAACTCCATTAGGAGGTTCCCCATGATCAATGCATGAGAGAAAATCTGCAATATCATGACTAGCACCTGGGCGGTGGACGATATCAAATTCGAATTCTTGTAAAAGCAAGACCCACCGAGAAAGGCGACCTACCAAATTTTGTTGTTTAACCAAATATAACAACACACTGTGATCGACATGAAAAGTGAATGCGCAACCCAACAAGTAATGCCGAAACTTCTTAATTGAATACATGAGGCCTAAGCATTCACGTTCCGTCATCGAATAATTTTGTTCAACAGTTGTGAGTCTCCGACTAGCATAGTATACAGGGTGGAACCAACTTCAATCCTGCTTCTGCATCAAAACACTACCAATAGCACAATTGGAAGCATCCATAAATACATGAAATGATTGCGTCCAATCTGGAGCTTTCAATACCGGTGCGGTGGCTAGAATTTTCCATAAGCTCTCAAACATTGTTTGTGCTTCAGTTGTCGAGACAAAATCTGATGGCTTCACATGTGCTAACTTGTTTAAGGGGATGGCTATATGAGCAAGACTCCGTAAGTGCCTACCATGCCATCGCACCTGGCCCAGAAAACATAATACTTCCTTTGGATTGCGGGGTGGTGGAGTTTCGAGAATGACTTTGAGCTTTTCTGGAGCCACTACGATGCCCTTTTTCGAAATGACATGGCCCAATAGTTTGCTGCATCTAACTGCAGAAGTTGATTTATTCGGGTTCAAACAGAGGTGAAGCTGCCAACAGGAATCAAAGCAAGCTCACAGATGTTCCAGATGAGCTTCTATGGTGCTCGAAACAGAGAAATCGTCCAGAAAAATACACATAAATGAGGTAAGATACGGGGAAAAGATTTGTTGCATGCAATGTTGGAAAGTACTCGGCGCATTCTGTAATCCGAACCACATGACGGTACATGCAAAGACTCCCCAATTTGTAATAAAGGTGGTTTTTGGAATGTCTACGTGCACCATTCTGACTTGATTATAGCCGCTAAATCCATCAAGGAATGAATACATTTCCCTTCCTGCAACCTCCTGAAGCATACTGCCCAAAAACTATAAGAGAAAAGGATCTGGGATAGTGGCCTCATTAAGTTTCCTGTAGTCCAAAGAGATCCGTAACTATTTATTTTTCTTCGAAACAATCACTATGGGGGAAACCCATTATGGATTTTCAATTGGAACAATGTAGCCAAATTTTATCAACATGTCCAGCTCATGCTTTACCTCCTCTGCAAAATTAGGGTTCATTCTGTACCACTACTGCATCACGAGAGTGGCATCCAATTTAAGCAAAATCCAGTGATGATAAAGCTTCAGGTCCAAACCTTTCATGTCTGAATATATCCACACGAAAACATCCCTATACTATTGCAACAATGCAATCAAGGCCACCCGGAATTCTAGAGCAAGCTCTGAATAGATTTGGACAGGCTTAGGCTCTTTCGTAGTCCCCAAATTGACCACTCATATTTGGCCATTCTCCATAGGATCTGTGAACACTGGTTCAATGTTATCCTCGTCCTGGGATTCCAAAGATTCTGTACACACCATGGCTGCCATACTATCCCATTCAGAACTCATGATTCAATTCACATCCATGACCCCGAACGAGAGTAAATCCCTATTTGCTTCCAAAAATTGATGTTCCTCATCTTCGGCAAGCACATCTAGCATATGCAGAGGCTGTGCTAATACGGGTTTATGCTCGGGAAGGCAATGATGATCTTCATCTAAAGGAATGGAAAACTTGGCATTCCCTCTTCAAAAAGCAATTGTCTTTTCATCCCAATTCTGGCAAACTTTAGCATTGTGCCACCATGGTTGGCCCAATAATAATTTATAATCTAAATTGTTTCCCTTCAGTTCCAATACAGCAAAGGTGATATTAAAAAGAACTTGTGCAATCCGAATAGGGATATCTTTGACCAACCCTACAAGTTGTACCCTTGATTGGTCTGCCATCTGCACAAAGAAGGGAGCTGGTTCAATGGTGTTCCAACCGATTTGCTTGCACGTGGTGGTAGATGCAATATTAATACTAGAACCCCCATCAATCAAAACCTTTGGAATAGCTTTATTTTTATGTTGGACTGTGATCATTGGTACCACATAATCCACTATTCGGTCCGGCACATTCCTTACCATTGAGACTAAGGGTTTCGGATTTTTAAAAGGTGTATATTTTTGGTGCAATTGTTGTAGTAACTGTGTTCAGAATGCTGGGACTAGTTCCAACAATGCCCCTAAAGACAATTTGATGTGTGATTCCTATAGAATTTCAGAACACTCCTTATTTACTAGTGGTTCGTAATCTATATACCCTTGCTTTCACCCATCCGAACTTTGTTTTTATGCTATCCCTAAATTCAGTCCAATACTAATCGATGGCTCTTGCGAGATTTCATCAAATTCCATACCAACTGTACTTTTTGTAAGATTCTATCCTATAGATTCCGCTGGAAATATTGGAGAGTCCACATAGTGCAGTGAGTACTCCATAGCCCACTGCACTGCCTTCTTCAGAGTTTTCTTTTGTTATGCAAAAGTTAAGTAATCCACTTTCTTTCCACCGGAATACTCTTTCTGAGACCGGGTGACTACTAACACTGTCGGCTCCAAAGACTCCAAAGTTAGCACATTGGCCATAGGTGCCTTGAGCTTTGCTTCTTGCTTCTTTTGATCGTATGCCTTAGCTTCCTCACATCCCCACCGTCTATGACCATATTGTAGATAGAATTGACACTGAATCGGACGATTACTAGGGCTACTTGGCCCAAGTTGTTGAAATCTCCGTCCTCTACCAAACTGTTGTCTATTTTGCTGAAAGCCCCATTGTTGCTCTGAAAATTGTTGTGAATCTCGATATTGAGATGGTCTCGCAAGTCTAGCATCCTGACTATTCTAACATTGTCTAGTAGAAACTGGGGGCTCATACCCCATCAAATTCTCTTTCCAGGAAGGTAACTCTACCTGTGCATTAGCCACCAAGGTATTTCGTGCATTAAAGCGACATTCCTCCAAATTGTGATTAGTTTTGTTACATATAAGACAAAATACTTGGTTAAGCACACAATTGGCCATAATATGGTTTGCATTCCTGCACCTTAGGAAATACAGCTGCTTCTCTAGGATCGAACCCTTCTTGATACCAAATTAGTCTTCTTTGAGCCCAAATTGGCAAACTACATCTTCTAATCCATCCTGATTGCTAAGTCAATAATCTGATCTAGCATACGAGATTGTTCAAGTGTGTACATATAAATCTTCTCTTTAATGGGTGGTTGAAGCCCGTCAACAAAAAATTATGTTAACATTTCCTCGGTAGGACACTTATCTATCAGGAACTGCCTCACTGTAGATATGAAATCCGATGCATACTGCTCGAACGTCCCCTTCTGTAGCATATACTGAAGTGGAGAATGTAACTTCGAAATACTCTTACCAATCTGGAATCATTCTAAGAATGCTGCCTTCAACTCATCATATGTGGAAAAGTAATCAGGAGGGTACTCAATAAGCCATTTTACCACATCGTCGACTAACGTGGCTTGAAACACCTAAAATTTGTGTTGATTATCATGCATGTTACGGTGGTTACATAAGTACTGGTTTTCAAATGTCCGTATGTGCACTTCTGGATCCTCATCCACTCGCCCATGAAAATGGGTATAGTTTAACACTGGTAATGGGTGCCTATTCGCCATCGAGTTACCAAGCATCTCTAAAGTAGCGGTTTGAGGTGAGGGTATTAAAGCTAACTGCAATTCTCATGAGGTTATGCTTCCACCACTTTGACCTTCTTCTATAGGGTATTCCTCTTCTTGCAGGTGGTTGTACTAGTCGGTCCCACCAAATTCCCCGTGCCACAATACTTTAGCTAGTTTACCATCCTTCCACTCAACAACTAGATCCTTCAAAAGCTTGGGGGGTAAAACTCAAGTTTCCACCCAAAACTGTACTTCCTCTGTAATAGCAATTGCATCCTCAAGAGGAATGTCTTCAAGCTTCAATGTTGTGAGTGTCTGCTACACGAATTTGTCTAGATAATGGGGATGATGAGGCTTTTGTAAGTACTCCTTGCCACTCCGTATCGGCATCAATCCACTTTGTGCTATGCTTTATTACCCCATCCCATCGTGGTCACCATATGTTTAGTGCACTGTCCGCCTACAGACTAACAGTACCCCAATATACAGGTTTGAGAATGGGGATTTATGAATACAATTACTCGTAAACCTGTGTTTTTGTTCCTTTACTTCAATAAGGGCCATCTCATACAGAGACAATTCATCATACACAATGTGCACATAATCAAAACTTTGTAGTAAAATAGACCCTTGAATTCCGTATATGAAAGCGATTACATTACAGGATCATCTAGACTACAATCTGGCTTCAAGATACAGACTTCACTCTTCATCATTCTTCATAATCGTCACTCCTGGAATCTCCGTCCGTAAGTCTCAACACTGTACTTCATAAGAAGAAGGTGTAAGGGCTTCATACCATTCCGAACTTTTGAAATATGGAATAAGGAAATTACATTTTTTGAAAACTCTTGATATGTCCTTAACACCTCCATTATTGCATTGTAAATAAGAATTGTGATTACAAAAGTAGTTCATCCAAACTAGTTGCTAACAGCTCCTTTTTCTATCTCAATTGAAACAAGCCATTTTCTAAAAGTAGGGAATACCTCATCCTTTTCTTTGATAGGATATAACCAAACTTTTCTACTAGCATTATCTATGAAGGTGAAAAAGTAAAGAGAACCACCTAATGACCTTGTGGGTGTTGTCGTTTGATTGACGACAATGCGGCAAAAGCTTATAAACTAAGCTGCGGAATATTGCCACACCACAACAAGAACTAAGCTAGAGTGATATTAGAACACCTCTATAATCATCAATAGCTTAGCCACCTTCTGAAGCTGAAAACTTTATAATGTTAGATATCTTTTCTACCACTTAACTGTGTCAAAACTATGTTTGAATTCACCAGAATATCACCGAAACTCCACCGGACTGTTACCGGACTGTCACCGTAATCCACCGAAATTGTACCGGAATGTTACTGGAATCAACTGCAATTATGTTTGTAGTTAGTTCAAATGTTTGTAATTGAAGTAAGGAAGTAATACCTGAGCTTCCTTCAGTGAATGAACTTTATCTGAGATTTGAAGAAAAACCTTCACCAGTTCTGGATGCCTTTACGGTCAGACTTAGTACTGTGTGTACATGTCCCGTTTTACAAACCTCTTTGATCATTTTGTAGTTGAGACTACTAGCTTCACGTTAAGCTATCATTCATGAAAAACTTTACACTATACTACAAGATTTAACTTGCAGAAGTATCGTAAAATGTGTACTGAGAAAACTGTAACTGTTAACTAACTTTCACAGTAACATGAAATCACTTAGATTTCTTCACACAGGAAGAATGAAGAAGAATGCACTCAGATCTTTCCACATAAGTATGTGATTTTTATTAGAGAAGATGTGTACAAAATGGCTTGGCCTCACTTCGCTCATAGCCATGGAAAACTCTCCTATACTGAGTAGTTCTTCCTTACCATCTCTCTCTCAGATGAATACTCGATAGTTCAGGTTCTATTATTCATCTCTACATACACACTTGCGTCTTCTACACATACATCTATATTCACACTCTATCTAAGCACTCTCTCAACTCTCTTATATACATTTTGATCCGAGATTCAAAAACACATAATTCTGGAAGTTTCTACGCTGTATATTACAGGCATGAATTTGTCCCTTCACTAAGGCTTTGATTTTTCTAAATGCTTTGTTTCTGCTTCTCTTCATCTTTCTTCAACCTTCATACATCTTCAGATCTTTGTCTAATTAGTGAGTGAATCTTCAACAGCTCCCCCTCAATCACTAATTAGCATCTTCTGATCTTTCATATATTCTTCTTTTCTTTTATTCCTACCATTTCTTTGAATCTGCTTGTCTTTACTCCATCCAAGCTCTTTGTCAGAATATCTGCAATCTGATCTTTCGTAGGAGTGTATACTATTTCAATCTCCTTCTCCATTACCTTTTCCCTCAGGAAATGATATTGAATCTCTATGTGCTTTGTTCTTGCATGAAATACTGGATTTTCTGCAAGATACAACGAGCTCATATTATCTCCATGTATGATAGGTATACCTTGATCAATACCCATGCTTTTGAACAAGGTCTTCATCCATATCACTTCTTTAGCTTCTTCCACAAGTCCTTTATACTCAGCCTCAGTTGATGATAAAGCCACTGTATACTGCTTCTTTGAACACCAGCTTACAAGCTTATCTCCTAGGTATATCATATACCCCTGTGTTGACCTTCTGTCATCTTGACTTCCTACCAATCTGAGTCATTGTATGCTCTCAGCTTTATATCTGATGTAAAAGGATAATATAATCCTTCATTTATAGTTCTTTTGATATATCTAAGAACTCTTTGTCCTGCAACCCAATGTTGTTCCTTCGGACAATGCATAAACTGTGAGAGAACTCCTACTACATAACTAAGATCTGGTCTTGTTAGCGTAGCATAAATCAAGCTTCCCACTAAAGATTGATACTTTCTCATATCTTTAAACTCTGCACCATCATGTTTGATGAGTTTATGATTGACCTCAAGTGGTCTTGAGGCTTCTCTGCAATTCTCCATGTCAAACTTCTTCAATAAGTTTAGGAGATACCTTTTTTGTGAAACATATACACCATGTTCTGTATATGTAACTTCCATTCCAAGAAAGTATGATAACTTTCCTAGATCACTAATCTTGAATTCTTTTTCAAGCAATCTCTTTACCTCCTTGATTCCTTCATCTGAGGTACCTGTGATTATAATGTCATCTACATAAATACAAATGTAGATCATACCTTCATCTGTTCTCTTGATGAGTAGACTTGCATCTGCCTTTGAGCTTTGGTATCGAAGGTCATCGAGATACTTCACAAGTCTATAATTGCAAGCTCTTGGAGCTTGCTTCAATCTATAGAGTGCTCTTCTTAATCTGCAAACATGATTTGGGTAACTGGAACTTATAAACCCTTCAGGTTGTTCCATGTAGACTTCATCTGATATATATCCATTTAGAAATGCATTCTTTATATCCAACTAACTTAGCTTTTATCCTTTTGATGCTACTATAGCAATCAATGTCCTTATGGTTGACATCTTTGCCACCGGACTGAATGTCTCATCATAATCTATGCCATGCGTCTGAGCATAGCCTTTGACTACCAGTCTAGCTTTGTATCTGGCTATTCTTCCATCTGCAAGTTTCTTAACTTTGTAAACCCATTTATTTCCAATCACTTTCTTACCATTTGGTTTTGGAACAAGTTCCCAAGTCTTGTTCTCTTCCAGCGCATTGAACTCCTCCTTCATTGCTTCTTCCCATTGTTCCTTACCTTTTGCTTCACTGTAATTCTGAGGTTCTTCATCTTCTTTTACTAAGTAAGCATAGTTTTTCTGAGTTAAATAAGAAGTATCATAGGAATACCTTGTTGGTTGTTTCCTTACTCTGTTTGAGCTTCTTGGTTCATACTCTTCATGTGTATCTGAATACACTTCTTCATCAAATCTCGATACATCTTCATTTCTCATAGTTGATCCGATCCTGGATGTACTTGCCTGCATATGATCTTCATCTCCATTTACCTGCATATGTGATTTACCTTTTTCAATTCTTCTTCTCTCTTCTTCAAATGTTTCATTGTTATGCTCTTTATGTGCATACCAGCTCTTTCCTTCATCAAATGTCACATCTCTGGAAACAATAAATTGTTTGGTTAGAGGACTCCATAGTCTATAACCCATCTGCTTTTCATCATATCCAATGAACACGTATTTATCAGCTTTTGGTTCAAGCTTATGTCTAAGTTGTGATGGTACATAAGCATAAGCAACTGATCCAAACACTTTGCGGTGATCAAGTGTTGGTTTCTTACCCCACCAAGCTTCATAAGGGGTCATTCCATTTAAAGCTGCACATGGTAATCTGTTTACAAGATATGTGGTTGTATTTACAGCCTCAGCCCAAAGATAGTTTGGACAATTCTTCTCCTTTAACATTGCCCTGGAAAACTCAACCAGAGTTTGGTTTCTCCTTTCTGCTACTCCATTTTGTTGCGGTGTATACCTGCAAGTTATTTCTCTCTTGATACCTACATTCCACAGATAATCATTGAACTCTTGAGAAAAATATTCTCCTTCTCCATCAGACCTTAGTCTTTTGAGGTTTTTTCCTATAAGTCTTTCAGCATATGCATGAAAGTGTCTAAAATCTCCAAATACGTATGACTTCTCTTTCAAAACATAAAGAGTTATCCATCTTGTTGCATCATCAATAAAGAGAACGTAATACCTTGAACCGCTGATAGATCCTTCTTTTGTTGGTCCCCATACATCTGTATGTATGAGTTCTATCAAACCATCATGTTTGTAACCTTTCTTCTGAAATGGTAACCTGTGTGCTTTTCCCATCTGATAGGCTTCACATTTGTGAATCATATGTTGATTCTTCATATTCGGTAATCCTCTTACAGATTGTTTCTCTACCGTCATTTTGATTCCTTTTTCATTAAACTATCCTAACCTCTTATGCCAGAGGTCCAATTCTATAAACACTTCATCACCATGTGTGATTAAAGCTTGACCAACATTCCCTTGTACTTTAAGAGTAAAAAGGTCTACCTTCCTTTTTACCATGAACAATTTGATTGTATCCATTCTCTGGATCTTCAACAAATACTCCTTCATTTGTAAGCCTGACTTGAAAACCATTTTCTACTATCTGTCCCACGCTGATCAGATTCTTTGGGATTATTGGAACATACAAAACATTTGTTAGTAGGTCAGCTCCATTCTTACACTTCACTTTTCCAATTGACCTTACATTATGTTTTGTGTTATCACCTATTTGTATTGTATGATTCAAAATACCTCCTTCTAGTTCTGATAACAATTCTATATTTCCTGACAAATGATTTGAACAACCAGAGTCAATATAGAATACCTTGAGATCTTCATTCTCTGACATGCTTATCGAGTTCATCATCAACGTTGTATGATTGTCATTTTGCGTATCACTCGCATAGTTGTAGTAGGTAGTGTTGTGAATCTAATTCTGTCCCCAACTTCTTGCTCCACCTCTACCATATCCGCCTCTTTGGCTTTGTCTACCTCTTTGATATCTTCCGCTTCTGCCTCTGCTATTGTTATTATGATTTTGACTTGATCCTTGAGAATTATGCCAGCAATCATGAGCCAAATGATTGCTTAATCCACAGATCCAACAAGTCTTCTTGTTGTTATTTTGATTACCTCTTCCTTTTATATTACCTCTACTTCTACTTCTGACATTACCTCTTCCTCTTGCATAATTTGCTTGAGTAGTCATCTCTTCTTCATCTTTTTCTTTACCTTTATCATCTTTCTTCTTATTCTTTGCATACATAGAAGAACTTTGTCCTTTATCTCCATCTGTCTTCAAATCTTGGTCAAATGTTACCATTAGTCCAAGCAACTGATTTAAATCTGGTACAAAATGATTTAATGAAAGTTCAGTTGAGAGTACGAAAGGTTTCCACCTTTAATCTCCTCTCAATCCTGCAAGCACTTGCGCTATTAACCTGTGGTCTTCAATATCTTCGTCAATAGATCCAAGACTGTCTGCCAAGTCTTTCATCTTAGTGACATAATCACTAATGCTTTGACTTTGCTTTTTCTTGAACATTGTAAACTCTGACCATAAGCTAGCCTTCCTAGCTTTGGTAGTGTTTTGGAAATGATCTTCTAGTGCACTCCATACATCTTCCGCTTTCTCCAGACCTCTAATATGTGGTAGTAGATGATCTGAAATGGTATTGTAGATATAAGCTTTTGCCGTTGCATCTTTCTTCTGCCATAGCTTCAAGGCTTCTAACTCTTCTTTCTTTGATTGACTGTTGTCTCCAAAAATAGGCTTCTTTTCTTCTCCTGTCACATATATCATTAAGTCCTTACTCATAAGTAAGGCTTCCATTCACATTACCCATGCGGGATAGTTATCTCTGTTCAATTTGTCAATAGAAATGTGATCTGCCATAATCTTCTTGTTTCTGTTATTGCCGGTGAGTATAACGTCAAAGGATTTTACCTTTCGTAAACCTTTACCCTTGAGAATGATTTTGGAATGCTTCTCTGATTCCGTTTGTTGTTGATCTCCTCAGCTTTCACCTTTCTTGTGAAGAATTCTTCAAATTCTCTTGTATGTTTACTTCCGTTTACTCTTGAGAACCTTTTCTTTTCTTCAGAACCTTTTCTGCTCTGATACCACTCGTTGTCGTTTGGCTGATGACGATGCAGCAAAAGCTTTTAAACTAAGCTACAGAATATTGCCACGCCACAACAAGAACTAATCTAGAGTGATATTAGAACACCTCTATAATCATCAATAGCTTAGCCACCTTCTGAAGCTGAAAACTTTATAATGTTAGATATCTTTTCTACCACTTAACTGTGTCAAAACTGTGTTTGAATTCATCAGAATATCACCAGAACTCCACCAGACTATCACCGTAATCCACCGTAATTGTACCGAAATGTTACCAGAATCAACTGCAATTATGTTTGTAGTTAGTTCAAATGTTTGTAATTGAAGTAAGGAAGTAATACCTGAGCTTCCTTCAGTGAATGAACTTTATCTGAAGTTTGAAGAAAAACCTTCACCAGTTCTGGATGCCTTTACGGTCAGACTTAGTACTGTGTGTACATGTCCCGTTTTACAAACCTCTTTGATCAGTTTGTAGTTGAGACTACTAGCTTCACGTTAAGCTATCATTCATGAAAAACTTTACACTATACTACGAGATCTAACTTGCAGAAGTACCGTAAAATGTGTACTGAGAATACTGTAACTATTAACTAACTTTCACAGTAACATGAAATCACTTAGATTTCTTCACACAGGAAGAATGAAGAAGAATGTGCTCAGATCTTTCCACATAAATATGTGTTTTCTATTAGAGAAGATGTGTACAGAATGGCTTGGCCTCACTTCACTCATAGCCATGGAAAACTCTCCTATACTGTAGTTCTTCCTTACCATCTCTCTCTCAGATGAATACTCGACAGTTCAGGTTCTATTATTCATCTCTACATATACACACTTGCGTCTTCTACACATACATCTATATTCACACTCTATCTAAGCACTCTCTCAACTCTCTTATATACATTTTGATCGGAGATTCAAAAACTCGTAATTCTGGAAGTTTCTACGATGTATATTACAGGCATGAATTTGTCCCTTCACTAAGGCTTTGATTTTTCTGAATGCTTTGTTTTTGCTTCTCTTCGTCTTTCTTCAACCTTCATACATCTTCAGATCTTTATGTCTAATTAGTGAGTGAATCTTCAACAGTGGGCATAGGACCACACACATCTATATGAATGAGATCTAAAGGTTGAAGTGAAGATTCAGTGTGCATCTTGTGCACATTCCTAGTTTGCTTTCCATATGAATATGCTCACAAAATGAAAAATTAGAGAAAGATAACATAGGTAAGTAGCCAAACGAGAAAGATTTTCCATTCCACTATGTGATCTATGACCCAAACGGCCATGTAAAATACAATCCATAGACTATTCAATAACAGTTAACAAGTTTTCTTTATGTGATACAAATAAAGGATAAAGTGACCCAAATTTTCTTGCTTTTGCAATAGCCATATTGCCGTAACCAAGGTCATCAAGTTGACCAACTCACATCAAACTACGTGATAACTGAGGTACATGGCATACATTATGCATAGTAAATTTAGAACCATCAATGAATTGCACAACCACATATCCAATCCCCACAATGTCACACTGGTAAGATTCACTAAGTCTCGTGATACCAAGAGATTTTGTTGCATAATTAGAGAATTCTTTATGTGGTGTCACATGGAAAGAAGCACCAAAATCTAGCATCCATGTGTGGGAAAGAGAATTAGCCCTAAGACCATCAGTTGGCACAGTGTTATCAAGTGTCAACACATCAACATCATCAAAAATAGCATTAAATTCTTCAATCTTCATAATCAAAGTAATGTAGGTAGTTGTTTAACATGCCCATCAACATTTTGTCCTTCACCTTTAGTATTCTTTAATGCATAACAGTCTTTCTTCATGTGTCCTTTCCTATGACAATAATGGCATTCGATATCCCTCTTGTTTGATTTACTTCTACTCATATTCCATTGACCATTCTTTTCCTTGTTCTTGCTCCTGCCACATTGTCGATTCTTTCCTTGGTAAGAATCACAAACATTACATGCATCTCCACTCTAAGTAACAACCATAGATTTTCTACAAATCTCCTCATTCAAGAGTGCTCCACATATCTCATCATAGACCAATATACCACCAAGTGAATTATTGCTAGTAGCCATGCAAAACGTATCCCATGATGATGGCAAGGTGCATAACAACAAGACTACTTTCATTTCATTATCCATATCCATTTTCTGAGCCTATAACTGGGAGCATCAAACTCATTTAGATGAGCAGCAACACTATTTGTGTCCTTCATGCGGAGGTCATATAACTTTCTCATTAGATACACTTTATTTGATACCGTCTCTTTTTCATATGTATTGCATAACTTCTTCCAAAGCTCCTCTGCACTTTCATAGTCTAATACTGTAAAGTATAAATAATCTACTAAGTGCAATCGAATGGTAGACCTAGCCATTTCATCTAACTTATCCCAATCATCTTCATGCATGTCAACAAGATTCTTTGAGATTCCATTTACTAGCTTCCATTGCCTCCTTTGAATCAGCACATCTTTCATTTGATTCTTCTGTTATTAGGATCTTTCTCACATGCACACAGAGATTACAAATGCAGAAAACACACAGAAAAATAGACACGCCAAGAGACGAGACAGAAGACGATATTGGGTGCAATCTCCCCCATGCACTCTATTTCGACAGTCCACATAGTGCATGTATTTATAGGAATTTTTTATAATGTCAAAATAGTGGTTACATGAGAGCAGCTTCAAAAAGCATGCATAAAAGTAAAAGTTGGTAACTTTCGTAGAAAGCCTTTGCTTTCAATATCAGAAATTACGATCTATATTGACCCTTATTCTAACCACTACTTTTCTAATTGTTTCTAACCTTCTAAATAGGTTTATTTACAAATTAAATTATAAGTCAGATTATTGATGTCCGCCCTAAAGTCAGATTTTTTTATGCCCACCCTTTCATGCCTTCATGAACCTTCAGTTGCGATATCAAAAACACCAAAACACATTAGTACATTAATAAATTAACAGTCCAACAATGCCTTGTTCAACACATTGCATAATTTATAACATGCCCCTCAGTTGAAAAAGCAAATCACCTCAGTTGATAAAATAAAAATAAACATGGATGGCCAATCACATGTTCCATCACTGAACAAAAATAAACATGTTCCATGTAAAAACACATGCATGGAAATGTTCATGGAGGAATTACATTAATGTGTTTGTGTATGATATGCAAAAATTAAGTGGTCATAATGAGGTGTTAGTTGTGTTTTATGTATCCATTGACATTCTTCAAAAGAGTAATTTTTGTACTTAACTAAATATCGATGATATTGAGTACCTATGCATGTAGTAGTGACATCATGATCAATTATTTTCTCAGGAACCAAGGTTTCATATTGTTCTTCAATTAAAGGAGGGTCATCAAGAAGTGGAGTGGGTGGTAAAGTTCCTTTAAATGGTTTAAGTAAACTAATATGAAAAGAGTTATGTATATTCCAATGAGATGGTATATCTAATCTAAATGAATTATCATTAATTTTTTGTATAATGCAAAACTCCATAATAGTGTGGTGCAAGTTTAATTTTAGGATGCTACAACATATTTTTGAGACGTCTTTTAATGATACGCAACCACACAAGATCATTTTCCTTGAATTCCTTAGCTAATCGTTTTGTATTGATATTACGTGTATATCTCTTTTGTCTTTTTTGTAATGTGCTCGTGAACATCATGAAATATAGCAATGTGATCTTGAGCAATAGAGTCAGCCATCTGAATGTTGGTTTGGGTGAGTGACATGGGAGTGCGAAGATTTTTTCCATAAACAATTTCAAAAGGTGCACGACCAGTAGTGATGTGTGGTGTTACTATAAATAAATTGAAGCAATGGCAACTTTTCATCCCAGTTAGTGGGACTATCTAATGAATAACAATGCAATAAATCAAGAATAGTACTATTTGTAGCCTCACTTTGACCATTACTTTCGGGATGAAATGCATAGGTAAAATCTATTTTAGAACAAAAATGTGGAAATAAGGCAACCCAAAAATGATTACGAAATCTAACATCACGCTCAGATAACATTACTTTAGGAAATCCACGATGTGGGAAAATGCATTTAATGAATAATTTTGCAGCCTGAGGTGTAGACAAGTTTTTCTACATGGAATGAAATACGCATATTTACTAAACCTATCAGCTATTGTCCAAATCATATCATTATGTGATGAAGTGATGGGAAGACCTGTGATAAAATCCATAGAAATATGTTCCCATGGTTCGTTTGAAATGGGAAGTGGCATTAATAATCCAACTGGTTTACCATGATGACATTTTACATGCTGACATACAATGCATTGAGAAACATAATGTGCAATATCTTTTCCCATGTGTGGCCAAAAGAAGAAATCTTTGCAGGCAGAAATGGTGCTTTGTATGCCTCTATGCCCCATGTAAGATGGTTCATGCATTTCTTTGATGATAAAATCTTTAAAAGCTTGGGTTATGCATAATCTATGCTGAATATAAAGAAAACTATTATGAAATGTATAATGTTCATTAGATAAAGATGCACCATTGTTGAAGTCATGCCATGCACGTGAGAAATACAAATCAGATGCATAAGTGGAAACCATCTCTTGAAAAGAATGAATTTGGATGGCAGAAATATTATGCAAAACAACAGAATGTGAAGGAAATCGGCTAAGAGCATTAGCTACAACATTAGCTTTACCAAGCTGATATTGGATCATGGGTTGGAAATTTTGAATGAATGATGCCTATTTAAGATGCCGATCAGAGAGAAAGGGTTGATTTAATAAATGCTTAATAGCTTGTTGATCGGTTTTGATTAAGACCTCAGCGCCCATAAGATAGTGTTTCCAAATTCGCAAAGCATACACAACTGCTAACAATTCTTTATCATATGTACTATAATTCTTTTCTAAGGGCTTAAGCTTCCTACTCTCAAATGCAATGGGATGATCATTTTGCATTAAAATAGCACCTATCCCTGAACCACTAGCATTAGTAACAACATGAAAGGGTTGTGAAAAATCAAGTAATTGTAAAACAGGTGCATGTGAAAGTGCATGTTTGAGTTTTTCAAAGGATTTTTGTTGAGTAAGTCCCCATGCAAATTTTATTTTTTTTTTCAATAACAAGGTAAGAGGCAATGCTAAATAAGAAAAATTTCAAACAAACTTCCTATAGAAACTAGCCAACCCAAGAAAAGAACGAACATAATTGACTGATTGTGGTGTAGGCCATTCTACTACAACTTTAATCTTTTTTGGATCCACATGCACACCTTCACTTGAAATAATATGTCCTAGATGTTCTAGCTTATGTTGAAAGAAGTAATTCTTTTCAGGATTAGTGTAAAGTGTGTTCTCTCGTAGTAAATGAAAAACTGTTTTAAGATGCTTCTCATGCTCACTATCGTTCTTACTGTAAACAAGTATATCGTCGAAAAATACAAGAACAAAAGCTTGGTAATCAAGAAAAATGTTGTTCATCATTCGTGCAAATGTAGTAGGGGCATTAGTAAGTCCAAAGGGCATTACCATAAATTCATAATGGCCAGTTTGAGTTCTAAATGTAGTATTAAAAGTATCACTTTGCGTCATACAAATCTGATGGTATCCGAATTTTAGACCAATTTTACTAAAGACACGAGCTCCTCATAATTTATATAAAAGATCATCTATTCGAGGAATAGGGTATGTATTCTTTATTGTGATCTTGCTAAGGGCTCTATAATCAATGTGCATTCGATAAGTTTTGTTCTTCTTCTCTACTAAGAGAATTGCTGCTCCAAATGGGGAAGAACTAGGCCTTATAAGTCCTTTCTGTAGTAGGTCTTTTACTTGGTTTTCTATTTCCTTGTGGTGTAGTGGACCATGTCTATAAGGTGCTTTCTGAGGAGGAGAGCTACCAGGGACTAAGTCTATGCTATGGTCAAAGGATCCTCAAGATGGTGGTAGTTCAGAGGGATACTCAGACATAAAACAAGCCTTATAAGTGCTCATGAAAGGCTTGTGTGCATTAGGAAGTGTATGAGTATAATCATTGATGAAACTGATAAAAACAATGCATGAATTGAATCCTTTCCTAAATGCACATTTTACTTGAGTATGATTAATCAATGGAAATGGCCGGAAATCATGCCATGCACACAAAGTAATGATTTAACCTTTAAATTCAAAGTTGAAGGTATGTGTATGGTAGTCAATGTGTGGGTTATAATGATGACGAAAAGGCATACCTCGTATAACATCGTAAGATTGTAAAGGTGCAATTAAAAATGTTCGTGGATCAACATATGGGCCTATGCTAATCATAACATCTTGCACTTCTCATGTTACATTATAACGATTACCTTGAAATGCAACTTTTACTTTATACAAGGAAGGAAACGTTTTTAATTTAAGTTCTTGTACTAATAAATGTGAAATGAAGTCATGTGAACTACCATCTTCATGTAAAATTTTAACGAGTTTGTTATTTATAGTACCCTGCATACAAAGTAGAGAACGAAGAGAGATATCGTTACCCAAGGTACCTAAGTCCTTCTCCAATGATTCCTATGTCCAAAGAAGAGGAATTTCTTCATTATGGGCCTCCATATTATGTAATTGAGTTGCAGCTAGTTTCATGTTAAGAGGTTGCAATCGACACTTGGTTTTTGTATGTCCAGGTTTACCACAATTCCAACAGGTGATTCATGGTCGCTTTTGTTGGGCATCCATCGCTGAAGTTTGTAGGGTAGGTAGTTTGGTAGGTTGGAGAGATGAAGCAATAGGTGCAGCTGAGTAGTTGGATTGCGGTGGACGAGGAAAACTAGGGTAAGATGGGGCATTAAAATTACGTTTCATGGGAAGATTTGGTTTAAAAAAAAGTGGTCGTTGATGAAATAGAAACAAGAATCCAAACCGAAATCGGAATCGAAATCAAAAATGGAAATTGGGATCAGAATAAAAAACGGAAATCGAAATCAAAAATGAAAACAGAAACGGAAACGAAAATTGGAACTGGAATCTGTTGGAGTTAGACGTCTGCGGAAGCACGTGAACAACACAAGGAAGAAGAAGAAACTTGGAGAACAACACACAATATTGAATGTATTACCACTAGAATGTACAAAGATAAGTAGCCCATTAGGGCAATAGGTGTATATACAAGCCGGGGGAAAAAACCTCCTAAAGAGGGAAAAAAGTGCCTCGGTGGTCCTAGTGTGTTCACACATCACTACCTAAATATATCAACAAATCCCCCCTGGGAGTGATGCGATGAACAAGGAGTTGGCACTTATGTATAAGGAAGTGCCAAGCTATGTGGAAATCACTCCACAAAAGGAAGTAAGCCCAAAGCTTTGCGGAAAGCTTCAAACTTCTACCTAGGCAGAGCCTTCATGAAAAGGTCTACAATGTTCTCCTGTGTGGGCACATATGCCAAGCTGATCTCCCCAACAGAGAGCCTCTCCCTGACATAATGATGATGCACCTCACTTTGCTTAGTGCGAGCATGGAACACAGGGTTCCTCGCAACTTCCAATATGCTCTGACTGTCAGTGAAGATGGTGGTGGCAAAAGACTGATGAACACCTAAATTAGCCATAAGCCATCTGAGCCACACACACTCAATAGTTGTTGTGAAAGCTGCCCTATACTCAATGTCACAACTGGAATTGGCCATAGTAGGCGGCTTCTTGCTCAACCAAGATATACATGAGCTACCAAGCATGAAGCAAAAGCCACTAGTGGACACATGAGTGTCATAGCAACCAGCCCAATCAGAGTCACAAAAAGCATGCAAATCTGGCGGTAGTGATCCCCCCTTGGGATAAAACAACCCAAGTACCCAAGTACCACACAAGTAGCAAAAGATGCGCTTAATCGCCTGCTAATGCTTGACTCCTGGGCAATGCATAATCCTGCTCATCTGTGAGACAACAAACTGAATATTTGGCTGAGTAATGCATAAGTAAATCAAGCATCCAACAGCTTGTTGATAGAGAACAACATCAAATGCACCTCTAGCATCATGAAGACTCAATCATAAACCTGTCTCCATAGGGGTGGCAATAGGTTTACAGTCTTCAAGGCCAAAATGCTTCAATAATGTGTCAATATATTTTGTTTGACACAAAGCCATTCCGCCATCAATGTGCATAAATTGAATGCCCAAATAATGATGCAAAAGCCCCAAATCAGACATCTCAAATGAGGCATGTAAATCAGCCTTGAAATCAGCAATATGCTTCTCATGAGGACCAGTGAGCAGCATGTCATCAACATACACCACAATGATCATAAGTACATCATTAGCACGCTTGACATATAAGGTGCTTTCAGTTGGATTGTTCTCAAAACCATGTGCAATCAGATAGGCATGTATCTTTTCATACCAAGCACGTGGTGCTCGATTTAAACCATACAATGCCTTCTTTAACTTGCACACCTGGTTTTCATGCCCTTTCAGCACAAAGCCACATGGTTGAAAAACATACACTTCTTCATGCAAGTCAGCATTCAAAAATGTTGTTTCAATGTCCAACTGATGGACATTCCAACCATGATGAGCTGCAAGTGCACAGATGCTATGAACAGTAGTCATTCGACAAGTAGGAGCAAAGGTTTCATCAAAATCAATGCCTCTTTCCTACGCATAACCATTTGCAACAAGCCTAGCCTTATACCTATCAACTGTACCATCAAGTTTACGCTTGAGCTTGTATACCCACTTAGTACCATTGGCTTTCTTGCCAGGAGGCAAGTCACATAAAGGCCAAGTACCATTCTTCATTATAACATCATACTCAGATTGCATAGCAGCCATCCAATTTTCTGAATTTTGTGCTTCATCAAATGAAACAAGCTCACTCTCATCATAGAGACTAGATGCAGCCATAGCATAGCAATCTGATGCAAAAGAGGCACTATGAGAGCCTGATCGAGTACGATATGACAAAGGTTCATCTAATTTGTTGTCACACAAAGTCTCCACCAACCATTTTGGCATATTTCCTACCTCCTCAATATCAACTCTCTCATCAACAAGTGCATCATGTAAATCTGCATCAGAAATGGGATGATCTGCATCATCATATGAAACTTGCAAAGGTTGAGAAGTTGCCTCATTAGGACCAACACTAGACTGTCCACCTATAAAGAGAGGCAGCAAAGTATCATACATGTCTTTGGAGCTAACAGATGTATCCTTAGTACATGAAAGCAATGGCTGAATAGCATCTTCCACAAAAACAACATCACAGCTAACCGAAATGCATTTAGTCTGTGGATGATAGATGCGATAGCCTTTACTTTCAGAATTGTACCCAACAAAAATAAATTTTACTACTTTATCATCCAACCTTCCGTGATGTTGTTCAGGCACTAATGCATATGCCAAACAACCAAAAACACACAGATAAGCAACAGATGGCTTGCAATCATGCCAAGCCTCATATGGAGTGATAGACTGCAGTGCTTTAGTGGGACACATGTTAAGTACATATGTTGCACACTGTTGGTGCATGACAACCATCAATTGATGTTATAGATAAAGACTTGAAGTCAAAAGATGAATAAACGATCAATAAATGAAGTTTGAAGATAGGGCATATTCAGGAAATGAAGACTTGTATACATACGTAGATTAAACTTGTAGCTAGCTCAGATATACCTTTATTATGATCATGAGCTTGTACATATATGCCTATATATACAAGTAGAAAGTTGGGGCAAGTAGGAGAGAGCATGAGATAAGAAGAAATTAGAAGTTGTAAGAGTCATTAGACATTTTAGAAATGAGGAAGATCTCTCTCATCATTCAGATGTAAAGTTTTTTGAGATAGAAGAAAAGTTGCACTCGATATTTTGCTGTCTTCTCCTTCTATGTTTGATCATTTTAGGAATCCTTTTGTAGATATTTAATTCCATATCTAATGCTTCTATGGTTAAGATTTGAGATCCTAATTTTAAACAAGCTGAGAGAATTATGTGTAGGAACATTTGTATGTGAAGAAGTGATGAGTGTCTTCTAAAACAGGCGCAATCTCCATCGTCAAAGAATTGATCAGATCTCAGTGCATAGTGTAAACATTTATAGAAATGAGGAGTCAAAATATAAGTTGGAAGGTAAGCCATCTATGGCTAAAGGCATTTGATTAAATGCGTTGTACTTTGGGAGAACCATGCATTAGAAGTTGCAAGTGTCAAAATCGATTGTACAGGAGGACAGTTTCAGCCATAGGTAGATTGTTTAGATCATTTCTCAACTTCTACTTAATCTTCTGAGAAGATATAACTTGGAGAAGCTGTGCAATCTTTAGCCAACACCTTGTACAAAGTTTCATCAGAAACTTTACACATTTGGTCAGTTAATTAATGAGTTAACTGTAGTAAACTTTTCTGAGTAGTGACTCTCTTCACAATTAATGCAAATTTTGATAGATTGGTATTGATCTCCCAAAATTGATCAAGGTTTTGAGTTATTCTTGATATAGAAGTGTTCGAACATCAAGAATAGCTTGTTCTTTTGGAGATTAACACTCTCCATCAGTGGTATAAGAGCAGGAATCAACAAAATAGAAGAAAGGAGGACCCCAATTACTGCAGTCATACAAAAATTAACATTTGAAGGTTCAAAAGGTGAAAGCTTAAAGGGAAAGCTTGAGAAGGAGGCATGAAGTTATCAAGAAGATCAAAAGGAACTTCATTCAAAGTAAAGGTATACTTATTCCTCATAAAGCTTGAAGAATTTAATACACAGGTGAAGAAAGGATGGGAGATTCTCTTCAGATAGAGAAATTGGATAGAGAGAACTATCCAGCTTGGCCAATGAGGATGGAAGCTCATCTCATGAGCAAAGACCTTATAGGTTACATCACAGGTGAAGAAGAAAAACTAGAATCAGAGATCCTAGTGTTCCAACTAGGGATGAACTCTCAGATTTGAACATTTGGATGAAGAAGGATGCTCAAGCAAGGAGCATTATATACATGGGAGTCAATGACTACTTGCTACCTCATATTAGAGGACTTGAAAGTGCAAGTGACATATGGAATGCTTTGGAGGAGCATTCCCAAAATACTACAAAGTTAAGGAAGGCATCTTTATGGGTAGAGTTCACTACATTCAAAAAGAAAGCTTCTCAATCCATTTCTGATTATGTAACAAGGATGAAGGATATTGCAGATGCATTATGAGAAATTGATGAAGATATTGAGGAGGATAAATTGGTAAGGCAAATCCTCATAGGTTTGAGAGGAGATGAGAAATGGAAGCCATTCATTTTGTCTACTGAATTGTCACTAGATCATTTCACTCCTGACTCAAATCAGTTGCTAGGACATATGCTAACTTTTGAGCAGGATGTCAAAGGTGATGTTGATAAGATTAAAGGTCAAGCAATGTATTCAAAGGACAAGAAAAAGAAATAGCAAAGGCAAACAACAACTTAATGAAGAAGAAGGTACAACTAGCCAAGCAAACTTCCTAAGAGGAAGAAGAGCTGGCAAAGGTAGAGAAAGAGGTAGAAGCAATAAAGATGGATCCAAAGCTTGCTGGATTTGTGGTAAGACAAATCATTTAGCTCATGATTGTTGGTACAACAATTAGAATAATGGAGGATATAGTCAGAACTTTAATTCAAGAGGAAGAGGTGGTAGAAATCAAAGAGGGAATTTCAGAGGAAGAGTTAGTAGACGTTACTTTGGAAGAAATGCAGGTAGAGGATTCCAAAGTCAATCCTACAACAATGCCTACTACAATTATGCTCTAGATCAAAAGGAGGATTCAACCTTGATTATGAATGCAACTTGTGAAAGACAAAGTGAAGACCAAAGAGTCTTCTACATTGACTCAAGGTGTAGCAATCACCTGAGTGGTAACATAGCTTTGATGACTGATTTGGAGAATAAGGTAACTAATCATGTAGTTCAAACAAGTGATAATACAAAGCACAATGTGAAGTCAATTGGATCAGTGAAGGCCAAGGATGTTATGAAGTAAGGTTCACTAATGATGGAGTTTTTGTGGAAGACTGTAGCAATGGGTATAAACAAATTGTTTCAGGGAAGAAAGAAGGAAGACTCTTCACATTGAAGATTCAAGGTAATGCTGGTCATACCTTGTTTACTTATGGAGGACATAAGATCTCTGAGTTAGATCTTTGACATAAAAGACTTGGACATTTCAATGAAAGATGTATTAAGGATATGGTTAACAATGGTTCAGTGCTTGTTGCAGGTCAACACATGACATATAGATGTGAGGCATGTCAATTAGATAAGGCTCATAAGCAATCATACAATAAGCATGGATTTATGTATTCAAAGAAGCTTGAATTGGTACACACAGATGTGTGGGGACCATCAAAGGATTTCAGTATTAATGGTTCAAGATATTATGTGATTTATGTTGATGATGCTACCAGGTGGATCACTATATATGTGATCAAAGATAAATCAGAGATATTCAATACATTTAAACATTATCATGTGTATGTAAAAAGAATCACAGCTCAAAAGTTAAAGAGGCTAAGGTCAGATGGAGGGGGAGAGTATTTCTCTAATGAGTTCAATGATTACTTATGGAATGCAGGTATAAAAAGGGAAGTCACTCGCAGGTACTCTCCTCACCAAAATGGTGTAGCAGAAAGGAGAAATAGAACTCTTGTTGAGTTCGCAAGATCAATGATGGAGAAAAATTGTCCCAATTATTTGTGGGTTGAGGCTATAAATACAGCAACATACTTGTTTAATAGGTTACCATGTAAAGATTTGTAGGGTATGAAACCATATGAAGCTTGGTGGGGTAAAAGACCTACCTTAGATCATTGCAAAGTATTTGGATGTTTGGCTTATGCATATGTGCCATCTCAGTTGAGGCATAGATTGGACCTAAAGCTGAAAAGTATGTGTTCATTGGATATGATGATAAGCATATGGGTTATAGGTTGTGGAGTCAATCCACAAAGCAATTCCTTGTATCAAAGGATGTTACATTTGATGAACAACGTACTTGGTGTGCAGGTACAATCAATAATCATGCAGGTGATGAAGAAGTTTTGAATCAGAAGAAAGGTAAATCAAAGGTTCAGATATTTGATGAAGAAGAGAACAATGAATACAAGTTGAAGTTGAAGAAGTGCCAAGGTTTGATACAGAATGTGATGAACCAGAAACTTCAAGAAGTGGAGAACTCAGAAGGTCATCAAGACACAAATGGCAACCTACAAGGTATAGCTATGACACTTCTTTTTTGACTACTAAAGATTATGCTTACATGGTGAAAGCAGGTGAAGACCTTTCTACATATGAAGAGGCAAAAGGTAAGGAAAATTGGGAGAAAGCTATGTAGGAAGAGTATGATGCATTGATGGAGAATGAGACATGGATTTGGTTCCTATACCAAATAGTCAGAAGATCATTGGATGCAAATGGGTCTACAAGACAAAGAGGTATGCAGATGGAAGTGTGTCTAGGTATAAAGCTAGACTTGTTGTGAAAGGGTATGCTCAAACATATGGTATAGATTATGATGAGACCTATAGTCATGTGGCAAAGATGACAACCATGAGGACACTCATAGCCATTGCTGCATGTAAAGGTTGGAGATTATGTCAATTAGATGTGAAGAATGCGTTTCTTAATGGTTATATTTTAGATGATGTATTCATGGAGCAACCTGACGGGTTCAGAGATAAAAGGTATTTAGAATATGTATGTAAGCTCAAGAGAGCTTTATATGGTTTGAAACAGGCCCCAAGGGCATGGAATTTTAGACTTGTAAAGTTCTTGAAGGAACTTGGTTTCCAAGTATCTAAAGTTGATAGTAGCTTGCCTTTCAAAGCAAGTGATGATGGCTTCATTTATATGTGCATATATGTTGATGACATAATCCTTATAGGTACAAATGAGAAGAGCGTACAAAGACTCAAGAAAAAAATGGAGAAAGAGTTCAAGATTAGTGACTTGGGAGACTTTTCATATTTCTTGGGCATGGAGATCTCATATACTCAACATGGAGTATATGTAACACAAGAAAGGTATTTGAAGAGCTTGTTGATCAAGCTTAAAATGGAAGATTGCAGGTTAGCACCTATTCCAATGGAGGTGAATCACAAATTGAGCAGATATGGAGGAGAAGAATTCAAGGATATGAAGCTATATCAAAGTCTGGTTGGTAGTCTAATCTACGCTACATTAACTAGGCCTGATTTTTCATATGCAGTTGGAGTGTTGTCTCAATTCATGCATTGTCCTAGGAAAGAACATTGGGTTGTAGGACAAAGAGTGTTGCGATACATTAAGGGTACACTCAAGGAAGGTTTGTATTATCGTTTTACATCAAATACAAACATCAAGATATATAGTGATACAGATTGGGCAGGTAATCTTGATGATAGGAGATCAACATATAGATACTTGTGTTATGTGGGAGATAAGCTAATCTCTTGGTGTTCTAAGAAGCAACATACAGTTTCTTTATCATCTATAGAGGCAGAGTATAAAGGAATGGTTGAAGCTGCAAAGGAGGTCATATGGTTGAAGGCTCTCATGAAGAGTTTTGACATCATTCAGAGTACACCCACTATTCATGGAGATAATATGAGTTCATTGTATCTAGCTGCTAATCCTGTTTTTCATGCCAGGACTAAACACATTGAGATTCAGTATCACTTCTTAAGAGAGAAGGTGATTGATAAGGAGATAGAGTCATACATACTTCAACAAAAGATCAGATTGCAGATATGCTAACCAAAAGATTGGATGGACCAAAGTTACAGAGATTTAAAGATATGGCAGGTATAAAGAAGATAGAGAAAACCTCAATTGATGATTGAGGGGGAGTTTTTGGTGCATGACAACCATCAATTGATGTTATAGATAAAGACTTGAAGTCAAAAGATGAAAAAAAGATCAAGAAATGAAGTTTGAAGATAGGGCATATTCAAGAAATGAAGAATTCTATACATATGTACATTAAACTTGTAGTTAGCTCAAATATACCTCTATTATGATCATGAGCTTGTACATATATGCCTATATATACAAGTAGAAAGTTGGGGCCAGTAGGAGTGAGCATGAGATGAGAAGAATTAGAAGTTGTAAGAGTCATTAGACATTTTAGAAATGAGGAAGATCTCTATCATCATTTAGATGTAAAGTTTTCTGAGTAGAAGAAAAGTTGTGCTTGATATTTTGCTGTGTTCTCCTTATGTGTTCGATCATTTCAAGAATCCTTTTGTGGATGTTTAATTCCATAGTTAATGCTTCTATGGTTAAGATTTGAGAGTCTAATTGTAAAGAGGCTGAGAGAATTATGTGTAGGAACATTTGTATGTGAAGAAGTGATGAGTGTCTTGTGAAACAGGCGCAATCTTGATGGTCAAAGAATTGATCAGATTTCAATGCATAGTGTAAAGTTTTACACAAATGAGGAGTCAAAATCTAAGTTGGAAGGTAAGCCATCTATGGCTAAAAGCATTTGAAAACCCGGTTGTACTTTGGGAGAACCATGCATTAGAAGTTGTAGGTGTCAAAGTCGACTGTACAAGAGAACAGTTTCAGACATAGGTAGATTGTTTGGATCATTTCTCAAGATCTATTGAATCTTTTGGAGGAGGTGTGAAATCTTTAGGTGACACATTGTACAAAGTCTCATCAGAAACGTTACACATTTGATCAGTCAATTAATGAGTTAAATGTAGTAGACTTTTTTGAATAGTGACTCTCTTCACAATTAATGCAAATTTTGATAGTTTGGTATTGATCTTCCAAAATTGATCAAGGGTTTTAGTTATTCTTGATATAGAAGTGTTCTAACATCAAGGATAGCTTGTTCTTTTGGAGATTAACACTCTCCATCACACACATGACATCCTCAAGCCAAAAACTATGTGGTAAAGCCTGACTCTTGACCATCCACCTCACCATCTCCATGAGTGACCTGTTCTTTCGTTCATCAACTCCATTCTATTGAGGAAGGGTGGCCATTTTACATGATTTTCAACCAAAACCAAAAACTGTTTGAGGCACATGAGCACTTCGGACTTTGCCTTCAATGGATATACCCATGCATGCCTGGAAAAATCATCGATGAAAGTCATCACGAAGTAAAGATAATTTCCAAAAGAAGGTGTCTGCATAGGACCACAAACATCACTATGTAGAAGCTGCAATTTTTGAGAAGCCCGAACTGAACCATCTTTTGGAAAGGAGGAAGGCTACATTTTGCCCAAAATACAGCCTTCACAAACATGTTTTCCAGGTGCCTCAAGTTTGGGCAAAGAGGACACCATTCCAGATTTCTGTAGGCATAGCAAACTAGCAAAATTCAGATGACCAAAGCGTGCATGCCAAAGCTTTGCATCTAACATAGCCTGAGAATCATGTACTGCACATGCCAAATCATTCACAAATCTTTCATAGTCTATGAGCTTATACAACCCACGACATAAAATGCCAGAAGCAATAATCACATGGCCATTTGACACATCATGAATTGTACACCTGTCATCAACAAATTTCACAGCCAAGCCAATCTTGGCTAATGCGGAAATTAATAACAGATTTTTCTTGATTCCTGGCACAAACAAAGCATCTGACAAAGTGAAAGAACTACCATCAGGAGTAGTCAAAATGATCTTACCAACTCCCATAACATGATAAGAGGAGTTGTTGGTGCATGTAACAGTATTCCCTGTAGGGGTAGGCTCGAGTGAAGAGAAGAAACTATGCTGTGAGGGAATATGTTTGGTCACCCCAATGTCAAAGTACCAAACATTTGAGTCTACTACAGACATGCACTGCTCATGAGAAGATGGGTCAAAACTGCAAACAATAGTAAACGCCCATTCTTCTTCCTGCACAAGATTAGCAGACTTTGTTTTTGGTGTAGAGATCTCTGCAACAACCATTCGAGCCTCTTTCTTCTTTGCCTCTTTAGCAGCCAGTTTTGGATAGTTCTTTATGATATGATCATTCCTTTACGGTACTTGCAAAACAATTTCTGCTTTTCTGATTTCTTTTCATCTTTGTCTTCCCTCTTTGATTGTGCAGAATTAGTAGATTTATGCTTATTAGTTGAAGAGCTCCACTTTGCTTTGCCCTTTTGACTAGCCAGGAAAGCTTGGTCTGCAACACGCATAATGGAGCTGTTCTGTCTGGACTGATCTTCTTGCAAGAGAACAGAGACTAACTCCTCAAATGACAAGGCATTTGGATTGCCTTTTATGATAAAAAAAAGAGTAGAAGCAAAACTTTGATATGAGTCAGGAAAACCATTCAGAATGGTCTGCATAAGTGAGCTATTCGATATAACCTCATCGGCAGAAATAAACTATTCCTTCAAGTTTTTTATCTTTGTTAGAAAACTGTCCATAGAATCACCTTCATTCATGTGCTCACTCTTCAATTGTTTTCAGAGGTAAGCAACACGAGCCTCATTCCTAGCTTGGTACAATGTGGTAAGTGTAGCCCAAGCATCCTTAGCCGTTCTACAAGAGTGTATGTGAGGAATAATGGCACGTTTGATAGACAAAGCTATCAATGCATGTGCCTGGGCATCTCTGCCATCCCAACAAATTTTCTCTATAGTAGGTGAAGCAAAAACTGCAGCACAAATAGGAATATGAAGAGTATCATCATCTTTGACACCTTCTACATCAACTTCAGTATCTGTAGTTGTAACAGTTGCAGGTGTGATAGGACATTTTTCAACACCCTACACAATGTTCCACAGTCCTTTTGCAACCAATACATGTCGCATCATATAAGCCCATAATGGGTAGTTGGTACCATCCAACTTATCCTCAACAGCCAACATACAGAATACATCACTGCTTTCAACCATGGTCGGTGACTAAAATACCTTGATGCAAAAAATTGACTGTATCTCAAAAAGTGAACAAAACTTCCAAGACAAATTTTGTTAGACCTGTAGTAGACTTCGCGGTGCTTATACTCGCGAACTGAAACTCGTATATACCTTTGGCACAAAAAGACAAAATAGCCTACACAAGCATTGCGATAGTGCGTTCGCAGGCCGAAATGAGCTTAGATCGCGATTTGAGCACCACAAAACAAAGCTATTTTGATCTCGAAAACATGCTGAGTATGCTTAGCAAAATTCGTGCGATTTTGAGACTGCAATCGGAAAGGTGTCGACAATGCCCTATATGAAGCAAGGACCTGCTCTAATACCAATTGTTGGAGTTAGACATCTGTGGAAGCATTCGAATAGCACACGGAAGAAGAAGAAGAAAGTTGGAGCACAACACACAATACTGAATGTATTACCACTAGAATGTACAAAGATAAGTATCCCGTTAGGGCAATAGGCGTATACACAAGCCGGGGGAAAAAACCTCCTAAAGAGGGAAAAAAGTGCCCCGATGGTCCTAGTGTGTTCACACACATCGCTACCTAAATATATCAATAGAATGGGAATCGAATCACAAATAGAGAACAATGAAACAGAGAACAATCACCAGAATGAACTGAAACAGATCCCTCTGTAGTGATGCATGCAAGGCTCTGATACCATTGTTATCAGGATCTTGCTCACATGCACACATAGATTACGGATGCAGAAAACACACAGAAAAATAGACACACCAAGAGATGAGATAGAATGCAGTATTGGGTGCAATCTCCCCCCATGCACTCTGTTTTGACAGTCCACAGAGTGCATGTATTTATAGGAATTTTTTATTATGTCAAAATACTGGTTACATGAGAGCGGCTTCAAAAAGCATGCATGAAAGTAAAAGTTGGTAACTTTGATAGAAAGCCTTTGCTTTCAATATTAGAAATTGCAGTCTACAATGACCCTTATTCTAACCACTACTTTTCTAACTGTTTCTAACAATAGAACCTTCAATGCAGTTTTATTTACAATTTAAATTATAAGTCAAATTATTGATGTCCACCCTAAAGTCGGATTATTGATGTTCGCCCTTTCACGCCCTCATGAACCTTCAGTTGCTATATCAAAAACACCAAAACATATTAATACATTAATGCATTAACACTCCAACAATGCCTTGTTCAACACATTCCATAATTTATAACATCTTCCATAGAGGAAAGTTTGTCCATCAAATTGGATCTCAAAATGGTCTTTGCCCTGCAAGTGATAGCTCCTCCTAGGAGCACTGGCACTAGACCTGAATCCACCAGACGTGCCTAAGACCTTTAATGCCATGATGGTAGAGAACAGAATAGAATGATAATGGAGCTAGAAGAGTCCAAACACCACTAAGGCTCAAAGAAGGGTGACCAAGTGTTAGATTCTAGGAGAGAATTCAACAGTCCTTCAAGAAAAATGAATTAATGAAAAGTAATGATCAACCAAAAGGATTATGTGAGAATAAATGTGCTCACACCAATAAGTGTATCAAGGAGTAAATCAAACACTATATAGTTTACAAAACCAAAAATGTGGAAACATTTTGCCAGAGTATCCTTTACAAAATGAGCATATGAGCAATGTCAAAATCTCATAAAATTGCAAGTATTGACATGTTTACTTGCATATTGAATCATTGACTCCACTGTATATAATCAGTTACCCAAAAGAAGCCAACTAGGCTTATCGAGCACCTATGAACAACTATCATACATCTCCTATGGCAAGGCTAAGTAAGTCTTCCACTTGCATCACTGAACAGACCCTGACATTTGGGTGTCTCCTAGTTAAGAAAACCCCTCTTTATTAAACGTAAAAGGCTTTATGCAAAAACGTAACTTATATATCAATGACCATGTGGATGTACATAAGCGGTATCCACAGAAGCATACATAGTGTATATGTGCTCAATATATGTAGTAAAATAGCATTAAAAGGTTGACTTCACTATTCAAACACTAGCCAATAACACCTGCAAGTGTCTGTCAACTCTGTTCTTTAGGCTCAAAAATTCTACACAGACTTGTGGTGGCTGCTTCCAGCACAACTAAAATCTTTCAAGAAACTTGTAGATTAACTAGTGTGGCTAAAAACAAAACCCCAAAAGGTGAACATTCATTGTCGAAGAATTACAAAGAACACTCTTCTTGATGTTCTTTGACCTCTGTGAAGAGAACTATGCATGAAAGTACTCCAAAATGGCTCCAAAAATCACCCCAAAAATGCTTCAAAAATAGGCTTGGAAAGCAAAGAATGAAGCTTTGAGGGCCCAAAACTTTTTGAAAATAATGTGAACCTTAGTCTTTCCCCTTCTTCAAGCACCACATGAGTGTAGCTTTGTGGCAAGATATTGCCACGGTTAAGCGAGCTTCGGGAGGAACAATCCTGGGATGGGTGTCCTCTCGGGAAGTACCGAGACCCTCTAACTTCCTTGATCCTTGAGTTCCTCCCTTGTGTGCATCCAATAGTTCCAATGGGGACTTCGATGACTCATATGACAAGGTATGCCAAGTGCTATGCCTTCGTTGCGACACAAAGAGATAGTGTAGTGGTAAAACACTTCCCTTGTGTAAGTGAAGTTATGGGTTCAAATCCTTCCTCCTTGGTGAATATAAAACTCCTTATTGCCACTCAAATTAAAATTGGTTTGCACATAGCCAATAGCTACCAACGGTCACCAAGGGAGCCACTGGGTGCGAGAGATGCCAAAGATGCCAAAGTAATGCCTTAGTTATGTGTAATTTGTATGCCTTAGTCGACGCTTTGGAGTAAGCCGAAGGAGTAAACGTAGGTTCTAGTTCTGGAACTGGAACTGAAACAAAAACAGAAATCAGACCTGAAAATCGGAATAAAAACTGGAACCAAGAATGGAAACAGAAACAAAAATCAAAATCTACTAAAACTTGTAGCTATCTTTCCAAGCTATGCACAGCAAGTTGAATCACTTGAATCCAACTTATAAAACTCAAGTTATGGCCCAAAAACTGAGTTGTTATCCAAGTGATTGTAGATTCGTCTTCTACATTAGTCTATGTTTTTTGAATTTTTGGGAGTTTAGAACTCCAAATCATGTTCTCTGGCCTTTGAATTTGTAGCCCTCTATGTTAGTTACACATAAAACTTTAAAATGCATCAATTTGAGCTCGTTAGCTCGAGTTATCATTGAAATACTGAACTGTTGTCAAGAGGTGCCGACTTGCACTTTCACCTCTTGTGACCTAAGCTTCCATTGAAGCTTCTTGCACACAAGCCTTCAACAAGATTTGATACCAATGAAGGGCTTTAGTGTGTAGAACGAGAGGAGCAAGGAGGGGATGGAGGGAGAGAGAGAGGAGAGAAGAGATGCACATAGATGTGTGGGAGCATTGAAACCCACATAATGAGCTCTCTTGAGGCAATGCTCTATATATGATGTATATATATGAATATAGGGGTAAGATCACATGATCCTTACATCCCCAACACCCTTTGTAGTGATGTTCACAGAGCTGTGATATCACTATTATCAGGATCTTAACTCACACACACACAGATCTTATGAATGTTGAAAACACACAGAGAAAATAAATATGCAAAGAGACGAGACAAAATGCAGTATTGGGTGCAATCTCCCCCCATGCATTCTGTTTCGACAGTCTATAGAGTGCATGTATTTATATGAATTTTTGATTATGTCAAAATAGTGGTTACATGAGAGCGGCTTCAAAAAGCACGCATGAAAGTAAAAGTTGGTAACTTTTGTAGAATGCCTTTGCTTTTAATATCAAAAATTGCGGTCTACAATGACCCTTATTCTAGCCACTACTTTACTAACTATTTCTAAAGATAGAACCCTCTACTTGGGTTTATTTACAAAGTATATAAATTATAAATTGGATTATTGATGTCCGTCCTTTCACACCTTTCACGCCCTCATGAACCTTCAGTTGCTATATCAAAAATACCAAAACACATTAATGTATTAATAAATTAACACTCCAACAATTCGTTGTGCAACACATTCCATAATTCATAACAGGAATGATCTGCATCATCATGTGAAACCTATAAAGGTTGAGAAATTGCCTCTTTTGGATAGCTAGCACTTGATTGTCCACCTGTAAAAAGAGGAATCAAAGTGTCATACACATCTTTAGAGATAAATGATGTCTCCTGTGAATGAAAGTAATGGCTCAATTGCATCTTCTACAAAAACAATATCATGGCTAACCAAAATGACTTTAGTATGTGGATAATATAGATGATAGTGTTTGCTTTCATAACTATACCCAACAAAAATACATTTTACTACTTTTTCATCCAATTTTCTATGTTGTTGTTCATGCACTAATGCATATGCCAGACAACCAAAGACACATAGATAAGTAACAGATGGTTTGTGACCATGCCAAGCCTCATATGGAGTGATAGACTATAGTGCTTTGGTGGGATACCTATTAAGTACATATGTTGTGTTAGTGATACTTTCGCTCTGATACCACTGTTGGTGGTCGTCGCGGCAAAGGCTTGAACCTTGTTAAGCCTGCGGAAATCGCCACGCCACCAAAAAAGATGCTAAGCTAGAGTGATATTAGAACACCTCTATAATCAGCAGTAGCTTAGCAAAGTTACTGCTACTCAAACATATAAGACTGCGTTTTGAATTTACTGAAAATTCACTGGAACTTCACTGGACTGTAACCAGACTGACACCGTAGTTATACCGGAATCCTACTGGAATCAACTCCTATTTTGTTTGTAATTACTTCAAGTGAGTATACAAGAAGTAAGGAAGTGATGCGTGAACTTCCTTCATTGAGTGAACACTTTCTGAAGTTTAAGAAAAAACTTCTCCGGTTCAGAATGTCTCTTTTCGGTTAGACTTTGTACTGTGTGTACATATCCATTTCATCGAAATCTTTGATGAACTGATAGTAGAGATGTCTAGCTATGAGATAAGCTAACTCTCATACAAAACTTTAATTTACTCTGCGAGATATACTTCGTTGTTCTACCGGAAAACACGTTTTCTGAGAAAAATGTAATTGACCGAAAATGCGTTTACTGAGATAACTTTAATTGACTGAAACATTCGTTGACTGAGAGAGTACTAAGGGACACGTTTACTAACGAACTGTAACTATTAACGGTTAACAAACTTTCTATCGTAACATGAAAATACTCAGAGTTCTTCACATACGAACAGTGCGCGCAAACTTCCACATGAACATGTGTTTTCTATTAGAGAAGATGTGTACAAATTAGCTTGGCCTCTTCTTGCTCAAGCAATGGAAACTCTCCTACACTGAGTAGTTTCTTCTACCATCTCTCTCAGATGAATACCTGACATTTCAGGTTTCTGTTATTCATCTGTACATACGCGATCTATGGCGTCTTCTGAGAACTTCTCATTCTCTCTCTTCACTCTCTGTACATACGCAATATCTGGCGTTCTTCATACTTTCTAACCTCTTTATGGGCTCTATTTATACTGTGCACTCTTCTCACGCACGTTCTAGCTTGCACTTCCCCTTCATTATTCTTATGCACGTTCTCTCTGTATATACAGTTTGATTCGGTGTACCGAACTATGATTATGCAAGATTCTGTACTGTACATAACGGCCGTGAATTTGTTCCTTCATTAAGGCTTTTGATTTTCTGAATATTTGATTTCGCTTCTCTTTATCTTTCTTTTTTCTTTATGTCTGTCTGTACGTCAAATTCGTGAGTGATTCTTCAACAGATCCCCCTCAATCACTAATTTGACTCTTCCTGTCTTCATATATTTTTCTTTCTTTTATACCTGCCATTTCCTTGAATCTGCTTGTCTTTGTTCCATCCAAGCTCTTTGTCAAAATATCTGCAATCTGATCTTTTGTCAGAGTGTATACTATTTCTATCTCCTTCTCCATTACCTTTTCCCTTAAGAAATGATACTAAATTTCTATATGCTTTGTTCTTGCATGAAATACTGGATTTGCTGCAAGATACAGCGAGCTCATATTATCTCCATGTATGATAGGTATACCTTGATCAATACCCATGCTTTTGAACAAGGTCTGCATCCATATCACTTCTTTTGCTGCTTCTACAAGTCCTTTATATTCTGCTTCAGTTGACGATAAAGCCACTGTGTGTTGTTTCTTCGAACACCAGCTGACTAGCGTATCTCCTAGGTATATCATATACCCATGCGTTGATCTTCTGTCATCTTGACTTCCTGCCCAGTCTGAGTCACTATATGCTCTCAGCTTTATATCTGACGTAAAAGGATAGTATAATCCTTCTTTTATAGTTCTTTTTATATATCTAAGAACTCTTTGTCATGCAACCCAATGTTGATCTTTCGGACAATGCATGAACTGTGAGAAAACTCCTACTGCATAGCTAAGATCCGGTCATGTTAGTGTAGCGTAGATTAGACTTCCCACTAACGACTAATATTTCCTCATATCTTTAAACTCTGCACCACTGTATTTGCTAAGTTTATGATTTGCTTCAAGCGGTGTTGAAGCTTCTCAGCAATTCTCCATATTAAACTTCTTCAGTAAGTTTAGGAGATACCTTTCTTGCGTAACATATACACCATGATCTGTGTATGTGATTTCCATTCCAAGAAAGTATGACAACTTTCCTAGATCACTGATCTGAAACTCCTTTTTGAGTAATCTCTTTACTTCTTTAATTCCTTCATCTGAAGTACCTGTGATTATGATGTCATCTACATAAATGCAAATGTAGATCATACCTTCTTCTGTTCTCTTAATGAGTAGAATTGCATCTGCTTTCAAACTTTGGTATCCAAGTTCATTGAGATATTTCACAAGTCTGTAATTCCAAGCTCTTGGAGCTTGCTTCAGTCCATAAAGTGCTTTTCTTAATCTGCAAACGAAGTTTGGGTATCTGGAACTTACAAACCCTTCCAATTGTTCCATGTAGACTTCATCTGATATGTATCCATTTAGAAATGCGTTCTTTATATCTAGCTGACTTAGCTTCCATCCTTTTGATGCTGCTATAGCAATCACTGTCCTTATGGTTGACATCTTTGCCACCGGACTAAACGTCTCATCATAATCTATACCATGCGTCTGAGCATAGCGCTTGATAACCAGTCTAGCTTTGTGTCTGGCTATCCTTCCATTTGCAAGTTTCTTAACTTTGAAAACCCATTTATTTCCAATCACTTTCTTACCATTTGGTTTCGGAACAAGTTCCCATGTCTTGTTCTCCTCCAGTGCGCTGAATTCTTCTTCCATTGCTTCTTCCCATTGATTCTTGCCTTTAGCTTCATCATAGTTATGAGGTTCTTCATCATCTTTGACCATATATGCATAATTTTTCTGAGTTATACACGAGGTATCATAGGAATACCTTTCTGGTTGTCTTCTAGTACTGCTTGACCTTCTTGGTCCAAACTCTTCATGTGCATCTGAATACACGTCTTCATCAAATCCCTGTTCATCTTCATTTTTCATACCTGATCCGATCCTGGACGTACTCGCCTGCATATAGTCTTCATCTCTATTCACCTGCACAATTGATTTTCCTTTCTCTTTCCGTCTTACCTCTTCTTCAAATTCTTCCGTTGTATGACTTTGATCTGTATACCAACTTTTCTGTTCATCAAATGTAACATCTCTGGAAACAGTAAACTGTTTTGTTAGAGGACTCCATAACTTGTATCCCATCTGCTTTTCATCATATCCAACGAACACATATTTCTCGGCTTTTGGTTCAAGCTTATGTCTGAGTTGTGATGGTACATAAGCATAAGCTACTGATCCAAACACTTTGCAATGATCAAGTGTTGGCTTCTTTCCCCACCAAGCTTCATAAGGGGTCATTCCATCTAATTCCGTACATGGTAATCTGTTTACCAAGTATGTAGCTGTATTTACAGCTTCAGCCCAAAGATAATTTGGACAATCCTTTTCCTTTAGCATAGCTCGTGCAAACTCAACTAGAGTTCGGTTCCTTCTTTCTGCTACACCATTTTGTTGTGGTGTATACTTGCAAGTTATTTCTCTTTTAATACCTTCATTCCAAAGTAGTCATTGAACTCTCGGGAGAAGTATCCTCCCCCTCCATCAGACCTCAGTCTCTTCAGCTTTCATCCCGTGAGTCTTTCAGCATATGCATGAAAATGCCTGAAAGCTCCAAACACTTCTGATTTCTCTTTCAAAACATAAAGAGTTATCCACCTTGTAGCATCATCAATGAATAAAACATAATACCTCGATCCGCTGATTGATCCTTCTTTTGTTGGACCCCATACATCTGTATGAATGAGTTCGAGTACTTCATCATGTTTAAATCCTTTCTTCTGGAAAGGTAACCTGTGGGCTTTTCCCATCTGACATGCTTCGCATTTGTGAATCATATGTTGATTCTGTACATTCGGTAATCCCAGTACTGGCTGATTTGAAATCATAGCTTTAATTCCTTTTTCATTGAAATGACCTAATCTCTTATGCCATAGATCAAGTTCTGTAATTACCTTTTCACCATGTGTAAGCAACGCTTGGCCGATGTTCCCTTGTACTCTTAAGGTAAAGAGTCTGCCTTCTTTCTTACAAGAGACAATCTGATTGTATCCGTTCTCGGGATCTTCTACAAGTACTCCTTCATTTGACCTGAAAACCTTTCTCAACTATTTGTCCTATGCTAATCAAGTTTTTCGGTATTGTCGAAACATACAAAACATTGGTTAGCAAATCTGCTCCACTCTTACACTTCACTTTTCCAATTGAATGTACACTATGCCTCGTATTCTCACCTGTTTGAACAGTATGACTGGAACTACCTTTTTCCAATTCTGACATTAGTTCTATATTTCCTGACAAGTGATTAGAACATCCAGAATCAATGTAAAATACCTTTAGGTCTTCGTTATTTGATGTGTTGATTGAGTTCACCATCAATGATGTATGACTTTCATTCTGAGTATCATTTGCGTAGTTGTTGTAGGTGGTGTTGTAGGATTGATTCTGTCCCCAACTTCTTGCTCCACCTCTACCATAGCCTCCTCTTTGATTTTGTCTACCTCTTTGAAAGTTATTCTGATATCTTCCGCTTCTGCCTCTGCTGTTACTGTTGTGATTTTGATTTGATCCTTGTTGATTGTGCCAGCAATCATGAGCCAAATGATTACTTAGTCCACAGATCGAGCAAGCCTTCTTGTTGATATTCTGACTACCTCTTCCTTTTCCAAAGCCTCTTGTTCTTCCTCTGCCGGTGCCTTTACCTCTTGCATAATAAGCCTGAGAACTCGACTCTTCTTCGTCTTTTGACTTACCTTTGTTTGCTTTCTTCTTGTTCTTCATGTACATTGCAGAACTTTGTCCTTTATCTGCATCTCCTTTCAGGTCTTGCTCATATGTGAGCATCAAACCAAGCAACTGATTTAAAGCTGGTACAAAATGATTTAAAGAAAGTTTAGTCGAGAGCACGAAAGGTTTCCACCTTTCATCTCCTCTCAAACCTGTTAGCAGTTGAGCTATCAATCTGTAATCTTCGACATCTTCATTTATGGATCCAAGACTATTTGCTAGATCCTTCATCTTAGTGACATAGTCACTAATGCTTTGATTCGACTTCTTTTTGAACGTTGTGAATTCGGACCATAAGCTAGCCTTCCTAGCTTTCGTAGTATTTTGGAAATGATCTTCCAACGCACTCCATATGTCCTCCACTTTCTCTAGGCCTCTAATGTGTGGTAGTAGATGGTTTGAAACCGTATTATAAATGTAAGCTCTTGCCGTTGCATCTTTCTTCTGCCACAGCTTCAAGGCTTCTAATTCTTCTTTTTCCGGTTGACTATCATCTTCGAAAGTCGGCTTCTTTTCTTCTCCGGTCACATACATCATTAAGTCCTTACTCATAAGTAAGGCTTCCATGCGCATTACCCATGCGGGATAATTTTCTCTATCCAATTTATCAATTTGGACATGATCTGCCATGATCTTCTTGTTTGTGTTACTTCCTGCGAACTTTTGAGAATCTTTCTGCTCTTCAAAATCTTTCTCATTCTATAACCACTTGTGTGGTTAACCTCTCTGATATCAGTTATGGTGAATACTCTGGCTCTGATACCACTTGTTAGTGATACTTTCGCTCTGATACCACTGTTGGTGGTCGTCGCGGCAAAGGCTTGAACCTTGTTAAGCCTGCGGAAATCGCCGTGCCACCGATACTGCTACTCAAACATATAAGACTGCGTTTTGAATTTACTGAAAATTCACTAGAACTTCACCGGACTGTCACCAGACTGACACCGTAGTTATACCGGAATCCTACCGGAATCAACTCCTATTCTGTTTGTAATTACTTCAAGTGAGTATACAAGAAGTAAGGAAGTGATGCGTGAACTTCCTTCACTGAGTGAACACTTTCTGAAGTTTAAGAAAAAACTTCTTTGGTTCAGAATGTCTCTTTTCGGTTAGACTTTGTACTGTGTGTACATATCCATTTCACCAAAATCTTTGATGAACTGATAGTAGAGATGTCTAGCTATAAGATAAGCTAACTCTTATACAAAACTTTAATTTACTCTGCGAGATATACTTCGTTGTTCTACCGGAAAACACGTTTTCTGAGAAAATTGTAATTGACCGAAAATGCATTTACTAAGATAACTTTAATTGACTGAAACATTCATTGACTGAGAGAGTAGCGAGGGACACGTTTACTAACGAACTGTAACTGTTAACGGTTAACGAACTTTCTACCGTAACATGAAAATACTCAGAGTTCTTCACATACGAACAGTGCGTGCAAACTTCCACATGAACATGTGTTTTCTATTAGAGAAGATGTGTACAAATTAGCTTGGCCTCTTCTTGCTCAAGCTATGGAAACTCTCCTATAGTGCGTAGTTTCTTCTACCATCTCTCTCAAATGAATACCTGACATTTCAGGTTTCTGTTATTCATCTGTACATACGCAATCTATGGCGTCTTCTGAGAACTTCTCACTCTCTCTCTTCACTCTCTGTACATATGCAATCTCTGGCGTCTTCTCACTTCCTCATACTTTCTGACCTCTTTATGTGCTCTATTTATACTGCACGCTCTTCTCACGCACGTTCTAGCTTGCACTTCCCCTTCATTATTCTTATGCACGTTCTCTCTGTATATACAGTTTGATTCGGTGTAAGGAACTCTGATTCTGCAAGATTTTGTACTGTACATAACGGCCGTGAATTTGTTCCTTCATTAAAGCTTTTGATTTTCTGAATATTTGATTTCGCTTCTCTTTATCTTTCTTTTTTCTTTATGTCTGTCTGTACGTCAAATTCGTGAGTGATTCTTCAACATGTTGCATACATACCAATCTCAAGCCAAAAGCTATGTGGACATTTCCATTTGACAGATCATGAACTATACATATGTCATCAATAAATTTCACAACCAAGCCGATCTTGAGTAATGTTAAAGCTGACAATAAACTTTTCTTGATCCTTGGAACAAACAAAGCATTTGACAATGTAAAAGAACTACCATCAGTAGTAGTCAGAGTGATCTTACCAGCTCCCATTACAAGATAAGAGGAATTGTTAGTGCATATGATAGTATTCCCTATAGGGGCAAACTCAAGTGAATTGAAGAAACTACATTGTGAGATAATATGTTTGGTTGCCCCATTATCAAAGTACCAAAGATTTGAGTCTACTATAGACGTATATTGTTCATGAGAAGATGGTTCATAAGTGCAAACAGTAGTAAATGCCCATTCATCCTTCTGCACAAGATTAGCAGAATCAGTTTTAGGTGTAGAGGCCTCTACAACAACCATTCGGGCCTCTTTTTCTTTGCCTCTTTCGCAGCCAGTTTTGGACAACTCTTATGACATGATCATTTCCTTTATAGTATTTGCAAAACCATTTCTCCTTTTCTATTTTCTTCTCTCTTTGATTGTGCAACATTAGCAGATTTTTGCTTGCTAGTAGACAAGCTCCATTTTCCCTTGCCATTTTGACTAGCTAAGAAAGTTTGATCAACAACATGCATGATTGACCTATTCTGCCTGGACTGATCTTTCTGCAATAAAACAGAGACTAACTCCTCGAATGTTAAGGCATTTGGATTGCCTTTCATCATCAAATGAAGAGTAGAAGCAAAACTATGATATGAATCTGGAAGACCATTCAGAGCAGTTTGCATAAGTGAATTGTCTCGCAAGACTTCATCAGTAGAAAGCAACCACTCCTTCAAATCTATGATCTTTGTCAAAAAACTTTCCATAGAATCTCCTTCATTCATATGCTCACTCTCCAATTGTTTTCAGAGGTAAGCAACATGAGCCTCATTTCTTGCCTGGTACAATTGATAATTCATGGTGATTGTCAATGGGTTAATATAGTTGATGGAAAAATAAAAGCCTCATCACCTCATACACATGTAGAAATTTCATGGAACTTCAAGGAAAAAGAGTTTGGATCAACCATCCAAAAGGTAGATGCACCTTCTTCAAAGAAATTCTTTAGGTGGTATTGAAAAATTAGGAAGCTTAGGTTAGGTTCATATAAAACTAGAAAATCATACACATAAAAGAGTATTGTTCTAGGTGGAATAGTGTCAGAAGTTCATATTGTTACTATATATGTGTATGTGTTAATATAGGAGGATGGAATGCTCTGAGCATACTTTTTATGCCATAGTCCTATATGAACACATGGGAAGATATGAACAAATATGTTCAAAACCATTCATTTGCCAATATATAAGCATTTTTTTGATGCAAAAAAGAAACGATGTTAAAATAGAAAACAAAAAATGGAAATGATTGTATATCGTGGGGGGACCTCTGTTGGAACATCAAGCTTACACTATGCTTGAGGTGGATTTGATCTACATCGAAGGCTATCGCGTCGAAAGAATATCCGTTGGAGAGTTCTTTTTCATATGCTCATTTATTGTATTTTTTGAGAATATTTTGAGGGCTCATTTACCGTTGTAAAAGCCTTGAGTTGTACACATGTAAAGGTACAAATATAGGGCCAAAATCCCACGAAATTTTGGTGGTTGAAGTTGCATTCAATCAAGCAATCAATCACCTAAAAGTAGATCAATCAAGATCTTCACTTTTCCTAGATTGTAGGGAAGTGAATTGATTCCCTCCAACAACCATTCCCACCTTCATTTGAATTCAAATTCAAGTTGTAAAAGTCGTGGAACACTCCTAGAGTCTATATAAGGAGTTGAAATCACTTGTACATTACATGGAAGCAATATACATACACTTGTGACCATCATTGTCTTGCTCCTTCAATTTCTGCATCATCTTCTTCGCCAACAGTAATCTTGCAGAGGCTGCTGCTCTCTCCTCAGAGCCCCAAATTGAGTGCAAGAGGGCTCATTGGAAAGGTATCAGTGTCTAGTTTATGCCTGTACATTTTCAAAGCATTTGGTTCAGCAGATTTGGAGAAATCTCAGTTTTTCTGCCTCGGGGTCAATGTCTACGTATTCCTGAAAAATAGGAAGTACCACCGGTGAATGTCGCATTCATTCCTATAGCATATTTTGCTTATTCCTTATACTTTTGTGCATTCCATACAATCAACCCTATGTGTATCACTCCCATAAAAGGATTTTTTCTAATTGTAATCACGCTGGTCGCTATGGGCATTTGAAGTTCATTGTCTCTTCCAAAGATAGTAAGTTTTTTGAGCTAGTCGACCCGCGAACCTATCTGTTTTGTATCGACTCATTCTCCTTGATGCTCCAAGGTACATAGTGTGTTTCTTTGCACTTATAGCATGCCTATAAGGTCTATTTGAGTCTCCAAAAGCTCAAGGGCTGGTCTTGTGCCGGTTGGCTTGACCAAACTTCATCACTTCGAAACGCACTTTTCTACCTTCGACAAGCTTCTCCAAGTTCTTTCAACCTCTACAAAACAAAAGCATTTATACCTTGAGGTGGCATTTCTAAAAAAGTAGGGTTAATACCCTATGTGAATAACTATCAACGTATGCTGATGGGCCATTGGTTTGCATGCACCCCAATTGTGGGGTGCCTCCCTATTTGAACTAAGTCTTAGATTAAGAATTTTTTTTTTTACTATCTATCACATGCCACCTTATGAGTATGTCGTGTGTGAATGAAGATGGTTGTTGTTCTACACTTTTGATATTTTGAAGCTCTTAGAGCCACCCCCATATGATATTCTGGCATTATGTTGTGTGTGAAATTGTCAATGGCAAGAATATGGCACAAAGAATTTGGTAATTTGTCATCGCTATGGCCATTACTCAAGGAGAATCCCACCATAGAGATGAAAACATATCCTTCTAGGTTAGAACATGAGGCTCGGAGGTATGCCTATAGTTTATTATATATAGTCCTATTTTTTAGGACGAAAATCTTTCCCAAGGGGGGAAGAATGTTACAAGGTAAATTCTATGATTTGAGTTTCCATCCGATTCAGATAGATCTAAATTCGAACACTATTTGGCCACTCGTATGTACGGCCAAAGATATCGAGACTAGAATTAAGCAGAGATTCATGTACTCTTTGAAAAAAGTAATCCACTTACTGTAGTGGTTAAATCTCAAGGTTGAGAAGGAAGAGTTCTTGCATTCAATCCCCATAGGGAGCATAGGGAGAGAGTTTTGCCAACTCATCTACACATTCTGATTGCGCCCGTCGATTCTGTAGGGGTGAGTGATAAGACACTCTATACTTGTTGTATATTGGAATATTTTGGAGCATTTTGGACATTGACTCCAACAAAGACTTTGTTGAAAACTCTTGGAATTGATTAGAGTACTCCAATCATATTGGGAGATAACATGAGTTCATTGTATTTAGCAGCTAATCCTATTTTTCATGCCATAACTAAACACATAAAGATTTAGTATCATTTCTTAAGAGAAAAGGTGCTTGATAAAGAAATTGAAGTCATGTATACACCAACAAAAGAGAAAGTGGAAGATATGCTAACAAAAAGTTTGGATGGACCTAAGTTACAAAGGTTTAAAGAGATGCCAGACATAAAGAAGATGCAGGTAATCACAATTGATGATTGAGGGGGAGCTCTTGGAGCAAGACAATCACCAATTGATAATTACATGAAGCTTAGGAGTGAAGAAATGAAGAAAAGAGTTAAGCTTAGAACATGAAGTCAAGTGAAGATTCAGGAAGAGATATTCTACATACTTATGTACATTACTTTTGGAAAAGTACTTAAAAAAACACTTTGATGTAATGACGAATTCATGCTCATATGTATATATACACTCATGTATAGTCGTGATACAGATGAGAGATGAAGTAGAGATGAGAATATAGTCAATAGATTTCAAGTCCTTTAGATATAGATGTGCAGAGAGTCTTCTCGTGAGATTAGCAACAAGTCTATCCTAGAATTCTCTCAATCTGATCATGTGGATCATAAAATCTTTTGTATACATCTAATTCAGAAGTTAATCAAGCTATGAACAAAGTTTGATGATCTAATTTTCTTCAGGTTGTGTGTATGACAAGTAGGAACATTCATATGTAGAAGTCTGCAAGTGAAGGTCTCAAAATCGTGCATGTTGCTGCTCAAAGATTTGGTTGGATCTCAGTGCTCAGTGTAAAGTTTTCTATGTTTCACCATTCAAAATTTAAGTTAGAAGATAAGGAAGCTTTGTCTAAAAGCATTTAGCAAAATGGGTTATAATTTCAGAGAAATCAGCTTATGAAGTTGACCATGTCAAAGTCACCATTTCAGGAAGACAATTTTTGACATATATTTGATCTAAGTGATCAAATTAAAGATCTAATGGTTCTTTTGAAGAACTAATGATCATTATGATTGTGCAAAGGTAGTACGAATGTGTATGCATCATTTGAATGATCAGAAAATTGAAGTTATGTGCAGAGATTGAAGTCTATTTCTGAAGAAGACTTGTTGAAGTTGAAGAAAGCTTCACACAATGAAGTATTTCTCAATGAATTTGAAAGTTAATGTAAAGTCTGGTTTATTCTTGATATAGAGGAGTTCTTAAATCAAGACAGGTCAAATATTTGGAGAATTCAAGGTCTCCAACATTCTTTGCCTTCCTAAGAGTCTTCTTAAGGGGAAGGATATGGGGAAGCTCCATGGAAAGATGGTCATGTACTTAGGATACATGGAGTTTAATGGGAGTACTTATTCTAGAATTTCTTTCTCTTTCACTATGTTAGTCGGCCGCCGGATTGGCGATTGTAAAAATTGAATCTTGTTCGCACGAACGAAAGGTTGTTACACCGATACTTTGTAATCTTTATATAAAGCAATGAAAAAGAGATGCTACAGTGACGTTCATTGGGATCACCAGACTGTCTGTCTGGGTGATTGAGCTGAACACTGCTGTAGTGTCTGTTGAGCAATTCTGAGTATACTACTCTTGTTTTGTCTGGTTGTCTATTGATACATGTTTCTATGCGTGAGTTACATAGACGTTCAGTAAGTTGATCGTTAGACTGTTTGTCTGAGCGAGTTGTTCTGCGGGGTTTCGGTTGTGATTGGTCTGTTGATTACGCGTATCGTGGTGTCGCTCTTTCTTGTAAGGTGTTGTAACTTGTTGGATGAAGTCTGTGTAATTGCGGTAGTGTTCTGAGAACTCTGAGTCGTATTGTGTTGTCTTCAGTGTTGAGGTCTGTCCTCATACGGTAAAGGTTAAGCTACAGTAAGGGTCGTCTTAAGTTGCGTACTGGCCCCCCAGTACTGTGTGTCTAAGACTGTTGAGTTCTTCTGTGTCTTCGGTTTTGTCTGATTGTTTGTACCTATTCGGTGAAGGTTGAATTACTGATATTGTCTCTAGTGTTACAGTATTTTGTATTCGGAACAGTTCTTGAGTTCATCAAGTAACTCTGTATCACGATACTGCATAGTCTGGTGCAGTGTGCTCGGTCAACTTTAGGAGAGTCTGGTTGAGTACTGTAAGATTGTAAGTGTAACGGAGTCTTGATGGAGTTTTGAGCATCAGTGTATTGCTGTGTGTGAAGTGGTTAGTTTGGGGAACCAAGCATGGGGCCTTTGCCTAGCAGACCCCTTCCACTCCCAAGAACCCAATAAATGTTTAAACGCGCTACTGACAGTTAGTCCCGCGTTTAACACTGGCGCCGTCTGTGGGAAGGTGGCAACAGATCAGATCATTGCAAATCGATTGTGGAAACGCGACTATAGATTGTCAATCGACAGTATTAGTACATAAGTAGTACAAAAGATGATACATGCCGGTTACTCGATCTGGTGAGACGTATCCGAAGAACCGACAACTTAGGGTACCCAATTTGCTAAGGACACCTCCAGGAGGTAGAAGCGCAGATAGGTTTAACCCAGTTGCCAAGGAAGTGAAGAACGCTAGTAGTGATTTCGGTAGTATTCCGATGGATTGTACTACATTTCTGGCAGATTCCGGTGCGATTCCGGCACAGTCTGTCGAAAATATAGTAACTCCAGAGTCTACCAGGACGTAGCATGACGTTAATTTAACACCAGTGGGTCAAGATTCGAATTTGTCTACGGATAGAAACGTCTTGGTCAAAGAAATCAATGAAGGTGAAAAAGCATCTTGTTTTGGTAAAGATTCGACACCTTCCGGTGTTATTTCGGTACCAGTTGCTGAAAGTTCACCGTTTTCCAGTGACCATTTACCATTTCTTGGTGAATCTTTAGTCTAGTCACCGCTCTTTGGAGTAAGCTTTCCTACATTTGATATCAAGAAGGAAGGTAGCGTGTTCGAAGCTGAGATCCAAAATATACTGAACAATATTATCGAGCCGGAAAGTGTACAGACTGACGACACAAATTCAGACGGTTCAGATATTCAGCCTCGGGATACAGAAGATAGTTCCAATACCACCACCAGCACGATGAGTGGGCAACAACAACAACAACAACAACAACAGCAACAACAATTATTTCCACCCCGGCCGACTCCAACAGGAGTAACGTACACTAAATTCGGAGGATTTCCAGGTGATGACCCAGATGCTCATGTACGCACATTTGAGATAAGTTACGCAGTGCTCAATCATCCACCTGATCTGGCGTATAAAGCTATTGTCTTCCAGTCTACATTAGTTAATGAAGCAGCCAGGTGGCTTACAGAATATGATATTAACCATTTCGGCACATATGAAGCGGTAAGGGATGCATTTTTACAAAGATTTAGGCTAAAGAAGAATCCAACCGAAATTTGCGATTACCTGCAAAACAATAGACAAAAGATAAATCAAACAGTACAGGAATATGCCACTCTATTCAGAACTCATTTGAGGCAATTACCACCAGCACATGCCAATCTACCGGATGACGTTATCACTCAATGGTTTATCAATGGTTTGGCTCCGCAACTTAAACAGATTATGATCATACATTGTGTGGGAGCTATGACGCTAGATGCGGTGATCGCAATGGCTTTGCAGCTGGAAAACAAGGTTGGAGGATTTACAAAAGACCTCGAATGGTTAAAAGCAAGTAAAAATATTGTAGAAGATCCGACCAGACAGATGTACTGCACCACGTGCAAGAATTCAGGGCATACCAGTGCCACTTGTGCCCTCAACCAGTTGTTTTGTGCTATTTGTAATACGACAGGACATTCCACCAAAAACTGCGCATACAACACCAAAGTACAAGGAACAGCAACAGCGAATGCAATTATACAAGAACCAGGGTAGCATTCCAATCACTATTATTTGAACCAAGCATCCTAGAACAACAAAGAACATATGACAAGGCTAGTCAGTGGACCACAACAGAACCTCCAGTGTTCCCAGATCCTATTCCGGTGACACAAATTCCACCGTCACAGGAAACTACACAGGAGCAAGAGTCAATTCCAGTAACCGACGCATCGTCTTCAGAATCGGTGAAAGAAACAAGTCAAGTAAATCAAGCATGGGAAATCTTATCTAAAGCGTCCATTACTCTTCCTCTTGGACAGTTACTTGCACTAGTACCAGGAGTCCCTCAACAATTCTAGCAACAGTTTAGTACTGAGTCTGCCTGCATTCCAGCAACAGCAACAGTACAACCAGAAACTGACGCTACGGTTGATCATTCGGTCCCATTGATTACGGTATGGTACAAAAATCATAAAATTAATCAAGTACTAATTGATGGAGGGTCTAGTGTAAACATTGCTACTACCGCACTGTGTAAAAAGTTAGGATGCACGAAAATTGAGCCTATCCAATTTTTTGTACGGATAGCTGATCAGTCCATAGTCCACCCAGTAGGACTAGTACGAGATGTGCCCATAACTTTGCAAGGCACAACATTTAAGATGACTTTTGTCGTCTTAGAGCTACCAGAGTCTAGCTTGGATTATAATCTGCTTTTCGGCCGTCCTTGGTTGAAACAAGCCAAAGTGATACAAGATTGTTCCGCACAGGAACTCACTTTCAAGGATAATAATTGTAAATATGTTGTTAAGTTAGATGCTATACAGCCTTGTGAATTACATGCTAGACCTTATTTTGCAGAACCAGTTCATATGTTAGATGGTTTGTCAGATGATGAAGAAGAAGAGTTTTTGAAGAATAATATTGATTTGATCTCCCTAGGAACTGTTGATCTACAATTTGTTGTAGATAATTGGAATCCGGCAAATTGTACGGTGATGCCTGTGATGGAAGAAGTCAAGAACGAAGATACTGCTGCTGTAGATGACACTGATCTACAACAACTTTTAAACCCACACGATGTTACAAAGAAGTCCCAACAATTCTATGTTCCAGAAGATTAGTTAATTACATATAATTTAGGTGATGAAGTTAATCAGCAACCTGTAAAAATAAAGGAAGGATTGCCTGAAATGTTTCAAGCAGAGTTAATACAGTTGCTTCGAGAGTTCTATGATGTTTTCGCATGGGATTACAAGGACATGAAGGGTTTGGACCCTTGCATTTATCAACATAGGGTCATACTAAAGCCGGAAGCTAAGCCAATCAAACAACCCAGCTACCGGATGAATCCAAATTACGCAACAAAGGTAAAGGCAGAGCTTGATAGGTTACTAAAGTCGGATTCATCGTACCAATAGAGCATGCTGAGTGGATATCACCCATTGTTATCGTCCCTAAGAAGAATAAGCAGTTACGCATATGTGTGGATTACCGGAAACTAAATGCCGCTACGATGCCTGATCCGTTTCCTCTACCTTTTCTTGACACCATGCTTGACAGAGTAGCAGGACACGAAATGTACTCATTCTTAGATGGATACAATGGGTATAATCAGGTCAGAATGGCTGAGGAAGATATACCAAAAACAACGTTCATCACCAATTGGGGTGTCTTTGCTTGTACTATTATGTGGTTTGGATTAAGAAATGCCCCCAATACTTTCCAGAGGTGTATGCACGAAATATTCTCCCCTTATCTTACCTCGTTCATGCAAGTATATTTTGATGATTTCTCTTTGTTCGGTAAGATGGTAGCACACTTGTTCCATTTACGGTGCTGCTTTGAGAAATGCAGAGAATACAGACTCTGTCTGAACCCAAACAAATCTGTGTTTGCAGTTTCATGTGGAAAGTTGCTTGGCCATATTGTATCTGCACAGGGCATACAAATCAACCCAGATAAGGTAGCAGCTGTGTTAGGAGCACCTGTACCTACTACACCAAAGGAAGTAATGCGTTTCATGGGTCAAGTGAGACGGCATGGTCGTCATTTACGGTGGCTCGCTCATTTAGCCATTCCACTCAATCAATTAATCACGAAGACTCCTAAACAATTTGATTGGATTCCGGAATGTCAAACAGCATTTGATCGTCTAAAGTGTTTATTAACACAGGTACCAATTTTACTGAACCAACTAATGATGAAGAAGCAAATCCTCCTGCAACAACTAATTACTATGATCAGTTGTTAACTTTTTTGACTGATGGATGTCTTCCTTTTACAACATCTTCTGCAATGCGTAGGAAGATTGTAGTGTACAGTCGCAAATTTTGGCTAATTGCTAGAGAATTATACTACATGGATCACACTGGAGTTTTACTTTGTTGTATTCCTCCACACGAAGTTAACTCAGTCATTACTTTGGCTCACTCAATTCCTTCCGGTGGACACTTTGCAGCAGATTTAACGCATCGGAAAATTCTGCAAAGTGAACTTTGGTGGCCTGCTATGTACAGGGATGTATCTCAGTTTGTCAAACAATGTGATACTTGTCAACGGTTTGGACAGCCTCTACAACGCCATTTTTTCCCTCTACAACCTGTCTTGCCATTGGAACCTTTTTAGAAGTGGGGTCTATATTTTATTGGACCTATTACACCTCCAACAATCCTCTGTAATAATCGTTATATTTTGACATGTACAGATTATGCTACCAGATGGGTAGAAGCATGGGCTTTAAGGTCTGCCACAGCTGTTTCGGTGGCAAAGTGTCTAATGAAAGATGTCTTTCCGCGTTTTGGCTTACCTCTAGAGCTTGTTACAGATCAAGGTACTCATTTTGTCAACAATTTAATGAAAGTACTCACACATTCTTTTCAGATCACGCATAGAAGTTTTGCTGACTGAAGCCATTTCCTTAAGTTCTGTACGAACAGATGCCCAATTAGTAGAACCAGATACTTTAAAACAGATGTTAGAAGCTGTAAAGAAGAAAATATCCAGAACTTTTAGATTAGCAAGATCCATGTACTTAGAAGGTATAGTCGATGAACCATGAGTTTTTACATTTTGATATACATGCGGGTTCGAGTCCACCGTGCGTGCCAGAGTGTTAGTGGGCCGCCGGATTGGCGATTGTAAAACCTGAATCTTGTTCGCACGAACAAAAGGTTGTTACACCGATACTTTGTAATCTTTATATAAAGCAATGAAAAAGAGATGCTGCAGTGACGTTCGTTGGGATCACCAGACTGTCTGTCTGGGTGATTGAGCTGAACACTGCTGTAGTGTCTGTTGAGCAATTCTGAGTATACTACTCTTGTTTTGTCTGGTTGTCTATTGATACCTCTTTCTGTTCATGAGTTACATAGACATTCAGTTGATCGTTAGACTGTTTGTTTGAGCGAGTTGTTCTGCGGGGTTTCGGTTGCGATTGGTCTGTTGATTACGCATATCGTGGTGTCGCTCTTTCTTGTAAGGTGCTGTAACTTGTTGGATGAAGTCTGTGTAATTGTGGTAGTGTTCTGAGAACTCTGAGTCGTATTGTGTTGTCTTCGGTGTTGAGGTCTGTCCTCATACGGTAAAGGTTAAGCTACAATAAGGGTCGTCTTAAGTTGCGTACTGAACCCCCCCTAGTACTGTGTGTCTGAGACTGTTGAGTTCTTCTGTGTCTTCGGTTTTGTCTGATTGTTTGTACCTATTCGGTGAAGGTTGAATTACTGATATTGTCTCTAGTGTTACAGTATTTTGTATTCGGAACAGTTCTTGAGTTCATCAAGTAACTCTGTATCACGATACTGCATAGTCTGGTGCAGTGTGCTCGGTCAACTTTAGGAGAGTCTGGTTGAGTACTATAAGATTGTAAGTGTAACAGAGTCTTGATGGAGTTTTGAGCATCAGTGTATTGCTGTGTGTGAAGTGGTTAGTTTGGGGAACCAAGCATAGGGCTTCTGCCTAGCAGACCCCTTCCACTCCCAAGAACCCAATAAATGTTTAAACGCGCTACTGACAGTTAGTCCCGTGTTTAACAACTAGGATCTTCGAATACCATCTTTCAAGACAATACACATGTAGAAATTTCATGGAACTTCAAGGAAAATGAGTTTGGATTGACCATCCAAAAGGTAGGTGCACCTTCTTCAAAGAAACTTGCTTTAGGTGGTATTGAAAAGTTAGGAAGCTTAGGTTAGGTTCACACAAAAATAGAAAAGCATACACATAAAAGAGTATTGTTCTAGGTGGAAGAGTGTCAGAAGTTCATACTCCTACCATGTATGTATATGTGTGAATATAGGAGGATGGAATGCTCAGAAGTTCATACTCTTACCATGTATGTATATGTGTGAATATAGGAGGATGGAATGCTCTGAGCATACTTTTATTCCATAGTCCTATATGAACACATGGGAAGATGAACAAATACGTTCAAAACCATTCATTTGACTATATATAAGGATTTGTTTTGATGCAATAAAGAAAATATTTTAAAATAGAAAACAAAAAAATGGCAATGATTATATGCCATGGGAGGACCTCTACAAAACAAAAGCATTTATACCTTGAGGTGGCATTTCTAAAAAAGTAGGGTTACTACCCTATGTGAATAACGATAAGCATATGCCGATGAGCCATTGGTTTGCATGCACCCCAATTGTGGGGTGCCGCCCTATTTGAACCAAGCCTTCGATTAATTAAAAAAAGGTCTTACTATCTATCACATGGCACCTTATGAGTATGTTGTGTGTGACTGAAGATGGAAATTGTTTTAAGGGTGGGTTCAGACATGGCGGCACAAGTTTGTTGAGTCACATCATGTGTCGTCGGATTCAGTTCACATAGAGCGGCGGTAGACTCTGGATTTCAAAACTTTCAAGTTATTTTATTGGTTGAACAACTTAAAGAACCACTCAAAAGCTATTGTCAGAGTGGCACATATTTGTTTCGAGGGGAGAGGCTAGCTCAAGAAACGGTGGGTCCGAAATTCTTTTTTGAAAGCAAATCAGATTGTGCCATATGGAAGCGCTCATTGTGCCATCGGGCGGTGTGAACCCACTGTAACCTTTTGATATTTTGAAGCTCTTAGAGCCACTCCCATATGATATTGTGGCATTATGTTGTGTGTGAAATTGTCAATGGCAAGAGTATGGCACAAAGACTTTGGTAATTTGTCGTCCCTATGGCCATTGCTCGTTCTCTATTACCATAGAGACCTCAGACCACATTTGACTTCACATCTATCTAAGTTGGTGTTTTAAACCAATCAATTTGGAGGCATGACTGACCCAAACGACAAGCCGCCAAAAAGAACTTCATAAAGAAAATTCAAAGACACGCGGCGGCTTGCGAATGCCTATTTATCGACAAACGGGGGGCAAGCTGCCGAAGAATGTTTAGGAGATCGTGGACCGTCAACAGGCAGATCCAACGGCTCAGAAACGCTCGTTTATGGATGGCGTCGGCCGTTGGTGCTAAAGGCTTGGACAGGAAAAGCCTCTCATCTGGATCATCGTCGTCCATCATCATCACCATCAGCAGCTCGTTTTGTCTTGCTCGTGGTGCTGCTGCTGTGATGATCACCTCACGCAATGTAGCAGAATCGCAGCAGCCTCTAACGCAGGGTGGCTCTCTGCTGCTGTTCCTCCGGCCGGGCCATGGCGGGCAAGCCCGACCCATCGCCACTGCGTACGTCCACCTCGCGATCTCTGTCGCGCCCAACCATCCTCCAGTGCCTCCTCTCAGAGCCGTCGGACACGCCTTCCCGAGTTCTCCGTCCTCCTATCGCTTCACAACAGCTAAAAGCCTCCGCTGACGATCAAACTTCGTTTCCGTCGGCTAACTGCTCATTCAAGCCTATTCTTTCAAAGTCGCTGGAGAAGAAGCCCGCAGCTGAGCGGCTACCTGAACACTGCCCACAGAACACGGGCGTAGAATCAGAGGATAAGGAAGTTGGGAATTCCGAGCTTACAGGTAAGGGTTTGATACGTGGGACTCTGGAACGTTTGGGAAGAGATATGTGCGATAAGGAAGCTTCTAACCATAGGGACGGTGCATTCTGCGTTGACCGGAACTTGAAAGCCCCTCTTGGTCAATCTGTCCTTCTAGCTACTGTGCATGAGGATGCACATGAATCTTGTGGCGATGACGATAGCCAACAGTCGAGCAATGGGCAGAGGGAAAGTGAAGGTGCAAACGAAGAGAGCGATGGAAGCAGTAGCAGCGGAAAAGACATGATGAGCAATCTCTCTTTGCAGGACGAAGAGAAGGGTAAAGTTTCCCCTCTACGAGCCTTGTCTCACGTTGCACACATTAAAAGAAAGCAAGATTACTTGCAGAGTAACTCGGGGGACACGCAGTTCCACCCTTGCATGAAGAAGATTTCAGCCAGCACCACTTATGCATCATCCTCGAAGAAGGGCTTGAAGCAAGTGCAATTTCAGCTAGAACCTCCAGGTAATCGTTAATTTTTTCAAGTGTCTGATGTGTTCAATGGCAGCTCATTTTTCTCAAGAGATCTCTACATCAAAAGACAGAATTTGAGAGGGTGATCATAGTAGTAATTTGAAGAGACGCTGAAGGTGGGACATGGACTAGTACTCAGGGTAGATGGAAGTACAGCTTGATATTTAAGCTGCTTCGCAAAAGACAAAGACTTCATATTTGCTTCAGCATGTATCACAAGTGATAGGAAACGGAAGTTCTGATCTCTGAACTTCGTCTTTCCTTATAGTAGGTACCATTCCCTTCAGTTTGTGAGCTTTTGTCTCCTCTTCATCATCTTCCTTTCCTCTGGAAGATTTTCTGATGGAGAATCCTGCCGTGGATCCTACAGAAGATGGTCTCATTTTTATGATACCTTGATTAGGATCAATGTACAGCCGATCTTCCAACTGGTGAAAGAGAAGCTGGATGATCGTGTTCTTATAATTTTGTATTCTCTTGCAGTTTTCTATCTAATGCTTGGAGCGAAGTTGCCCCTGTTGTCGGCGTTGAAGCATGTTGAGTGTGCTCATCGCACCATATAAACACTAAAGAATGGACTCCTGATTTTTCCTGCAGTATATGAAAAGCTCATGAGGTTAGTTGTCGACCGACATCAAGGAAGCCTCGAGAAGTTCATCTTGGCCACGCTTGACGCGTTCTCGAGAGAGGATAATGCTGCCAAAAGATTCTCAGTTTCTACATCGAGAAAGCAAGGCTTTTCCAAATGGAAGAGAGCCAGGTGATTTGTGCTTTCATGAAGCCACTAGAGTGAATGATATATCTTCTTCGCACTAATCTCCCTGCAAAGCACTACGTTGCTGAACGTAATGGCGCCCACCATTTCTATCCTTCTCCCTTGAAAAGAATGCTGATTAAGATTTCTCATAGGCAGTGTGTGAAGTTAATCACACAGAATATAACATGTTATTTGTGCTCATCAATACATGCATTCATTGTGAAGCTTCGTGGAAAGATCGAAAAACAATGATCTCACTATCGACCTGTTCATGAGTAATCAGAATCTACCATGAATGTGCACAAGTCTGCTCATTGTAATATCAGATCATCTTACTTAGCCATGCTTGTTGTAGGTTTGATCAGCTCAAGGGGACTGAAACTCAGGAGCTGGCTCTAGCTTTCAAATCCCTTGCCCAGTGCACACCAAATGCAGAAGTGACATCAGAATTGATGCACATACCATGGCAAGAGCTTAATATGATTCAAGTTCAAAAGGTGGCATATTACCTGTTTCAAGCTTGTGAAGTCCATCTGCACATTCCCTCTTACATTTACGTGTCACGTATTGCAGATGCTGGAGGAGACCAAGAAGATGCTTCTTATCAATGAGAAAGTTCACGATTGCCCGATTGTAGGATGTGGAAAACGGTTTACTACACCTGGACATTTGAGGGACCATCTGAATGAGCACAGGTGAACTGCTGATAGAAATCTCAGAAGTTGTCCCTTTTGCATGTAGAAGTTCTTGGTTCGTCTTATCTTCTTCAAGAAAGAGGAGATTGATTCTGTTGCATGGCAGTGGAGAGCAGCCATATAGTTGCAGCTTTGAAGATTGCCCAATGCGCTTCAGGAGCAAGCAACACCTGTGTAGGCACATGAAAAAACATGAACGAGCTCACACATGCACATTTGAGGGTTGTAACAAGCGGTTTGCATTTAGAGAGCGATTGGTAAGTTGCTCATCTGCTTCTTCTGGAGGTGATTAAAGCTGTCTGCCATCATGCATGTTGTCTGTCGCCGCTTATGTGGAGCTCTCACACTGTCAATGGCTTTTCTATCTCAGATAGTTCACCAGAAGATCCATAGCGATGAGCGACCACTCCTTTGTCCTTGGGAAGGGTGTGGTAAGACATTCAAGTGGGCGAACTCATTGCATGGGCACATGCGTACTCACACAGGGGAGAAGCCCTTTCAATGCACGTGAGTTGGGCATCCTGTGTTTAATCGAGCTCCTTGTCCAAATGATTTTGATAAGGCGAATGGCTTTGGTCATGGCAGGTTTGCAGGTTGTGGTCGCCTCTTCGGATACAAGGTGGACTTAACTCGACATCGACGTACACACTTCGGTCAACCAGCAAGAGCAAACCACTGATTGGGGGGGGGGGGGGTTGTAGAAAGAAGTCTGTAAATGTTCTTCCTTTTGTTTTTCTTTCCTTCCTGTTCGCCATTGTACATTAAAATTGCCTCACCAAGGAGCTCCTAAAACGTTGGAGATCCAGTTGTGAGAGCTTTAAAAGTTGTCAATACCCCTTTGTTGTGTGTATACACTTGTGTAGCGTGTCGGAGGAAAGTTAGTTCAAAGAAATATGCAGTTTGTAATGAAAACATCATACCAAGTGTGCCATGAAGCCAAGAGAACACACTTGAATAGGTCGAGATGATGTATGCTAAGGATAGTGCCGGTATATTGTTTGTTGGGCTTGCCCTAACATCTTGTGGACAAGGGATTCACTTCGGAAAGTTTCAGGTTCTCTCCCCCCCCCTCTCTCTCTCTCTCTTTCTCTCTCTCTCTCCTCTCTCTCTCTCTCTCTCCCCCCCCCCCCCCCCCCCCCCCAAATGAACCATTCCCTCGAGCAGAATATGTAAGATTGCTAAGAAGAGAGTATTATAATCGAGAAAAGGATGATTCGGGATAGCCTTTGGGCAGCTAAACATGATTTCACTCTAAATATAGAGGAAGTTGACATTTGGCTTGATTAGTAATAAGCAAGATGAGGACAAGGCATATTTTTCTTACTTGCATATACTAGTGCTTTATTGAGAGAAAATGGACGTAATGACTTAGTATGTCATCATACACATGCAAATTAACATTGGGTATGTACAAGATTTGTTCCTATATACACAAAGGAATGGGGGAAATATCGAGGAAGAAAAGTAGGTTATGCTATACAAAATTGGAAAAAAATTAAAAGTAAGCTTAATGTGCACAGACACAAGAAAAATCAATTTGAATATATAATCAATAAATTTATCCATATTTTTCGATTCATTTTCCTTACTAAAGGAGACATAAGATTAGTAGGACATGATGAATGTGGGAATTACCAAGTGCACACTAGATTTGGTCTTAGATATACAAAAAATTGGGATAAGATTTAGAGGAATAAAAAGAGTTTATGCTAAACAGTTTCAATAAAATTCAATGAAAGGAAGCTGAATGGGCATAGACAACTAGGGAAGTGCTTATGAGCCTATAATCAAACATATGACCTTTGTAATAAAGCCATTAACGTCAGTGGGACATAATGCATCTCCAAATTAGTAGGAATCTGCACTAGAGTTGTTTTTAAATACACATATTCAGGATAGGGTTTGAGGAAGAAAAAGATGCTATGTCAAAAACCTCAATAAAAGAACAAAGGAGATAGAGATACATCCAAACACCTTAGATCCCTCCATATAATGACACCTCATGCTCCTTCCTAATTAGGGATCTATGCTTTGAATCGTATAGCTCATGTCATCCATTAAGGTTTTCTTCTTTGAACCATGTTGTGAGCATCCATTGATGATCCCCTATGAAACCCTTTTTCATGATGCCTTATGTACCTTCCTAGGTGGTTTCCATCTATGACTGTAGTAATAAAAGTTATTGACCATGTAGATCAATTTAACGATGACCTCACTTACGTGATTCTTAGTGATTCATTTGTGGGCATCTACTTGTATGTATCCCGTAGCCACCATGTTTACTATGATACACTTGAAGCTACTCATATCTTCACTAACATTGAGATAAACATAAGAAACTCCCCTTTCTTCATTGTATAGGATACTAAATCAGATTGTCTAGATATGATCTTGTAACTTCCTTGAACTTTATTCCTTTGCCCATGGTTTTAATTATTCTTTACTTTTACCATCTTCCACCTAATTTCTACCATCCTCCACCAATGCCGCAACCACAATATGAAACTCCATCGAATAAACCACTACCAATTGTTAATATCTTTAAGCACTAACTATAGTGTGGGTAGAATCTATTGTATGCAATAGACAACGAGCTCGAGATCCACTACACAGAAAGTTTCTTGCAAACCCAAAAACATCCCATAGAATGTGCCATAGGCCAAGTAATTGGAATGTCAGAAAGATACTATCAAAGAGCATTAGATTGTGCTCTCTCATTAGATTGGACAAGATTCCAAAAATATACTTTTGAATACAAGATCACCCATGCAAAGGAAATAATGCACAAATATACAATTGTTACAAGAATTCCCACAACCTGTGATTGATATGTATGGATAATTGAACTAGACATGATACAAGAGATCCCACAACCTAGGAGTTTAGGTATGAAATATGATATCAAAATGATAAGAATCCCCTTGAGCTAGATACAAGAAGTAACTTGAAAGGATCTCATACTAAGAGATTGAAAGAGGACAATGATAAACGTTGAGAATAGTAAACTAGACAAGACTAGATTAAGGAGCTAGACAAGAACATGAACTAGAACTTGGAAAGTACTTACTTGGAGAATGTGTTTCCTTGAGCTCCCAAGATTTGCAGAAGCTAGAGGAGGATCTATGTGGCCAAGCCCTCCTTATATAGGTATTCAAGGGTGGTGGAATTAAGGCAATTACAAATTAATGCTGTCATTGATTATGTCAAAAAGTTGAAATAGGATCTCTAGATATCAAACCAAGGAAAGTAGATAGTTGATCTTAGGGTCTTCGCATATTAGGGATGGAATGGTGGTATAAGGCTCTCTAAATTTTGTCCCAATCATGAGATATGGTGTAGTCATATGAAAGAATCTCAACTAAAATGTGTAGTTGGCTAACATCAATCAAGATCATGTGACTTACATCAAAGGGAATAAAACATCAGAAAGACAATGGATTATGCCTTTATTGTGAAGATCATGATCGTATGGTAATCAAATATCCTAAGAAGTAGAAACAAGTTGGATTCAAGATTACCACAATCACCATCCCACATCCAAAGGATCATTATCAAAGCCAAAAGAGGGAAGCATTCCATCATGGAAACCATGCGCTTGGTTCTGCACCTAGATATACTACAAAACCCTTTCGAGTTCCACCATGGATACCCATCATCATCATGCTCAAGTACCATATATCAAGAGAATTATAGAGACCAAAAGTTGTAAAGAACCAACCACAAAAGTTCACAAGAGATCATGAAGCCAAATAACTCAATAACTCCTCATGGAACTCGTCACTTGAGGAGGGAGTAATATATGGAGACATTGATGTACCTTGATTTAGACATATGTTGTTGAGGGATTGAGGTGAACTTGTATTCGAGATCTTGAATACAAATCTTCTGCTCTTGCTTTCTATAGAACAACCTATTATCACACTTAATTTCTTGATTCATTAAATCATTCATAATGTTTATCTCAGGTATAATTAACACGAGGTCCTTGACATCATCACATAAGCCCCATCAGAATTGGTTGATAAAATAATCCTCATGCCGTTTGAGACTGCAAATGATTTGCCTAAACTTTGATGCATAGACAGAAACATGCATATTTCCTTGATGTAACTCATTAGTTGTGTTTTTGCAATACATGAACAAATACTATCTTCAAAGGAAGATGTGAAATCTCAAAGAAAAGCTTTCTACAATTCCTACTTGAGAAGCATTATCTAGATACCTATTTTTGTGCATTCTTTTGAATACCTTCACTTGCAACAAAAATCCAAGAAGATGATTTATCATGATCTGTGATCCTCAAATTTGGCTTTGAAGCCTCTAATTACATCTTGAATATTTTGGTGTTGAATCCTTTCTTGGTTTTATCCTATTGCTTGAACTTTTTGCTAAATAATAAGCGCAAAATATACTTCTTCATGAATAATCTCCATGGTGTTTGATCTTGATGAAGCTAGTCATGCCAAAATGTCAAGGGAACACTAGATTGTGCTCTCTAATTAGATTGGATCAGATTTCAAAAATATAACTTTGATTACAAGATAACCCATGCAATATACAACTGCTACAGAAGTCCCACAATCTGGGATTGATAGGTATGGATAATAAGACTAGACACGATACAAGATATCTCATAACTCAAGGCTATACATATGAAATAGAATATCAAAGTACAAGAACTACCTTGAGGGAGATTAAATAGATACAAGAAATAACTTGAAAGTATATCATACTATGAGATTCCATGCGGAAAAGACTAGATGTTGAGAATACTAGAGTAGAGAAGACTAGAACAAGGAGCTAGAAAAGAACATGAATTGGAACTTGGAAAGTACTTGAAGAACACGACTCCTTGAGCTTCGAAGATTGGCATTGGAATTGGCCAAGCCGTCCTTATATAGATATTCAAGGGTAGTGGCATTAAGATGGCTACAAGTTGATGATTTCATGGATGATGTCATCAAGTCTAAATAGGATCTCTAGATATCAAGACAAGGTAAGTAGGTGGTCCATGTTAGGATTTTGACACATTTCAAACATGGTGGTGATATCAAAATCTCAAAATAATTGACCCAATCATGAGATATGGTGAAATCATACGAAATGTGGGTCTAGATCAAGGTATACCAATGTCTTCATGATAAATCTACCACGAGTGCAGGCTTAGTCGGCTCAAAGTAGACCTTAGAAAATAAATAGATAATCCCAAAATATCAAATCCTTGGTCTCTACTGACGCGCCTCTGTGCTCCGATGAGCTCCCTAGATTTTTGTCGTCCTCTGCACGCATTGCGAGATCGTCTGGAAACTCAGACTTCGACGTCACACGGAGATTCGGATTCTTTCTTATTCCACCCAGCCGCGCACTACTCACTTAAGATCTCTCTCTCATTGATTGAGTCCAATGTTGTACATATGAGTGCCACATGGCACTCATGTGTGAAACCTCTAAATGGGGTTAAGATGTAGTTCACACCTCCTCCATTATTGACTCCATATAACATTTCCTTCCCCTTAATTCCATTTTTGTCCTCAAAAATGGTACTGGAAGGTCTAAAAGAAAGAGATAATCAAGGGAATAGTACTCCCACTATATCCCCATGCATAAAAATACATGGTCATGTCTCCGTGTTGTTTCCCTATATCCTTCCCCTTAAGAAGACTCTTGGGAAGGTAATCTAAAACTGGGAAACCGTCTCTGAAGGGTGCTAACCCGCTCCCAGGTGGCACTATCTTCTGAACTATCTTTCCACTTTACTAGACACTCTTTATACAAGTGACTTCTTGTCCGTTTCTCTCGAGTGTGTAATATGCTCTCAGGCTCATGTGGAATAGATTGAACAGAAATAGGCTCTACTACCTCACTATCTGGAATGAGGTTGTCAGATTCACCTAGCCTTTTCTTAAGTCGGCTAACATGAAAAACTAGATGGATTTGACTATTCTCTGGAAGTTGGAGCTGGTAAGCCATCTTTCCTATTCTCTTAAGTATTTGGAAAGGTCCACAATACCTAGGAGATAGTTTTGGACAAGGTCCCGTTTTCATGGTTTCAGACCTAGATGGAACTCTAGACTTGCTCTCCTACCTCAAAGTTGATATCTCTCCTTTGAGGGTCAGCATAGGCTCTAGCTCTATCCTGAGCTCTCCTAATGTTGTCCTTAGCAAGTCTAAGCATATCGTTCATCTCTTCCAAGAAGTCCTTTGCAGCTTGAACTTTTTCATTCTGCAAGCCTACTGCATAAGGAGCTCTTGGCTGAAACCCATACATAAGCATAAATGGAGTATGCTCAGTGGAAGAGTGCTTGGCACTATTATATGCAAACTCTACTATAGGTAAGTACTCTTCCCAATTAGTTTGCCTTTCATTTACATATGCTCGAAGCATATCCTCTAGGATTTGGTTAACTCTTTCTATTTGCCCATCCGACTGTGGATGCTCGGCCGTACTCATGCTAAGTTTTGTATCCAACCTTTTGAAGACCGCTCTCCAAAAGTGGCTAGTAAACTTCCTATCCCAATTGGAAACTATGTCTAAAGGAAGACCATATAACCGGTATAGGTTCTCCATAAAAAGTCTAGCCAACTCTGGTGTCTTCACTGTAGTACGTGTCGGAATAAACCTAGCCATTTTGGTTAACCTATCCACAATTACCCAGACCGAGTCGTGCCCTCTCTGTGTCTTAGGTAATCAGACTATAAAGTCCATGGAGATACTCTCCCACTTCCCATTAGGAATATCTAATGGGTGGAGTAGTCCTTCAATCCTCAACCTCTCAGCTTTGTTGACCTGGCATTTATTGCACTTAAGCACATACTCTAGGACGTCCTTATGAAGTCCACGCTAATAAAACTACCTCTTAACAAGATCATAAGTCTTGTTAACTCCTGGGTGTCCCGCACTAGGTGTGTCATGATACTCATACAAAATATGCCGTCTCATCTCCGTATCTCTAGGGACACACACCTTACCTTTGTATAACAGATATCCATCATGGACACTGTAATTCTTCCACTTGAATCCTTCTTGAGTACCCGTCGATACTCCATCCTCACTGGAAACCCATATATTACGATCCCCATTCTCTATGGCTTCCCAAATCTCGGAATATGCAGGATCAAGCCTACATTTTCCTCTAATGGACTCAAGTAGCTCACTAGTGATCTGAGTAAAACTCAATCCATTGAGCATAGGCATGCGGCTAAGTGAATCAACCACCACATTAAACTTTCCCTTCCTATACCTAAGCTTCAACATCATGGTTTGTATTTTCCTTACACTTCAAACTTGGATATTAAGATCTACTCAGATGCAGATTGGGTAGGATGCAAGGATGATAGGAGGAGCACTTCTGGATACATTTCATTTGTAGGTAATAAACCAATATCATGGTCTTCAAAGAAGCAACCTAGAATTGCTTTATCCTCTACAGAGGCAGAATATAGAGGATTGGCCAATGCCACTCAAGAAGCCATATGGATCAAGTTATTGTATACAGAATTGGGTCTATATACTAGGTCACCATTGATCTTTGGAGATAATACAAGCTCACTTCGCCTTGCAGCTAATCCTATTTATCATGCTAGGACCAAGCATATAGAGGTCCATTACCATTATGTGAGAGAGAAGCTATTAAGCAAGGACATTCAACTAACATATGTATCAACCAACATGTAGTGTGCAGATTTGTTAACTAAAGCATTGGATGGAACCAAAATTTGCAGGTTCAAATCAATGATTGGATTGCAGGATATACATGAAGACTGAATATGAAGACCAAGCCAAAATGTTTGGCTTGAGGGGGAGCTGTTGGTGCAATTCACAAGCCTACACATTTGGCTTGTAGTTCATACACATTTGGAGAAGCATGGGAACCAATGCTAGAAGATATTTACCCATTTACACTTTGTAAAAGTCATATTTGACTTGGAATCTTTGTAATCACCTACCCAAGGGAGTCGTGGATTTTATTAGTTGTAAAGCATCAATCAATGTGAGAGAATATATCCTAGGATGTAGGAGCATGACTATAGAGAGCCAAAGTTTGAATTCAAATTCAAACTTTGGACTCAACCTCTATAAAAGATCAACTCAAAAAGTCGCAGGCAAGTGTGTCACCTCCGAGCTTCTCATTCTCATTTCTGAGTGTGTGTGAGGCCTACACTCTAGCCCACACTATCTACACCATTAGGCAATGATCTTCATGCATATGGCATTGTACAACAGTGTTCATTAAAACATATATCCACATTGTTCATTTCTGAGTTCTCTGTCATAGTCTCTATCAGTCAGTCAATTTGTGGAGATCATATCTCACTCATTTCTCCACCAAATTCAAAGATCTATAGCTTGTTGCAACCAACTCAAAGTTTTCTACATGATGTTAAAATCTGAAGGATCTCTATTTAGCCATTTCAGAGAAAAGTTCGTCGAAGTGATCACTGGTCGAAGTCTGCAACAGTCCTAAAATATCGGGGGTAAAGGTTTACTTGCTAAATTAATTTCTCTGAGCATAGTTAATCTTTTTAAGTGATTCCACTTGGAATAGTTAGCTTGATAAGCTAATTAGATACCCCTAAAAGGAAGTTTTCCAATTCCTACTGTGCTGGTCATACTAAGAAAAAGATACAGCGGGTGTCTAGTAAAAAATAGAAGGTTTTTTTGAATACTTGAAGTTCAAAGTTGTCAGTTTTGATTCAACCTTTTCATACATCATTTCCAAAGTACTTAGGCCATTTTATGGTGTCATTGGAAAGCTAAGAAGGTCCACTTATCAACTCTGAAGCATCAAAGGGCTGGTACAAAGCAGGATTTGGCAGTACCTACTCATTCTCTTGAAGTGTCCATCCATCATTCCCAACATGTAAACAATGTATATAATATGAATCCAGTTTCTTATATCTTGTCTCCTTTATCTGAACATGAAAAGTTTGAATTTAAGTGTTTAATAAATAATTATCAAGATTTTTTCCAAAAGAACTTCCCCATGGCTTACCTCCTTCTCGTGGGCAAGTCAACCATGCTATAGCCTTGTTCCCGGGTACTAAGCCTATATGTAAACCCCCTTATAGAATCCCTTTTTCCCAGCAAGCTGAAGTAGAGAAACAATTAAATGAATACCTAGTTAAGGGATTCATTTAGCCTCGTCTTTCACCCTAGGCAACACCCATTCTCTTAGTAAAAAAAAAAGATTGATCAATGAGACTATGCATTGACTATCGAGCCTTGAATAAAGTTACGATCAAGAATAAATATCTAGTGCCCCGAATTGTTGATTTATTTGATCAATTAAAAGGATATAAGATATTTTCAAAAATTGATCTCCGTCAAGGATATCATCAAATTATAATTAAATTTGAAGATGTTCCTAAAACAGCTTTCAGCACTAAATATGGGCATTTTGAATTTTTAGTCATGCCTTTTGGACTGACAAATGACCCAGCCACGTTCATGACACTCATAAACACTATACTAAGCCCTTATTTAGGAAATTTTGTGGTTGATTTCCTTGATGATATTCTTGTCTATAGTCAAGATGCAGCCTCTCACCTAGAACATTTGGAAAAAGTTTTCCAAGTTCTAAGAGAAAATAAATTATTCGGAAAAGAAGATAAATGTGAACTCTTTTCAACAAAAATCAGATATCTTGGACACATTATATCTAAAAAAGGGATTCAAGTAGATCCTGACAAGGTCCAACTTATTCTTAACTAGCATCACCCTAAAACTATTACAGAACTTCAAAGTTTTTTAGAGTTAGCAGGATACTAAAGAAAATTTGTACCTAACTTTGCAAAAATCTCAATCCCTTTACTTGAAAAATTAAAGGGTAAACCCAAAAGCCTTAATTGGGAGAAGGAACAGGCTGAAAGTATGGAAAGAATTAAGAGAGCCTTAGCTTCGGCCCCGATTCTATAGATAGTAGATCCAAATGAACCCTTTGTAGTTGAAACAGATACTAGTGAACTAGCAATAGGAGCTATTTTGAATCAAAATGGCCGATCAATTGCTTTTGAAAGCCAAAAGTTAAAACCAGCTCAAAGAAATTATTCTACCCATGAAAAAGAGCTTTATGCAATTGTGCATTCTCTAAAAAAATGGAGACATTACTTGTCTGGCGCCAAAGTAACTATAGTTTTTTATCAAGCAAGTATTAAATGGTTTGCAAACCAATCTAAATTATTAGGTAGAAAAGCTAGATGAGCCGAATTACTCCAAGAATTCAACTATGAACTCAGATATAGAAAGTGAAAATTTAATATTGTGCCATTTGCACTAAGCAGGATGCCCATGTTAAATTCTTTGAGTTTCATACAAATCTCTAATGAGTTAGTAACACTCATGAAGGGCAAGTCTCAAGAGGATGCCAATTTTAACAAAGCCTGGAAGAAGGTTTCAACTCAAAACACAAACTTATCAACTAAAGATAAGTTTAAACACTACAGTATTCAAGCAAAGATTTGTGTCCCTTGTGATTTCGAACTTAGAAAAATATTTTTGTTTGAATGTCATGATGCCCCAAGTGTTGGACATCCTAGAATCAACAAAACTTATGAATTAATCAAAAGGCAATTCTACTAGCCTAGTATACATAAAGATGTACATAATTATGTACTTAGATGCACCAAGTGCCAAGTAAACAAAGCCTAAAAGCTTAAGATAGGGGTTTTGTTGCATCCCTTAGAAATTCCTAGTGGAAAATGGGAGAGTATTTCCATGGATTTTATTACAGGCTTGCCACGTACCCCTAAATGCCATGATGCCATTTGGGTCATAGTTGATCGATTGACCAAAATGGCTCGTTTCATACCTACTCGAACTACAGTGAAAACTCCAAAATTAACTAAACTATTCATAAAACAATTGTATAGAATCTATGGATTACCTCAAGAGATAGTGTCTGATAGAGATAGATAATTCACTAGTCATTTTTGGAGAGCTATATTCAGTAGATTAGAAACTAAGCTAAACATGAGTACTAGTGAACACCCACAAACAGATGGTCAAACTGAAAGATTCAATCAAATACTTGAAGATATGTTACGAGCATACGTATCTTCTACCCAAACCAAGTGGGAATACTATCTACCAATAGTATAATTTGCTTATAATAGTGCAAAGCACTATGCAATGGAATATAGTCCTTTTATGTTAATGTATGGGTTTCAACCAAGAGCACCTTATGCAGTTGGACTACAAAATGAAAAAGTCCAAGCAGCTAAGGATTTCTTAGAAGACATGAACTTTAAGCTAAAACTAGCCAAGGAAAACCTGAGGAAAGCCCAATATAGAGCTAAATCCTTTCTGGTTGATGAATTAGTATATCTTAAAGTTCCTAAGAAATCTAAGACATTGAAAACAGGACCTCATCCTAAACTCTCTCCAAGGTTCTGTGGCCCTTTTAAGGTTCTCAAAAGAATAGGGGCTTTGGCTTATGAGTTAGAACTTCCAGACGATTGTTTACTTCACCCAATATTCCATGTAAGTAGATTAAAAAGAAAACTGGCTAAACAAGACAATCTTGTATCTTCAGATACAATCATTCAACCAATCTCCCTTCTTTACATCCCTCATGAACCAGAAAGAATTCTATGCACTTGAGATAAAAAAACAAGAAGTCATCTATATAAAGAGGGCCTAGTTAAATGGAGGGATGGAACTGAAGAAAGTGCTACTTGGGAACGAGTAAGTTCCATAAACAGAAGATTTCCCTCTTTTCCAACTCTTAGTTAGAAAAGAGGAAAATATCCTTTGAGAGTGAGTCCATGATCAACGAACTGAATCATGGTGCATGGGGGAATACTCCACATAATATACCAAAGCACATTTTCGAGGATGAAAATGTTAAAGGGGGGAAGAATGTTGTATAAACCTTGGATTAGACCCTCAAATAATAGGGAACCCTTGGTTTAAATTAATGGGTTGAACCTTCCAAGAAGGAACATATGTTTCTTGGTTTTAACCCTTGAAGTTTTATTTCAATGAAAGTCTCAATTGAAGAGTTTTTTACCTTAGGAATAAGTATCCTAAGGAGGAAGAAACCTTAGTCTTGGGAGAAGCTTCTCCCAAAGGACACCTTGACTCGTAGGTGAACGGAAGGCTTCAATTGAAATAGAAGCCATGTGATTTTCTTTGGAAGGTGTCCACATGAAGGACACTTGGAAGGACACATGGATAAAAATTAAGACATGCACCCCTTGGACCTTTGGCATATATATGGGTGGAGTTGGATGGGTGGATATGTACTCACTCAATCTCTGGTGGATGCTATACTCTAGGAAGAATCTTATTTCACAACACATATCCTGGAAGTTTTGTTTATAGCATGCTAGAAGATATTTGACACAACAATGAGAGGCATAACAGACTTTTATTTGAGGGGGTTGTGATCACATCATACACCAAATCTAAATTTCCTCTTTCAAAACCTAGTGATTTAAATTTATTAAGGACTTTGATAATGATCAACATGATGTAAAGAATTTTCATACACATGCGAGTAGAAATGTCTGACATTTTAGAGATTCGAGGGGGTCAATGGTGTATGGTTGTAATCATGTATGCCACTATTGGCAATCGCTGTGGTGGAGAAAAATGCAAATAATTGAGCCAATCAGGTTCAAACTAGGTTGCAAAGGTGGGCTGCTTTCCTACTATGCACTCAACTTTAGCATTGTATTCTCTTAGGAGCACAAAGTATGGCTAGTACTATAAGTCATCAGTAACAATTTGGCCTCGAGGTGCCAATTGTTGGAATTTTCATATAAGATTTTAATAAAGATAACATTGCTAGCTACATGTAGCCTCTTGCCAGATGAGTTTTGCCAATTTCTTTGATTTGCTTGACCCATGTGGCATGTTGTAGCTCGAACACTCCTGGTCTTTTGTCAGTAACACAACATACAATAGCTAGTTGTGGTTTGTATTCTTCTAGGCTTGTGTGTGGTGGTGAAGGGGAGTGGGAAAGAGGGGATATAACTGGTCTAGTTCTAATATCCAAGAGGGATGTAGAACGTGAAACCCATGGGCTGATGGTGGTGGTGGTTGTTTCTGAGGATGATGGGAAGATTGGAAATGAGGTGTGGATAGGTGGTGGACAGGGGATAATTGTAGGTGGAACTAATAGTTGTGGTGGGTTAATGGGCGAGGTGGTAATGGCTGATGGTGTGGCTTGGTATGGAGGTGTTTCAAAATTAGAAAGAAAGTCTTGTGACTACTTCTGGTGGTGAGGGGTGGAGAGTGTGGGGTGGTGAATGTGGTATTATCGATTGGCAGGATGGGAGATGGAACAAAACATTGTGAAATATTTGGGCAAATTGGTACTTGAATGATGGTGGCAATGGGCATTTCTTGGTGTAGGTGGTGTGGGTTGTACCAAGCTCGTGGTCATTTCATTAAAAAGCAAAAAACATCTATAACCGTGAGAGATTCTACCAGTAAAATGCATTGTTTCAATAAAATCTATAAGAAAATAACCAAGAATAATGATGCAATAGAATACGATCGATAGGTAGAACACTAACATAATTATACACAAAAAGAGAGATAGAGAACTCATTTTCAAATTGCCAACAGTAATGTATATACAACGACAATACTATCTACCCATGCGCTCCCATTGGGGAGCTTCAATGGTGTTCTAGACAGACTCTAGATGAAGGACTTTATAGTGCACACAACCATGACTTCACCACAGTAACCGAGGTGCCTAATCATATGATTTAGGCATGATCTCCAGGGTCGCTTGATGTTATGATCTAGGCATAACCATCAGGATCATCTGTAATTCAGAACATACTAGATTACCTAACTATCAGATTGGGTAAACCATTGGACTGAATCAACAAACTAGTTGTCTACCAGACCACTAGAATGGTCATGTATCGGATTGCCTCATCATCGTAATTCGAGACTAGTTGACTATTAAACTATCATACCTCCAAAACTCTGGTGTGAGTGAAGTATACACCTTGCCTAGCCTCCTAACTAGACTCACATAGATCATCTAGTACCTTCACTGGTTTCAAGTAGACCTCATCACAAATGTTTGTACTCTCATAATAGATTCTCCTCATAATGGGGGCCATACAACTTAGAGTACCATGGATAATTTGCGGTCATGTGCGGGTGGAGTATTGAGTATATCTAACATCCCCCTCAATGTCTACCTATAAATATGTTTTTCCCAAATTGGGCATAATTTATATGAAGTTTATAAGGCCTCAATTATTGTGGGAAGAATTGAAACCTTACCCATCTTTGATCAAATTCTAGCTTAGATTCTCAACGATACTCTACATCTACTAGGGGTGCTACCAAGCCCTTGAACCAATGTGACTGCATGGACTCTATCTCTACATTTCACAAGAGGATCCTCAATAGGAATCTCTCCCTAGAATTTAGTGAATTTCTATGGTGGGAGGAGCAATCACTCTTTGATGGGGATTAGATTGTGGTCGATTGACATGAAAATCGGTCCAGATACTACCATTCAATTGACTAAAGATACAATTGCACTGCTAAGATAAGGAAAATTGCATGTTAATATGGTTGGAGACACCAGATCCTAGTATGGCAAGATCACAATCCCTTTGCGATTCTCATATGAATTTCCTTCTTAGCTCATATAAGTGCATTGTGCAATTGGGTTGAACGTGCTTCTATTTCCTAGATGCATACTTGGGAAGTGCATGTTCTCAGCATGGTGCATTATGTTTATGGGTAATCCATTTTAGGATTACTATACAATTTATTGAAGTGATTATTACAAGGTCTGTACATCGATGGTTTTTGTGTGGACTTAGATGGTGTCTCACAAAGTTGATTAGGGTTTAAGAGGAACAAACGATCATTACTTGAAAAGTGAATTTGCATTAAGGCCTATGGATGGTATGTTACAAAGAGAAGAGATTGAGGACATATTTTCTCAGAGATCCATTTGTATACAATATGAGGGGACGTAAGACATGGTGATTGTGATTTAGGTTGTGAGGGTGTACATGAGGTTTTTGTAGAAGGCTTAAACCTAGGTTTCTCTAGCCAAGTCGAATGTTGAAGCTGGGCTCTAGCCTGTAAGCTAGCTTTTGGCACCCACATGCGAGAATCGATAGGTTGTGCCTTTAAAAGTTTCTTTGGGCACCCATATGTGTTTGATTGTAGATTGAATATTGATACATTGTTGTTTGGTTGTGGAGCCTTTCGTCCAAATATCGATGGAGAACTAAGATTTGAAGATCATTTTCTTTCTTTACCCAAAGTTTCTTCTATTTGTGGGTCATTGCCATACATCATTGGAAATTTGGTGCTCGATCAGAATTTTGTGTTGCATTACTCCTCACAATTGCTTTTTGTAGGAGGGGGACTGGTTGGCCCATCATGATAGGGATATGTTCTTTTGGAAAAGAAGGGGACTCCATCACATGGCTCGTGTACATGAGGTTTTTGTAGAAGGCTTAAACCTAGGTTTCTCTAGCCAAGTCGAATGTTGAAGCTGGGCTCTAGCCTGTAAGCTAGCTTTTGGCACCCACATGCGAGAACCGATAGGTTGTGCCTTTAAAAGTTTCTTGGGCACCCATATGTGTTTGATTGTAGATTGAATATTGATACATTGTTGTTTGGTTGTGGAGCCTTTCGTCCAAATATCGATGGAGAACTAAGATTTGAAGATCATTTTCTTTCTTTACCCAAATTTTCTTCTATTTGTGGGTCATTGCCATACATCATTGGAAATTTGGTGCTCGATCAGAATTTTGTGTTGCATTACTCCTCACAATTGCTTTTTGTAGGAGGGGACTGGTTGGCCCATCATGATAGGGATATGTTCTTTTGGAAAAAAAGGGGCCTCCATCACATGGCTCGTGTGCCCAGAGGAGTTGGAATTGCATCATTCTACAATCCTTGGGTCACATGGGGTGTGTGTGTGTGTAAACTAGGAACACGAAGGGTTTTTGGCTTCAAGTTCAATCTTAAGACCTTGTTTGTGGATCATAACCTGTAGGAGTCTCTTTCTTAGGTTCAAAACAACCACATGGTTATAAATCTAGTCTTGGCTCAAGATTTAAGATTTGATTAGATTGTCATCATGTCACACTAAGAGCTTGAGTGTTAGAGGGACCTCTTGTAGAGTAATAGGCACTTTTGCTTCCCCCAAGCATGGAGTTTCTAAAACTCCCAAGCCTACAAGATATGCCTCTATTGGATGTACCTTTAAGCCCATAGACAATAAGAGTGTCTAATGGCATTGTAGCTTCACTAGAATGAGTGTACCTTTAAGCCCATAGACAATCAGGGCTTTGATGGTCTTGGTTGACCTCTACCCACTTGGTTAGGTAGTATGTGGCAACTATGATGTACTCAACATGAGAATTTGTAAGGGGATTAATGGGTCCCAAAAAGTGTATGCCCCATTTGGAGAATGCACGTCCTCCCATTATGGGTCTCAAAAGGCATCTCGTCTTTTCTTATAGGATATTGAGCTCTTTGACACGTCTCACAATGTGTTACATAGATATGCACATCCATGTGAAGTGTGGGCCACCAAAGACCCAAAAATTAGAATAGTTTTAATGATACAGTCAAGTCCAAAGTGTCCACTTTCTACACCATTGTGTGCAGTTTCTAGGGCTCTAAAGTAATCATTCTCATGTATGCATAACTCCAAATATCCATTGCTCCCATGTTTGCACAAGCTTTATCCAATTGACATGTAGTCTTGGGCTTCCTTTGCTAGACTTCATTATAGAACTAGTGTCATTTCCTTGGAAAAAGTTTTCATTTTTAGGAAGCTGACTAAAGGGCGGCTCTAATCAGGTATCAGCAAAAATTGATATAGATTTGCATGTTCAACTTGGGATATCCTAATACAACTTGGAAACTGATTCATTAATTTAGGCACATTGGACTCCATTGTTGGCAAGTATACACCTAAACACTTCAATGTTTTTTGGGTTCTTTGTTTAAGGTAATGTTGTCCTAGGGCACCTACATATGCCCACTATAACCACCTGTGATATTCTTCATCCATGCAGTAGGTTAGAATTCCTTGATCATCTTGCTTATAGATACTTCTTGTTAGTATATGATACTTTTGCAATCTTATACCTAAGAAAACCCCAATTAGAACAATGATTCATAAGACATAAAAGAAGACCACCACAAATGTCACCAAATGGATTAAAAAGGTAACTTCAATCCCAAAGAAACCTTGAATAGTATTCTCTAGATACCTCCATGTTAGAATCATCTCTACATTTAAGAAATGACCAGTATTCTCTAGATACCCCCATGTTAGAATCATCTCTAGATCGTCAAGGTATTTCAATAGAAAAGTGATATCATATCCTTCAAGTAGTCAACCTTAAAAATGGCCTATCAAAATATATAAAAACAAAAAACCATTATTAGGTGCTTAAAAAAATAATAAACTCTATCATAAAAAAGATAAACTTTTTTACCTCTTTGAATGTACAAAACGATATTCTGTAGATAGGAACAATTGTTCCCATGTAACCAAGTTTGTCATCTATAAGGTTTGTGTCTTTTGAGCTAGCACATGATAGTTACTTGAAAGAAGCAAAAATGCTAGAATCGTCTGTTTTACATAAAGAATCAATAGCTTTGATTCTAATATGCTGTCCAAAATCCCACATATTAGTGAACATTCAAGCCTACAAAAGAAATCAAATTAGTAAAGATAAACTAATATACATATATGTAAAAAATAGAATATTATTAAAATAAAATTACCTTTCATTCACAACCTATCATTAACTCTCTCTGCTCATCTGAGATTTCTTCATTATTTGCATTGGCTCGTTGCAAACAAGTATATAGCCAATCCGTGAAAGAAGATATATTTGTAATCTCATTATTATTGATATTAGATCTATATCTTTTGTTTCTGTGCCTTTTACTTTGGAGATTTTGAAGTTCGTATTCGTACTCGCTAACGAATGCATGCATGCATTTGGCATTATATTCTACAAAAGTAGAAACATCATTTTTTTTTGTAATGTAAATAAAAATGGAACTCCCTTACCCGATAATACCTCATCTATTATTTTTGAAGAAGACTCGTTGGTCCATGCATGTGGAGCTTCTTCATGAACTCTTTCAAGGTACTCACTAACATAGTACATGCACTCCTCAAGCATCCAACCCTTTGCCATGGATCCTTCTGGTTTCTCTCTTTGCCACACATAACCTTTTAATATTCCCATAAATTGCTCGACCCAAAACATCTATCGAGTGTTGACAACACTTGCAATCTCTATTTCGTCCACAAGATGGACTAATAAATGAACCTGAATATCAAAAAATGAAGTAAGAAGCTCGTTCTCCATCAAACATAGTAGCTCCTTGCATTCACATTTCTTTTGTGGGATCAAGTCTTTGTCAATCTCTTTTGATGTAATCCACCTATACACATCATAAAAAAATGGTAAAGAAATTAATTCATAAATAAAAGATATCAAATAGTCATATATATTAAATATAAAAGTATCATATTTACCTTATAAGGGATCCAAGATGATAGATCACATCTCGTACTCCCTTTTTGTACATCCATCAATAACCAAATGTAAAATGTGCTTCAAAAAGTTATGCCAATCATGGGACTTTAACCCAGATAAGCTCCTATCATCCATAGTAAACATGTTCTAGAAAGATGCTCCATATCTTGTAGGAGTTTGAATCAACTAAATCCTATTGTTGATAGTCTACATCTCTTTTGTCATAAGTAACCAAGGAGTAGGTGCATAAGTCATTTCCTGTCGATGTCTATAAAAAACTAGCCATAACTTTGGTTTTGAGTTTTGGTCCTTTAAATCATTCCTTGACGCTATGGTGTCTTTTAATCCAAGAAGATGCTGCCATAATGAATAACCAATATTATTGAATATATGCATAGGATCAAAAAGATGAAAGCCCTATAACTCTCTCCAATACTCCAAAGAATATCATATCGATATATTCTCTATGAGTGCCAATTTTCCCTTACCTCTCTTCACATTCTTATCATCTTCATCATCACTGAAGATTTGTGATTCTGGATCTATAAGAGACCCATCTGTCCATTTTCAATACCAATCTATAGGCATCATTGGTTTTGGAAACTGGTCTATTTCAAGCTTTTCATTAAAATGTATCGCTTCTCTTTTACATCTTAATGGATGATCATTAGGCAAGAATCTTCAATGTTGAAGATAAATATTTTTGTTGAGATTCTAATCACCACAATATGGACAATCTTTATAAACCTTAGTAGATATTCGTGCATCATGAAAACGATAAAAATATAATTAGATTAACTCACATATATTTGTATGCATATTCAATAAAAAAATCACATCAATACCTGAACAAACACCATATCTTGGAAAATCGTGAATAGTGTGAGCCATGATACCATGAACCATAATATATCTTTCATTGATGCTTTTCGATACATCAATGACATTAATGCCTCTCCATAACTCTTGGAGATCATGAATGAGAGGAGCAAGATATATATTCATATCTTTGACTTGTCTTTTTCTTGGGATTAAAAGTGAAAGCATTAAATGTTCCTTTCTAATGCTAAGATATGGTGGAAGATTATAGTTTATGACTACCACTAGCCGTGTTGACTTTACTAGATTTCATGGAAAATGGATTAACCCCATCTAATGCAACTCCTAAGTTTAGATTTTGTGGTTCTTGTGCAAAATCAGAATCAATATGCTAAAAGTTGAACTATCTGTTGGAATTCTGATTATTACATCAGTACTTTTATGATCATGTCCCCATGTCAAAAGCTTTGATAATTTGGGGATTTGAAACATATGTCTAATCGTGGAGCCAATGGAAAATGTCTCAATACCCTTTTTGGGATTTTACCTTCTTCGTCCTTATATTGAGGAGATTGATATTTTGGACATGTCAGAGAGTCTGCATATTCACCTCTATATAAAATACAAATGTTAGGACATGCATTTATACACTGATAATATATACCAAGATTGTTGATTATCTTCTTCATTTCATCATGTGAGGTAGGGAGAATATTTGTACTTGGTAAAAACTTTTCAAATAGTAACCTATAAGTTCATGAAAAAAAGTCATATTAACAAAAATAAATAAATAAATAAATAAATAAATATATATATATATATATGTGTATATATATGCATATGTGTATGTATATGTGTATGCTTATTTGTATGTGTATATGCATGTGCATGTGTATACATATGTGTATGTGTATGTGTATTTTTATGGTATGTGTGTGTATATGTATGTATGTATACATATGTGTATGTGTATGCATATATGTATGTATGTATATGTGTGTATGCATGTGTATGTATGTATGTATGTATGTATGTATATATGTATGTATGTATGTATGTGTTTGTATCTATGCGTATGTGTGTATATTTGATTTCGTTTCTAATTTTCTTTTTGTTTATTGTGTTATGTAAAAGTGATAGTTAATATTCGTATGCAAAGTTCATAAAGGAGTTAGTAGTGCACTCTTAGGCCGTCGGAATGTAATTGTGATTACTAGAAAATATAATTGGAAAGGATGCACATCGAAAGGATGTAGCATAACATTTGTCACTCTTTGATAATGGAAGTGTGCGAAAGTAGATGTGTAGAGAAGCACGATACCAGACCGTAGGTCTAGGTGGTGCACCTGTGGATTGTTTTTAGTGCAAGTTTTTACTTATCCTGGTATATTGATCTTTTACTGTTTTGAGTATTAAGTTATTTCGATGATCTTGTCTATGTAATACTTTGATTGATGTGGGTATAAGTTTCGTTGTGGTTGCACATAAATAGATGGTGGAGAATCCGTGTTAATCTCCGTAATTGAATAACATACTTTAACGCGGTGACATATTCTATATATTGTTAGACAGTTTGGTGATGAAATTGTTAATTATAAGTTTGCTGGTGGATAGTCAGAGTAAAGTGATGAATAACTCTATGCAGTGAATGTTTTATCTGGGAAAATAAACATAGGGCCTCTGTAATATAGACCCCTGGCCATCCCAAGAACCCAGTAGTGGCTTTATTCCCATAAGCCATCAACACTGGTGCCAACCATGGGGCATGGAATAGCCCATTTGAGGGTAGATTAAATTTGAATGAAAGAAAGAATTCTATGATATATGCCTGTGACACAGCCCGATGAGTCTTATCCGAAGTACCGAAGTGATCAGCATCCATGGAAATTTACTAGCACATTGGGAACACCCTCCGGTGGCAGTGGTGAAGGAGAATTGTCTAAAGGAAAGCGTGATACACGGACTAGTGGAGTGGCACCAAAATATTTTCTTGTTCGAGGATTACAAAGTATACCATAATTTCAACTAGTTCCATCTATTGAAAGTGCGGTCAGTGGAGTAGGCACTGATTTCGATGATAGCTTGGTGAATTCAGGTGACAACCTAATTTTTTTTTCTGACTCTGGTGGTACAAGTACATTTGTGGGTGCAAGTTCTAGTGAAAAGTTTGCCTCAGACACAAAATACGATGAATGGCATTTGAATTTAGATGTATGTGATCGGCTCAGTGATAGCATATGATCAGAGATTTTGCAAAGTGACTATACGACACAACAACAATTAAAATCAACTTGTTCAACTAATTTCGAAGTGATACTTCCTCTTGATTTAGATGACATGAGTAGTACATAGCAACAACAACAATAACAACAACAGCGATAACAACAACAACAGCAGGTCATACCCCCATGATTGATACCTGTCGGAGTCACATATACTAAATTTGGTGGATTTCCAAGTGATGATCTTGATGTTCATGTCTATACTTTGGAAATTAATTATGTTGTACTAAACTATCTAGTGGATCCCACATATAAGGCTATAGTGTTTCAATCTACTCTTGTTAATGAAGCTACTCGTTGGTTAACCGAATATGATATTAATCATTTTTGTCAATACAATGATGTTGAGAATGCCTTTTTACAACGTTTTCGATTAAAGAAAAATGCGGCTGAAATATTTGATTGTTTACAAAACAATAGATAGAAACCACATCAGAGTGTGCAAGAGTATGCACCGTTATTCTGCACTCATCTATGGTAGCCACCTCCAGTGCATGCTAATCTACCGCATGATGTGATAACCCAATGGTTTATTAATGTACTAAACCCCCAACTCAAACAAGTTATGATTATTCCATGTGTGGGTGGTATGACCTTGGATGTAGTCATTGCTATGGCATTAGAGTTGGAACATAAGGTTGGTGGTTTTACTAAAGATTTGGATGGTTTAAAAGACTCCAAAAGTAGGAATCATGATCCATTGAAACAAGTATATTGCACCAAATGTAAGAACCCTGGACATACTACTTCAGCTTGTGCAGTAAATCAAATGTATTGTGCTATTTGTAATACGGTGAGTCATTCTACTGAAACTTGCCTGTATAATGCAAAAGTACATACCAGACTGATTGTAAATGCCATAATACAGGAGCAGGGACAACCGTCCGCCCACTATGTACCACCGCATTTGAGAAATACATCTTATCAAACTTACAAAAATTACAGAGGACCACGACCAAACAATTTTGGACAGCCTCATTGGAATTCAAGACAATCCGGTGAAAGTGCATCTCTCCCACCGCCAAGATGCCATTTTTGTGGAGAAATTGGACATATCCGCAGATATTGTAAAGAAGCATCCGAATATGATAAGTGAAGAAAAGAACGATAGCATCCAATGGCAAATATGGTATACATCTCAGCGGTAGATATACAAGCATCAATAGTTCAAACACAGTCCGGTAAGAAGTTGCACCCAGCTGTTGAGATTTTTGAACCAAGAATTCGAGAACAACAGCAGATGTTTACTAAAGCTAGCACATGGGCAAGTCAAGAACCAACTTTCTTTCCTGATCCGGTACCAGTGGTCCAGCAGACAATTCAGAATACCCCACTGAAAGAGAGGGATCCAATCCAATTACCGTCCGAGGACACACCAGAATTGATACCACGTACACTAAATTTTGATTCTATGTGGAACATTTTATCAAAAGTGTCTATTATGATCCCGTTGTGGCAACTTTTATCATTGGTCCCTGGTATTCGACAATAATTTCAACAACAAATTAGTCCATGATCGTCGTGCATACCTGCTACAACAACCATCAGCGCAGAAAATGATTCTACAATGGATCATGTTGTTCCTTTAATCACGGTATGGTATAAAAACCACAAAATTACACAAGTATTAATTGACGGAGGCTCAGGGGTTAATATTGCTATAGCCGCACTCTATAAGAAGTTAAGATGGACTCAAATTGAACCCGTCTAATTCTTTGTAAGAATGGTTGATCAATCTAGGGTTCATCCAATGGGTTTTGGTGCGTGATATACCCATTACCCTACAGGGAGCAGTGTTCAAAATGACTTTTGTTGTCTTGGAATTCCCCGAATCAAGCCTGGATTACAAATCAGGTTTTGAATGCTACTGATCTTCAATATTTACTCCCCCCACCTGAAGATATTTCCATGCCCCAACAGTTTTATGTACCAGAAGATCAACTAATCACTTGCAATTTGGATGACGAGGTTAGCCCACTCTTGGTCAAGATTAAGGTTGGATTACCTGAGACTTTTCAAGATGACTTACTACAGTTGCTGAAGGAATTTGGTGATGTATTCATGTGGGACTATCGCGATATGAAGGGATTGGATCCTTGTATCTACCAATGCCATGTGATGCTAAAATCGGATGCTCAACCAATTAAACAACAGATTTACCAGATGAATCGCAATTATGCTGCGCAAGTGAAAGCTGAACTGGATCGGCTGCTGAAAGTAGGTTTCATTGTTCCCATTGAGCATGCCGAATGGATCTCTCCTATTATCATCGTCCCAAAGAAAAACAAGTAATTACGCATTTGTGTGGATTACCGGAAATTGAATGCGGCGATGGTACCCCATCCCTTTCCACTACCTTACTTGGATATTATGCTAGAGGATGTTGCAAGACGAGAAATGTACTCTTTTTTGGATGGTGATAGTGGCAACATTCAGGTACACATGGCTGAAATGGATATTCCCAAGACTGCGTTTATTGAATTGGGGAGTATACGCTTGCACAGTGATGTGGTTTGGTCTACGTAATGCTCGAAGCACCTTTCAGTGATGCATGCAAGAAATCTTTTCCCCTACTTAACTACATTTATGTGGGTGTATTTGGATGATTTTTCATTATGTGGCGATACATTGGCTCACCTTTACCACCTCAGATGCTGCTTTTCCAAGTGTCGGGAGTTCCATCTTTGTTTAAATCCCAACAAATCCGTCTTTTCAGTTTCTTGTCGTAAGCTACTCAGTCATGTTAATTTGCAATGGGGAATTCAAGTGGATCTTGATTAGTTTGTGCAGTGTTGAATGCACCCCCTCTTGTGACACCAAAGGAAATTTATGTGATTCCTTGGTCAAATATGGTGGCATGGTCAACATCTCTGGTGGCTCGCTCATGTGGCTGTACCGCTTAATCATTTGATTACCAGTAACTCTCGACCGTTTGTGTGGACGCGGGAACACACACACACACACACATATATATAGTAAACATAAATATAAATATATATATATACATAATATATATATATATATAGTAAATATAAATATAAATATAAATATAAATATATACATAATATATATATATTATAAAAATATATATATATATATATATATATATATATATATATATATATATATATATATATATATATATATATATATATATATATATACATACATACATACATACACACACACAGATATATATATATATATATATATATATATATATATATATATATATATATATATATATATATATATATATATATATATATATATATATATATATGTGTGTGTGTGTGTGTGTATGTGTGTGTGTGTGTGTAAGTATGTGTGTGTGCATGTATTTAGTATGTATGTATGTACGTATGTATGTATGTGTGTGTAAGTGTATGTATATGTGTACGTGCATGCTATATGTGTGTGTATGTATGTGTATGTATTCTGATTTTTTTTTTCTGTTTGAGATTAAAATAACATGAGATATTGTATGGCGGAAAAGAATAAGAGGAGAGCTACATACTGCCTGAGAGGTGGTAGTTTTTTCGTAGACAACTATGTCTTCATGGGTCATTTCCTCAGTAAAAGGTATACAAATTAATAGTTATATTAATAATTCTCATATGTTTTATTAATTTTTTACAGTTAATTTATGTATTTTTATTCTATTAAATAAATAGGCTATTGCAAAGAAGAGAATTGAGTAGGGTCACACATCACACTTAGGCCAAATGGGCCATCATTGTTTTGTAGCTACATTTGTAAGTATATATGTTATTGAAAGTATATTTTTTAATTTAGTTAAAACACAAAAGGCTAATCTTTTTTATTTGTTTCAATGGAGCGAAATGATTATGGTCGATATCCTACAAAACATGAAATTGAGTATGCTACACATTTTGGATATCTGCGTTTGAGTGAGTATATGCGAGATCATCCGGATGCTTTTGTGAGTATTATTAAATCTCATATAATTATGGATGTTTTGTATGTTTTACTTATTTATGTTTGTTATATGTAATACACGAGTATTATGGAGAGGTAGATATGGATGAGGTGGAGAGATAGACACAAGAGGGACAATCTCAATCGTCATAGAGTGCTCGCACCACTACCCATGATGTTACTACAGATACATCAGATCATGTGGATGATCATGATTAGGATGCTTGATTATGACATTGGATATATATATATATATATATATATATATATATATATATATATATATATATATATATATATATATATATATATATATATATATATATATATATATATATATAATCTATATATTGTTCATTTGAGTTATGTTTTGAACTGTGTCTATGGTATTAAGTAATGAAAAGTCTCATTCTAATGATTTTTATTATTGTTTATATTTAGCATGTGATTTATTACTTTAATTATATAATTCATTCATATTTATGTGTGCTTGTGTGTGTGTATATAATATATATATATATATATATATATATATATATATATATATATATATATATATATATATATATATATATATATATATATATATATATATATATATATATATATATATATATGCATGTGGTTGTGTGTGTATAAAATGTATGTATGCATATGTAGGTATATATCTATATTTATGTAAGTGTGTCTATATGCATGTATATTTATGTATCTATGTATATATATGTGCAGGTAGATATGTGTTATGCATATGCATGTGTGTATGTGTATGTGTAAGTGTATATGTATATGCATGTATGTGCATATGAATGTGTATGTGTATGTATTTGCAGTGTATATGTGCATGTGCATGTGTATGAGTATAAGTGTATGTTGTGTGTATGTGTATGTATATTATATGCACATGTATGTGTTTATATATGAGTGTGCATATGTGTGTATACATATGTGTATGTATATGTAGATGAGTGTGCATATGTGTGTATGTGAATGTGCATGTGTAAGTGTATGCATGTATGTATGTGTATGTGCATGTGCATGTGTATGTGTGTGTATATATATGTGCATGTATATGTGTAAGTGTATGTGTTTGTGTGTGTATATTATGCATGTATATGTACATATTTGCATGTGTATGTGTGTGTAAATATGTGCATGTATATGTGTTTATATGTGCATATGTGCATGTGTATGTGTGTTATGTGTGTGTATGTGTGTTATGTGTGTGTACGTATGTGCATGTATATGTGTGTATATGTATATATGTGCATGTGTATGTGTGTGTACATGTATGATGGGTGTGTACGTATGTGCATGTATATGTGTATGTGTATGTGTGTATATGTATGTATGTGCATATGTATGTGTGTATATGCATGTATGTGCACTATAAGTGTATGTGCATATGTATGTGTATGTATGTGTATGTATGTGTATGTATGTGTATGTGCATGTGCATGTGTATGTATGTCTATATGTATGTATGTGCATGTATATATGTAAGTGTATGTGTATATGTGTGTATGTGTGTATGTGCATGTATATGTGTGTATATGTATGTATGTGCATGTGTATGTGTGTGTATGTGCATGTGTGTGTACATATGTGTATGTATATGTGTGTATGTGTGTGTATATGTATGTATGTACATATGTATATGTGTATATGCATGTATGCACATGTGCATGTGTAAGTGTATATGTGTATGTGCATGTGCATGTGTATGTGTGTGTATATGTATGTATGTGCATGTATATGTGTAAGTGTATGTGTATATGTGTGTATGTGCATGTATATGTATGTATGTGCATGTGTATGTGCATGTGTATGTGCATATGTGTGCGTACATATGTGCATGTATATGTGTATATATGTGTATGTGTGTGTATATGTGCATATGTGCATATGTGCATATGTATGTGTATGTGTATAAACATATACAAGTGTATGTATATGCATGTGTATATGTATGAAACATGCATGTGCATGTGCATGCATTTCCATTTGCATCCATGTGTATGTGCATGCGTGTGAATGTGCATATACATGTATCTAAGTATGTGTTAATGTGTGTATGTGTATGTGTATGTGTATATGCAATAATGCATGCATGTAAGTCCTTTTATGTGTTTGTAGAAATGTTTGTGCATATGCATATGTGTATGTGTAAGTGTATGTGCATATGTATGTGTGTGTATATGTGTGTGTGTATGTGCATGTGTATATGTGTATATGTGTGAACGTGCATCTTCATGTATAACTGTATATGTACATATGAATAAGTGTGAGTATGCTAATTAACGAAAATAAAACAATTCAAAGGATATACAAAGAATGGAAATTGTACTTGCAATATTTAGATATATTTTTTGCTTGGTTTTCTTGAATAACCTGCAATAGAGAGAGAGAGAGAGAGATCAAAAGAGACAGAGAAAGAGAGATAATTCAAAGAGAAAGAGGTAGAAAGGAGAAAAACAAAGAGAGAGAGAGAGAGACAATTAGAGATTAGACAAAAGAACAATTCAGTAAGCGATTGTTTCAACTCGTAAGTGTAGTGCAATTGTGAACATTGGAGATCTCTTCGATCAGATGCATGCAGATGCCGATCGAAGAGCCTCCAACATTTTTATTCTTTTGTTCAAAAAACCATCGTATAACTGATGCTAGACCATCGTGTATGCATATTCAAAATCCATCACATAAGCAATGTTTTTTAATGTCGTTTATGTGATGCAAAAAGTGTCGCTTATGCAATGCTTTTTTATTTCGTCGCTTTGGCGATGCTTAGTGCTACCATCGCAATGCATGTCACTTCACACGTCGAAAGTAACATTGAAGGTTTTGTCATTTAACTCACACTAGGCACTCGATGTTCATTGTGACGCTAGATGCAATTATATAGCGACGGAATTGTGTCGCGTTAACCATTGTTATGCACCCATATTCCTTGTAGTGCCTCTGGAGTTATGAAATTCACTTAGTGTAGAGGTTGGGAAAATGAAATGGGTAAAGCTTTTCCAAATCAACAACCACAAGCCTCATTAGAGCCAACACTCATACATTACGAGACAAAACTCAATCCTTCCACAATAGCTTCAAAACCAAAGAAATGAAAGGGGGATATGATAGAAAAAACTAAGAGGAAGAGCCAAAGATCACCTACACCATTGTTAAGTATTGCTTCCTCCTCCTCAAGATCATTAACTTCAAAATTTTCCTTCTCATCTAGGTCCACACAATCACACAGTGTTTCAAATACTCATTTGGAAGTAATCTAGACACAATCTGAAGGGGCCACATTACTGATTCCACCACCCATAGCTGAACCAATGCTTGCAACATCCATCACCACACCTACCTTAAATATCATTGACATGCCATCTTCATCATCACCAATCCCCATCCCATCACCACCTCATGATGAACCACCACACATGCTTCCCATCACCACATCTCCACACTGCTAAAGAAAAGTTGCAATAAATTTTGAATTTGTTAAATGAGTATTTCGAAGAGTATACCATGTGCAAAGCAAAAAAAAAAAAAAAAAAAAAAAAAATCTATGTCAGGAAGAGTACAAGAGATCACAACATTACAATTAGATCTATAGGAAGAAAGGGTGAGACATAGTAACACATTGCAATAGCTAGTGTCCACATGAGAAACTAGCAAGTGCATCAGCTATAATAAGCATGCTCATGAAAAGAGATTCTTTTTTGAGAAGAAGATAGATGAAACCTCATATATTAGATATGATCAAGAGTAAATGCTAGAGAAATTTCTCAATATAAAAAAACTTGCATTTGTGGAAATTTAAGCTAGAACAAGCCATGATACAACATCAGATGTTTCCACTTTATGCATGCAGAATGAGGATCATTTGAGATGAAAAAGAGATGATTTTCAAGGCAAATATCAAGAGATTGGGAAATTTCTACAAGAGAAAAGGATCACACTTGGTACGTAGTTATATGAGGAAGCTTATGGAGGAGCAAAGAGAATTTCTCAATTGATGGTTGTAGTAGATGAGCAAAGAAAAATGATTGCATTGTACAAGGATCAAAAGAAAGAGCTAAAGAACCAATACATGACCTTCAGGACAAGCAAAGGGTGGAACCCACTCAAATCCCTAATGAGGAAGCTGCTAGATCACCTCGGCCATTGTTGCCACACAAGGGAATTCATCCCCTTTCATGCCCCTCCACCACTTCCATCTTCATCAGAATTGCACCATCCCAGCCATATACCCACCATCCCCTCACACTCCCTCATTTGCTTGTGTGCAAGAGAGAGAGAGAGAGAGTGCATTTGTGTTTTTGTGTGTTTCTTGTTATTCTTGTATAGTATCTGCTCCATCATTAGCTCTAGGGACCTGCACAAGTACGACATAACATTTCCTCTTCTTGAGATGATAGACCCTATCTATCACGACAAATCAGAAAGTTATTGTTTGGGAAGCTCATCAACACAAGCCTAGAGAGCTCCTTAGTGACATTCTAATGGAGTATATACATCATGAAATCTTTGATTGGGATACACCAAAAGCTCAAGAGACACCATCTAATATCACAGACCCCTTGTGTCATGATATAACACCATCTATCACAACGAATCTCCCTCCCACTACAAAACCTTTCTATCACAATAGACTCATCTATTGAGACAAAGCCATCTATCATGATAGACCCTAGTCAATTGAAAAAGACTGAGACCCACAATAGAGATGGTCTATTGTGAGTGACCCTATTTGTTTCAGCAAGGCACTCTATCACAATAGATCAACCCCAACAAAGCATGCATCTATCATGATAGAAACCCTCTATCATGAGAGAATGGCCCCACAATAGACCCCATTAGTTATGATAGGCCTCATCTGTCATGACAAACTAAACTCAGAGATCCTGTCTATCATGATGGACCCCATCCTATAGTGATCGAGCACCCTATCATGGCAGGCCCCCTCTATTGTAGCATACCTCCCTCTACTGCAGTAGACCAACCATTAGGCAAAAAAATTGGGCTACTCTTTGGACCAAAATTAATTATTTTTTTTGTGGTTTTTTAGGATGTAACGTATATTCAAAAGCTCCCACTGTCTTGAGTGTTCACGCATCAAGGCTTGCTTAGAATGTCCTCTTGAGCATGGTAACACACCATAGAGCACAAAATCTAGGGGCAAAAAATGCTCAACCTTCTTATTCAATTTTAGCCCACGCAAAGTGCATAGTCTTAGGGTTAGAATTTAGGGTGACAATTAGGAACCTCAAAATTTCAAGATACATTAACGAACATCAAGTACAAGATTGATAAAACTTATTGCAACATTCAAATATCTAAGGGAAAAAGAATGTAAATGTACAAAGAAATGCTAAATTCTTAGACACCTAACTTATTCTTGGTGATGAGACAATGAGATAAGAAGAAAACAATCGAGTAAATAAGTGGATAATCAAACAAACAGTGATTGAGATAAAAGGATCAAAGTAAATTCTAGGGATAAAGAAATTTAATGTACTTGAGATCAGGGAAACATATTGGCAAGGTGGATCGACAAAGCTTAATTTCCTCAAAATCTAGTATCATTTGCAATGCCAAGTCCTGATCGAAGCAACTAGGTGGTCATCAACTGAACCTAAGTTTGGAAACCAATTAATTAGATAGCTCATATAGCATGGAGACACCTACCAATAGTACGAGTGTTGCCTACCTAGAAGTACTAGAAAGACCTTATAAAACACAAGTAGAATACATCTGAACCAACTGATTGAGTGCTTCCATCTACGAGGATGGTTTGAGAAGATCAATGGTCTAGTTGAGAAATCATGAGAAACCTTATGGTATAGATCTTCTTGTGGTCAAGTTTGAGAATGGATTGTATATAGATAAGAAGGGAACTATGTGTGTCATTACTAGTCACCCTGAGAGAAAGGACTACTTTGGGAATATTCTCCTCGAGTCCAAAGTAAGGGCTTCGGAGGAAGAGGATCAGGAGGAGGTACCAAATACTCCTAGAAGAAAATTGATGCTAACTAGGATGATATCCACAACCAAAATACATCAAGGCAAAGCGACCACAAAGATCTATGTGGATGAAGCCACAAAGGAGGCTGAAAGGAGATCCTTATGATCATATGTCTGAATTTAAGCAAGTATTGGGGGTGGAACAAGTTGAGGATTTTTTCACTCAATATGAGGAATTTGCATTGACCCTAAAGGGTACAAGCCTAGGATGCTTTTAGCCATTGCATCGACGCAAGTATTGAGAAATCTCACAATTGATGGAAGCATTCATCATTGAGTTCTCTAAGAATGTAATTAGACACAATACTTTTAGTGCGAGGATCATACTATTGTATGATAGAGAGGAAATACACCAATCATTTAGCACAAGATTGTCCCTATAACAAGCAACCAGTCAGACAAAACTACCAACATCCATATAGGTAACGAGAGCAGTATCAAGTTCAACCCAATTTTTGAAACCAACAATTAGCATATCAATGGACTTATCAAGCACCACCTAGGCCACAACTTATACTAGATAAGCAACCACCACCTCTAGCAAATGTAGTCTCAGTCAAGTACATGAGAGTTGAAGAAATCCAAGATAGGTATTTGATACTACTATCCCCTTTGATCACAAAGAATGATCCAAATACAAATAGCTTTGAATCTTCACATGGCGCTAATGTAGCTACCTACCATGCGGAGTCACTAGAGCATTTTGATACTTAGCAATATGAGACCCCACCACAAGAATATAGTTGGAAACCTGATTATGCTAATATCATGTATGCAAACCCAAACCCTAGACCCTAGATGAGGCAAGTACGGGCACAAGATCCTAGAGCACCTTGTTTCAAATGCCAAGGAGATCGCTTCACATGTCAATGTCCCCATCCCCCACCTATAGGAGAGCCTCAATATCTCATAACTTAGGGATTTTTTTCTAACTATGGTAAGGAACACCTCATCCATGAGTGCCCTAAGAACCTTGTGTATGCTTCAAAAATCACACTGATCAATGTAATAGGCATAGTGTAGAGCGGGAGTGGAAATCCGCCCATGTTAGTTCCAATTTAAGAAAAGCACTAAAGCACAAGCCTTGTAGCAAGCTAAGCAAGCAAAGAAAGAGAAAGAATCTGAGTTAAGTGAAAGAGGAGAATCCAATAAAAAGAAGAGGAAAACATGGAAAGATTCTAAGGAAAGAGTGAAGCAAAAGTGGTCAAAGAAACAAGTTGAATCATAGGGTAGTCTCAAAAAGTTCCTGAAGACTTAGATATGATCATTAAATCTTATCAAGCACAAATTGGGGAAGGAAAAAATGTAGCTAAATTAGAAAAGAGCTATCCTAGAATAGATTTAGAGATTGAAAGAATGAAACTGTGCATCAAAACGGTAGAACTAGTTGTTGGCTTTTAAGGCCCACAACCAATATAGAGACAAAAAGTGAAATAGATACATGAAGGAGCAAAGCTTCACATATATTCTTTACATTCCAAAACATGAAGTACATGAATTTTATAAAGAAACATAAAGACTTCATATGAATGCATCGATCTGCAACATATCTTCGTAACTTCACAATCTCCACGAAGTGTAGATGATCTCCTCCAAGTATAAATAAGTTCCAAGTCGATGACCTCCTTGTTGTAGACAAAAGTCATAAAATCTGGTTGTTGCTCATCCTTTGAAGAAGTTGAAACCCTAGCTCCACTCCTCCACAAGGTTGAAGAAGACCTCCATTGAATCTATCTCATGTCCATGTCCAAATCTATAATGTGATATATCATTGGATAGCTCTTGAGATGTACTTTCCAAATATGTAATAAAAAAATACTACAATATTTTACCATTTTGACCAACTTTGACTGGGTTTACCATGGTTTGACTTTGTCTAAAACTGACCAAAACTAAGAATATGTGCAATCCCTCTTGTGGAAGGTTCCATTTCCAACACTAGCCCAAGCTATCTTCAAAACTAGCCAACTCTTCAACCAAAGAAACCTAGTCAAATGAGATTTGTATTTCCAAGGATTCTTGGAATGATTAGAGCAAATGGTTTACAACCCAAGAATTTAGCACCTTAGAGGCTCATTCCACTAGAAGTGAGAAAGGAGAATTCTTTCCAAGAGATTCTTATGTTCCTAACTCACTGGAGTTTGGAATACCTCAGTCCATGACCAAGTACTCTCAGGAGTTCCTGAGATACATCCAAGAAGAGAAGTGGGCTATTGCAAAAATGAGTCCCCCTTCCATTCAAGAGATCAATGATTTGAAAGATCAACTCCCCCAGAATATTCCATCCTTATGTGGAGATCAAGAGTATACTCAATCAGGAGAAATATGGATTTCGAGTCCCATTCTGAGATCCACAAGTATGAAGATTCTTTGAACATTTTCTTTTTCATATTTGACTAGTACAACATTTGGAGGAGGTCATTATTGATCCAAAACAAGCCATACTGGCTCTTGATCTCTTTGATTGTACCTAGGATGAACATAGTATGATTCTCTATAGTAATGTTCATGTCATAAAGTAAAATTGTGACACGTCTCATTGGTCGATGGTCTTTGCAACAGTTTACACAGGTTTCTCTATTTTTGCCTCCCAAAAGTATGTTTTTGCAAAAAAATTATGCAATATATGTTTTGTTTCAAACAAGATTTAAGCTTGCATCACTTTGATAAAGGTGCAACTAAAGGCTATCCACATTATCCTGTGGTTGCATCATGGCAAGATTAGTTTATAACCTTTCCTTATCCAATATTCATGTGAAAGCATAAGGTGTGGTCTCTGAAGCAGAAAAGGAGGGGCTTGTTGTAGGTTCTGAACCCATAAAGGCCATGAGAAAAAAAGCACATACTATCCATGATGCATTCCTATGTCACGATTGTTGTTTTGACTTTTTCCTAGGAAAGATATTAGATTGAGAATAAGAGGAGACAATGAAGACATTTAAGCTATCCAAACCAACCAGCTAGTTTAGATATTCGATGTTTATTTGGTGTGTGCTGGTGTATACATAAACTTCATAGCATTTTTTTTTCTAGCTCACAAGAATAGGTGAAAGAATAGCTCGAAGCTCAAAACATAGGCACTCGAAGAAGAGAGGTGGGATTTGAACATCAATTCACACCAAATATAGTGATAGATGCTATCCACGTTAGCCTATGTGTGCCATGAGATATTGTATTGGATTCAACGTCATGCTATGCCATAAGAGACATAGGAGTCTACCAAGGCGGCTATACATGTCTTAGGTTTTTGTTGAGGTATATATTCCGTGCACCTCTTCAGTATCTTCTTCATCATCTAAGGTCCTCATAGAAGGATGCACCCCATGCTTCCTCTCTAGAAGCTCGAGCCCATATATTAAACACCCCAAAGGCTTGTTTTATTTTTTCCTTTTTTATTCCAAGAGGCAATTCAAGCAAGATGAAAAAGGGCAAGAGGACCAATGTTACAACCTATTTGATGGAGTCTTATTATGATGGTATTTCAAGTTATTCAAAGGAACATGATGAGGGAGAAATGCAGAGCTATATATGATCAATGTTGCCTATATGGGGGTGGGTCTTCCCCAAGACTAAAGGAAGGACATAACTATTTATCAAAGCTAAGTATTCTCCAAGTTATGTTTCATTTAGAAACCTGTTTTCCATACCTCTCATTATTTTTCCTTAGAGTAAAAATGAAAGCATAGAACAAGCCTACAATTCTTGGTATTGTTCAAGTAGAGATATGAATAAACTGAATTAGAATAAGAAAACATACATGGATTTAAAAGAAACCAATCACTCCAAGCACTTGTGTGCATCCATGCATTGGAAAAAAAGGATGTATATGTATTTTTGTTTTCAAAAAATGCTCTTTATGCACAAGCTTAAGAATAAAGATTTCTCTTGTCCACATTTCAAGATTTTTTTCCATTAGAAAAATTATAGATTTACTAAAGCATGTGCATTAACATGTTGATACATAAAAATGGAAGTACGAGTAGTATGATGCTTCATAAAAGGGAACTACACATAGAATGTGTGTGCACAAAGAGAAATAAGTGCATATAGTAGTCACATGTTAAGTATACTTAGATAAAATCAATGATTGAATCATTGGTGACATGCAAGAAACATATATTTGCATGCAAGCACATGCATTTTCATAAATGAAATATATTTTTTATTTTAAAGATATGAAATTAAATAGTGAATGTATTTGTCTAAGTGGATTATCTTACTTTTAAGTTAATGCATGACATTTGGTTAAAACTTTGCTGGTTAAGGATCTAGAAGATTCCTTTCAACCATGATACGTAGGTATCAAGCACTCAATGTAAATCTCACATTGACTATGTCTTGCTTAGTAGAAAGTAAGAAAAAGTAAGGAAACAAGTTAGGAAGCCACATTCAAAAGTTACGTTTTTCTTGCCATATCAATGATCAAGATGTCATGTATATATATGAACTTAAAATACTCAATGATTGATCTGGATATTGGAGATAATTAGAGAAATTCATTTGAAAGGTTTCTTAGAAGATTTTGTTCTTCTTTGTGTAAATTATCATTCATACTAAGAAGGATGGTATATCAATTTAGTTTCAAAGTTTCATGAAAAAAATGTTTGAGAACTCTCACTTGATTATATCCAAGGAAATGTTGGAAACCAAATACAAGTAGTGAATTTTATCATAAATTGAACTTTGAAGCTCAATAAATGTGTGCTTTGTTCAATTTTTGGACTATAGTAAGGATGCATACTACAAAGACTCATGAAACTTTGAAAACATCTTCTGCGTAGAAGAGTTTTAGAGTTATTTTGTGGCTTCATGCAATAGACTTCCATGAAACCTAGATAAGTTATCTTTAAGGTATGTGATAATTCCTAAAGAAAGAACTTAAAATGAAATAGTAAAGGTTTCCTATTTAATGAGTTAAACCACTTCTTCTACCATATTCAAAGAGGAACTTGTCCTTTGGGAACGTAAGAAGATCGAATTAATGGATGTTGATATATTTAGGTGGTGATGTGTGTGAACACACTAGGACCGTCAAGGCACTTTTTTCCCTCTTTAGGAGGTTTTTTCTCCTAGCTTCTATATACGCCTATTGCCCTAATGGGCTACTTATCTTTGTACATTCTAGTGGTAATACATTTAGTATTGTGTGTTGTGCTCCAAGCTTCTTCTTCTTCCTTGTGTTGTTAGTGTGCTTCCGTAGATGTCTAACTCCAACAATTGGTATCAAAGGAGGTCACCGCTTCATCTAGGGCGTCATGCACACCTCTCCAGTTGCAATCTCAGAATCGCATGAATTTTGGTGAGCATACTCAGCATGTTCCCGAAATCGAAACAACTTCATTGCTAAAATTGCGATATGAGCTCGTTTCGGCCTTAGAATGCACTATCATAGCGCTTGTGTAGGCTATTTCATCTTTTTGTGCCAAAGGTATATACCATTTACGGTTCAACAAGTTAAGCATCTCTAACTCTGCTACAGGTTTAGCAGAATTCATCTGGGCAGTTTTGTTCAACTTTTTGAGATACAACCAATTCTGTGCATCAAGGTATTTTAGTCACCGACCATGGCTAAAAGCAGTGATGTATTCCGTATGTTGGTTGTTGAGGATAAGTTGGATGGTACCAACTACCTGTTCTGGGCTTATATGATGTGACATGTATTGGTTGCAAAAGGACTGTGGAACATTGTGCAGGGTGTTGAAAAACGTCCTATCACACCTGCAACTGTTACAACTGCACGTACTAAAGTGTTGGAACAAATCAATCACAAATTTGTGATTACAAAGAGCTTGAAGCAAGCCTATGATCAGATTGAAGTGGAAGAAGACACTTGAGAAAGTGAAGAGATCTCAGAAGTGAAGTTTGTATACATATGTATATTACAGTTGGAAATCCTTGTAATTTTAGTATAGATAATCCTTAGAATGATAAAGAGTAATGTAATAGACGCAGGATAAGTCTAGAATCATATGTATATAAGTCAATGATGTAAGAAATACATGAGAGAGTCATTAGAAGACAAGTGTCATAGAGATAGATGTGAAGAGAGTCATCTTCAAAAAATAGCGACGAGTATTTTGTAGATTTCTCTCAGTCTGATCATGTGGATAAAAAATCCTTTGTACACATCTAATCTAGAAGCTAATGAAGCTATGTTCAAAGTTTCATGGTCTAATTCCTCTTCTACTGTGAGAATGATCAATAGGAACATTTGTATGTAGAATCTACAGATAGACTTCTCAGAGTCACGCACTTTTCCGTGTCAATGTTTTGCTTAGATCTTAGTGCATAGTGTAAAGTTTTTAATGAGTGAGCATTCAAAATCTAAGTTAGAAGGTAAGGAAGCTATGGTTAAAAGCATTTAGCAAAACGGGATCTGTGCTGTGAGAAATCAACTTAAGAAGTTGACCATGTCAAAGTCGCCATTTTTGGAAGAGAGTTTTTGACATACCTTTGATCTTAAGGATCAAATTAAAGTTTTAATGATTCTTTTGAAGAACTAATGGTTGATATGATTGTGTGAAGGTAGTGTGGAGATTTGTGCATCATTGGTTTGAAGAAATCTAAAGATATGTGTAGGTATTGAAGTCAAATTCTGAAGCAGACTTTCTGAAGAAGGAATTTCTTCACTCAGAGAAGTGCTAGTGAAAGTTTTGATAAATGAAGATAATATTTGTGTAAAGTTTGATCCATAACTGATATAGAAGTGTTCTTAGATCAGTATAGATCAAACCTTTGGAGATTAAGAGGTCTCCAACATAAAGCTGATGTAGAAGGTGTCGAAGATGATGATATTCTACATATTCCTGTTTGTGCTAGGATTTCTGCTGCATCTACTGTAGAGCAAATTCATTGGGATGGCAAAGATACCGAGGCACATCCATTGATAGCTTTGTCTATCAGATGTGCCATTATTCCTCACATTCTCTCTTGCAGAACAACTAAGGATGCTTGGGATACACTTACCACATTGTACCAAGCTAGGAATGAGGCTCGTGTTGCTTACCTCCGAAAACAGTTGGAGAGTGAGCACATGAATGAAGGTGATTCTATGGACAGTTTTCTAATAAAGATCAAAGACTTGAAGGAACAGTTGATTTTTGCTGATGAGGTTATACTAGATAGCTCACATGTGCAGACTGTCTTGAATGGTCTTCTTGATTCATATCATAGTTTTGATTCTACTCTTTGGTTGATGATGAAAGGCAATTCAAATGCCTTATCTTTTGAGGAGTGAGTCTCAATTTTGTTGCAGGAGGATCAGTCCAGGCAGAACAGGTCCATTATGTGTGTTACAAATCAAGCTTTCTTGGCTAGTCAGAAGGGCAAACGAAAATGGAGATCTTTAATTAGTAAGAAAAAATCTGTTAATTCTACACAATCGAAGAGGGAAGATAAAGATGAAAAGAAATCAGAAAAGCAAAAATTGTTTTGCAAGTACTATAAAGGAAATGATCATATCATAAAGAACTGTCCAAAAATGGCTGCTAAAGAGGCAAAGAAGAAAGAGGTTGGAATGGTTGTTGTAGAGGCCTCTACACCAAAAACAGATTCTGCTAATCTTGTGCAAGAAGAAGAATGGGCGTTTACTACTGTTTGCAGTTTTTGATCCATCTTCTCATGAGCACTGCATGTCTGTAGTAGACTCAAATGTTTGGTACTTTGACAATGGGGCGACCAAACATATTACCTCAAAGTGCAGTTTCTTCTCTTCACTCGAGCTTGCCCCTACAGGGAAGACTATTACATGCACCAACAACTCCTCTTATCCTGTTATGGGAATTGGTAAGATCATTTTGACTACTGCTGATGGTAGTTCTTTCACTTTGTCAAATGCTTTGTTTGTGACAGGGATCAAGAAAAATATGTTATCAGTTTCTGCATTAGCCAACATTGGCTTGGTTGTGAACTTTCTTTGATGACAGATGTACAATTCATGATCTGTCAAATGGCGACGTGATTATTGCTTCTTGCATTTTATGTCATGGGCTATATAAGCACATGGACTATGAAAGATCTCTAAATGATTCGGCATGTGCAGTACATGATTCTCAAGCTATGTCAGATGCAAAGCTTTGGCATGCATGCTTTGGTCATCTGAATTTTGCTAGTTTGCTACACCTGCAAAAATCTGAAATGGTTTCCTCTTTGCCCAAACTTGAGGCACCTAGAAAACATGTTTGTGAAGGCTCTATGTTGGGCAAAATGCAGCATTCCTCCTTTTTGAAAGATGGTTCAGTTCGGGCTATTCAAAAATTGCAGCTTGTACATGGTGATGTTTGTGGTCCTATGCAGACACCTTCTTTTGGAAATTATCTTTACTTCGTGACTTTCATTGATGATTTTCCCAGGCATGCATGGGTATATCCATTGAAGGCAAAGTCCGAAGTTTTCATGTGCTTCAAACAGTTTTTGGTTTTGGCTGAAAATCTGTCAGCATGTGAAATGGGCACCCTCCGTTTTGATCGAGGGGGTTCATATATGTCTTCTAATTTTAATGCATTTCTGGCTGAACATGGGATAAAACACCAGCGTACAGTGCCGTATACACCTCAACAAAATGGAGTTGTTGAACGAAAGAATAGGTCACTCATGGAGATGGCGAGATGTATGGTCAAGAGTCAGGTTTACCACATAGTTTCTGGCTTGAGGCTGTCATGTGTGTAGCATATGTACTTAACAAGTGTCCCACTAAAGCGTTGCAATCTATCACTCCATATGAGGCTTGGCATGACTGCAAGTCATCTGTTGCTCATCTGTGTGTTTTTGGTTGTCCGGCATATGCAATAATGCCTGAACAACATCACAAAAAATTGGATGATAAATCACCAAAATATATTTTTGTTGGGTACAATTCTAAAAGTAAAGGCTATCGGCTGTATCATCCACAGAGTAAACACATTCTAATTAGCCATGATGTTGTTTTTGTGGAAGATTTTATTCAGCCATTGCTTTCAAGTACTAAGGAGACATATGTTCGCTCCAAAGACATGTATGATGCTTTGTTGCCTCTTTTAATAGGGGACATTCTAGTGCTGGTCCTAATGAGGCAACTTCTCAACCTTTGCAAGTTTCATGTGATGATGGAGATCATTCCATTTCTGATGCAGATCTACATGATGCACTTATTGATGAGAGAGCTAACATTGAGCAAGCAAGAACTATGCCAAAATGGCTGGTGCAGACCTTGAATGATAGCAAATTAGATGCATCTTTGTCATATTGTACTCGATCAGGCTCTCATAGTGCCTCTTTTGCATCAGATTGCTATGCTATGGCTGCATCTAGTCTCTGTGATGAGACTGAGCCTGTTTGGCTTGATGCAGCACAAAATTCAAAAAATTGGATGGCTGCTATGCAATCTGAATATGATGCAATAATGAAGAATGGTACTTGGTCTTTATGTGACTTGCCTCCTCGAAAGAAGGCCATTGGCACTAAGTGGGTATACAAGTTGATGCATAAACCTGATGGTACAGTTGATAGTTATAAGACTAGGCTTGTTGCAAAGGGTTATGCGCAGGAAGAGGCATTGATTTTGATGAAACCTTTGCACCTACTTGCCAAATGACTAGTGTTCATAGCATTTGTGCACTTTTAGCTCATCATGGTTGGACATCAGTTGGACATTAAAACAGCATTTCTGAATGGTGACTTGCATGAAGAAGTGTATGTTTTTCAGCCCCGTGGATTTTTGTAGAAAGGGCACAAAAACCAGGTGTGCATGTTAAAAAAGGCATTATATGGTTTAAAACAAGCACCACATGCTTGGTATGAAAAGATACATGCCTATCTGATTGCACATGGTTTTGAGAACAGTCCAGGTGAAAGCACTTTATATGTCAAGCGTGTTAATGATATACTTCTGATCATTGTGGTGTATGTTGATGACATGCTGCTCACTGGTCCTCATGAGAAGCATATTGATAATTTCAAGGCTGATTTACATGCCTCATTTGAGATGTTTGAATTGGGGCATTTGCATCATTATTTGGGCATTCAGTTTATGCATGTTGATGATGGAATGGCATTGTGTCAAACAAAATATATTGACACATTATTGTAGCATTTTGGCCTTGAAGACTGTAAACCTATTTCCACTCCTATGGAGATAGGTTAACGACCGAGTCTTCATGATGTTGGAGATGCATTTGATACCGTTCTCTATCAGCACGTTGTTTGATGCTTGATTTACTTATGCATTACTCGGCCAGATACTCAATTTTTGTCTCGCAGATGAGCAGGTTTATGCATTGCCTAGGAGTCAAGCATTGGTAGGCGTTTAAGTGCATCTTTCGCTACTTGAGTGGTACTGGCTACTTGGTTTGTTTTATCCCAAGTGGCGATCACTACCGCTAGATTTGCATGCTTTTTTTGACTCTGATTGGGCTGGTTGCTATGACACTCATGTGTTCACTAGTGGCTTTTGCTTCATGCTTGGTAGCTCATGTATATCTTGGTTGAGCAAGAAGCAACCTACTGTGGCCACTTCTAGTTGTGAGGCTGAGTATAGGGCAGCTTTCATAGTGATTGTTGAGTGTGTGTGGCTCAGACGCCTTATGGCTGATTTGGGTGTTGGTCAGTCTTTTGCCACCACGATCTTCACTAACAGTCAGAGTGCATTGGCAATTGCAAGGAACCCAATGTTCCATGCTCACACTAAGCACATTGAGGTGCATTATCATTATGTCAGGGAGAGGTTCTCTTCTGGGGAGATCAGCTTGGCATATGTGCCCACGCAGGAGAACATTGCAGACCTTTTCACGAAGGCTCTGCCTAGGGAGAAGTTTGAAGCTTTCCACAAATCTTTGGGCTTACTTCCTTTTGAGGACTAGTATGAAGACTATGAGCAAGTGATGGCACAAGCGTGTTAGCAAAAGCACACAAGCATGCACACACGTACACACACACACACACAAAGCAAGAACAAAGAGTGGAACAATGGAAGGACTTTGATTACAAAAGAAATCTATTACAAGAGCTCAAATCTACAACAAGCTAACCCCAAAAATGAGCTCTCCAGCCCTTTTTATAGTTTTTTGAGTGGTTTTGGCCCTATCTAGACCTAGTGTTCAGCCTAGTTAAAAATTAGGTTCCAGGGCTTATTTGGGGGCTCTAGTGGAGTCTAAAAACTATGAAAATTGGTAGGATGATACTTCTAATACTCCTCAAGCTTGAGAACTCCTCGGCTTGAACAAATTGGAGTTGAAAAAATGGAAACTGGTATTTGAAATGGTTTTCAGTAATAAAAATCACTATTTTTATAGGGATTTCTTCTAAAAATTTGACATATGCTTCTTGGAGTTCCCTACGTGCTCCTTCTTCTTGTGTGTCCACTTCCTTGATGCGCTTCCATGCTTGTGATTGACCTTGAGTGTCAACACTCCCCCCCTCTCAAGTATGTCATCCCTGATAGACCCTTGTTGGAGTGGTTGTTCCATGTAGTACTTTGAGAGGTAGTCTCTTTCGTGTATCAATAGGAGTGGTCCATCTTCCAAATGTAGCTTGTTCTGGTTCTTCAGTTTTCCATTAATAGCCTATTTGAGAGTTGGTCCCCTTGTAGTTACTTCTTCCTTGGATTTGAGCTGGATGGTGTATTTCTGTGCTTTCAAAGATTGGTAGTTGCTCAAAAGAGGTTGTCAAGATTGATCATGAATAATTGTCGACTCTGGATTGCTTCATAGGTACTGATGTTGTACCCTTGATGTCCTTGGATCTTTGAATATCAGTTTCCTCATAGGATTCCAAGTACTTTTGACCCATATTGACTAATGGATAAGTGCATTAGTGCATGGGTTGAAGAAGATATGTGCCTTGTGCATGGCCTTGGAATGTGGACCTATGCATGCGTACTTGGGGAATGCATTGGGAGACGTATGGTGCTGGAAATTGGTTCTTGAGCAAAGTGCTCAAGGTTATGCTACGAAGAGGTTTCCTTATCTATCATTGTTAGAGTGTTGTCGAAGTACTCCATTCTTACCATGGTCAAAGGTCCATCGATATTCATCTCTTCGTGTTGTGTTCTAGCATGGTCATTGACCATCTGCTTGTCTTCCATTGCTGATGAATGTCCTTGTTGATGATTTGTGTTGGAGTTTCTTCAAGCACATAGTCCTGTTCTTTCTCTTTTCTTTTCTTTTCTTTTCTTTTTGTTTTTTTTTTGTGGAACAATGTCACAAAACAAAGAGAAAGATGTTAGCATCAATAAAATGTTTTACATTTGGCAAGTGTGTCTCATGTGCCTGGGATTTCTTGAGTGTGTCTATGCACGGCCATGTAATGTGAACCTATATGATGCATACTTTGGAAGTGCATGACCTGAATGGTGCAAAAGACAATGTTATGCCAAAGGCACATGGTTGTTGCACGTCGAGGCTTTCAATGTTCTTGGAAGATGTTGATCCAGCCTTTGTTGGAGGCATCCATTGGATCCCTGAATGACAATTGATCTTTCCGCCTAATAGGGATCCATCTTAGAATTGTGTGTGGCTATGCACAGGTCACTTTTTCCTTCTTTCTCTTTGAGTGGTTGCTCAAATTTTGTAGCCCTCGCACTTGGTGCTTTGCTTTTGTGGGTGCTACTGGTGCTTTTGGCTTCCAAACCCATATTCTTGATGGTTGTGTTCTTATTATTGTTAAAGAGGTGAGTTGATCTTCTTTGGCTCTTTGTGCCTATGTCCCTTGCTTCTCCTTGACTTCTTTGTTGATACTTTTCTTGTGAGGGAGATCGGTGGTGTTTGTGCATGTAAGAGTGCCTTGGGTACCCACATGTGTAATTGTCCTTGTTGAGTTGCAACTTATTTCTTAGGCACCTAAATTTGTATGTTATCATGGTCAGCCTTCATCGATTGTTTCGGTACCCAAATTTGTCGGAGACCTTGGGATTGAGCTTGTCCTTGTTTCTTGGTGCTTCTTTTAGCATGGTATGCTTGCTTTGATGGGAATGGTTGTGGCAAAGCTGGTGGTTTCTCTCCTTTTTGTACCCAAATCTGCTTCATGCCCTGAGCTTCTTGCTTCTTGCACTTTGTTTGTCTATTTGTTGTAGCCGTGTTTGTGTATTGTCTTACTCGCCTCTTTGGTTGAATTGTTATGGTTGCAGTAGTCCTTAAAAAAGAAGAGGGGTCCTCTCTCCTTTGAGACCGTTCTTTCATGATTGAGTCCTTCTGGATAATAGCTTTTTTGACACATACAACATCTTCTTTGCTCAAATTGATCCTAGAGGAACTAAGAGAATGTGTGCTAATTGGATTTGTGTTCATGCAATCATCTAATTCTAATGTGATGCATTGTTCATGTACCCAAACTTGAACAAGTTGTCTTTTAAGGTTTAAGTTGACTGCACGATCATAGATCCAATCTTAACCCAAGGCAAGTGGTTTTGTAAGGTCCTCATCTTCACACACTAGCATTTTGACTCTAATTGGAACATCATGAAGATAGATGGGAAGCTCTACCTTGCCCAAACAGGGGGTTTCCACACCTCCCAATCCTATGAGATAGGCTTAAATGGAATGGATGTTCAATTGTAGATCTTGGCAGTATGAAAGTCTAACTGCACTAGTTGTTGCACCTAAGTTGTTGGAGGAGATGGATGGATACCTCAAAGAAGTGAGGTGGTATTGCTAAAACCTGCTTTGTACCTACCCTAATACACTTCAAAGTTATATAGTAGGCCCTTTTAGCTTGCAAATGATACCAAGAAAGTACCTATGTACTTTGGAGTTGATGCTTTAAACAATTGAATTAAAACAGACTACTTCAAGAATAGCTAGTGTCACAAAACTTGCTTTTTTTTTTCTTCCATACACATGCTGGTTCTTTCGCTCAGTGCTCATAGTATAGAATCAATTGATGAAATTCCTTTTTAGGGAACTCAATTAGCCTAGATAGCTAATGATTGCAAGTGGAATCATCTAAAAGGATCAACTATGCTCTGAGAAATGAGTTTAGCAATCTAAAGCTTATCCCCGCTTTTTTAGGGACTAACCAATAGATGACCAGTGAGCACTTCGATGATGATTTCTCCCATATGGCTGAACCAAATGCTTTGAGATTTTGGTAGACTAAAGTAGACTTAAATTTGGTTCCAACAAGCCAAAGATTATGAAAAATGGTTGTGAATGCACTGAGATATGATCAAAGAAAGTTGACTATTCTAAGTAGTCATAGCCGAGAAGTAGACAGAGATGTTCAATGAACTATATGTATTATAAAACATGATTGTACAAGATCATTGGCATTGTAATGATGCTCAATGATGATGGACTGAGTGAGTTATGGTGTGAGCCACTCAGCTTCTACAAATGATCAAGGAGAGATCTCTAAAATGAGGTCACACAACCACGATATTTTACCATGTCTTTTTATAAGAAGTTCTTCTAAGTTTGAATTTGAATTCAAACTTGGCTCCAACTAAAAGTGACTCCATTGATTTAGGAGTTATTCTCTCAAGCTTAATTCATAACCAATATTCCTCCTAACTCCATGATATACAAGCTTTTACAAGATTCTTCCAAGATTTAATATTTTACAATGGTAAATAACCAAGTGATTACAAGCTAAGGTTCACATGCATCATCAAGTGATAGTTTCACACATTGACTTCTAAGCCAAGTTTGTAGGCTTGATCATTTGCACCAATAGCTCGCCATCAAGAAAAACGTCTTGGCTTGCATTGCTTCATCAATCTTTTTAAACCTGCAAAGATTAGTACCATCAAGTGCTTTGGTTAACAAATCAGCACATTGCATATTTATAGATACATATGCTAGTTGAATTTCTTTGCTCAAGAGTTTCTCTCTAACACAGTGATAGTGCACTTCTATATGTTTGGTTCTTGCATGATAAATGGGATTGGCTGCAAGATGCAAAGAACTAGTATTATCACCAAAGATCATAGGTGAATGAGTGTGAAGTCCCAAATCTGAGTAGAGCAATCTAATGCAAATAGCTTCTTGTGTAGCATTTGCTAATCCCTTGTATTCAGCCTCTATTGAAGATAGATAAACAATTGGTTGCTTCTTAGAAGACCATGAGATGGGCTTATCATGTGCAAAAGATAAACAGCCAGAAGTACTTCTTCTATCATCCTTACATCCTGCCCAATCTGCATCTGAGTACAACTTTATATCCAAATCTGATGTGTATGGGAAGTAAAGACCTTGATTTTGAGTACCTTTGAGGTACTTCAAAATTATTTTAGCAGCTTCTAAGTGAGGTTCTCTAGGTTTATGCATGAATTGGCTCAGAACACTTACTCCATAACATATGTCAATCCTTGTTAATGTTGCATATTTTAGACTTCCAACTATGCTTTGATAACCTGCACTGTGTTCAAGCAAATCACCTTCATGAGCACTCAATTTATGATTTACCTCCATAGGGGTGCTAGCTACTTTTGCATCCTCCAAGTGGACTTCTTCAACATGTCCTGCACATATTTCCTTTGAGTGATGTAGATTCCAGAGTTAGTGTATACTAACTCAAGTCCAACAAAATATTTCAAAAACCTAGGTCACTGATCTTAAACTGCTACATCATCTCGTTTTTTATTTGTTTGATGCCATTGGCATCACTACCTGTAAGAATAATGTCATCCACGTATACACATAAATATATCATTTTTGAATTACTCCTCTTGACAAACAGAGAAGAATCTGCCTTGCTCATCATGAATCCATGCCCTAGGTGCTTGCTTCAAACCATAAAGAGTTTTCTTCAATTTGCATACATGATTTACCTTGTTTTGATCTTCACAACCAGTAAGTTGAGCCATCTAAACCTCCTCTAAAATCCACCCATTGAGAAAAGCATTTTTCACATCTAGTTGAAATGGTGTCCTCATCATCTGATTTGATGTCTTCAATTGTCCTTGGCTCCTCCTTGGTAAGGCGTGGAAATTCTTCTTCCAAGTCATATGGCAATTTGACCTTCCTGCACTCACTTTCAAACCAAGAGTCATTTTCATCAAACACATCTCTACTGACCATAAATCCTTTGTTGGATGGATTATAAGACCTGTATCCTTTTTTATTTATATCATACCCTATGAAGATGCATTTCTCTACCTTAGGTTCCAGTTTACCTCTGATTTGAGATGGAACATGCACATAAGCAACACAACCAAATATTTTGCAATGTTCAAGTGATGGTCTCCTACCAAACCATGCCTCATAGGGGGTCTTCCCATCAAGGGAGTTAGAAGGTAACCTGTTAATAAGATATGTGGTAGTAGAAACACTCTCTGCCCACAAGTAATTAGGCAACTTCTTTTCATTTAGCATAGACCTAGCTTCTTCCACAATCAATCTGTTCCTCCTCTCTACTACTCCATTTTGCTCAGGAGTATATCTAGTTGTGATCTCTCTCTTGATACCTCTGTCATGAAAAAAAGCATCAAACTCATTGGAGAAGTACTCACCTCCTCCATCTGACCTTATCCTCTTTAAGCTTTTTCTTGTTTGATTTTCCACAAGTGCAAGATACTTCTTGAAACAACTGAACACTTCATCCTCATGTTTCATGAGATACAAGATATTCCACCTAGTGAAATCATCAACAAATGACACATAGTACCTTGAGCCTGAAATTGAAGGATCCTTGCTTGGTCCCCACACATCTGTGTGGACAAGTTCCAAATAATCCTCATGCATATAGCCTTTCTTTGTAAAGAGTAACTTGTGTGATTTACCAAACTGACATGCACCACATTTATAGATCATATGTTAATTGGATACATCAGGTATCCGAAGTACACATTGATCTCTACATATCTGCTTCAATGTTCTCTCACCAATGTGTCCTAATCTTTTGTGCCATATCTCTAACTTAGACAAGGTTTGATCCTTATAATTATAAAGTGCAATGTTTCTAGTGTCCTCAAGCTCAAATGTAAATAGTCTACCTATTTTCTCTCCCTTTGCAATTCTCCTAAATCCATGTTTGGGGTCCTCCACAAAAGCTCCAAATTTATTGAACCTAACATGCAAACCATTTTCCACTATCTATCTAACACTCATCAAATTCTTTGTGATAGTAGGTACCTAAAGAACTCTGCTCAACAGATTCCTATTCCCATCTGAAGCTTTGACATTTCCTACCTTGACAACTGAATGCTTGGTATCATCACCTGTCTGCACTTGGTGCTTTCCCTTGGGCTCTTCAAGATCATAAAGGAGAGATACATTGCCTACTACATGGTTTGAACAACTTGAGTCAATATAGAAGACGTGCTCATCATTTATACCTTGTTTTGAAGTCATGTTCATAATGAGAAGAGAATCCTCTTGATGCTTTGTATAGTTGTTGAAGTCTTTTCTTGATTTGTATCCTCCTTGATAATTGTTGTTGTAATTGTTTTTGTATCTATGATTGTAATTTTGATTATGGTTGAATCTTCCTCTTGATTGTGAGTAGCCACCTCTTTGAAATCCTCTTCCTCTCTGGTTGTTGAAGTTCCTATAGTGCTCATCTATTGTATGATTAGATAGTCCGCATATATTGCATGGGGAAGAGTTCAAAGGTCTCCCCCTACCTTGCTTACATCCTCTGCCCCTTCCTCTTGAGTTCCTACCTCTCCCTACACAGTTAGCTTGAGAAGTAGCACCTTCATCTTCAACTTTCTTGATCTTTCCTTTATCTGTATAGAGAGAAGAAGAATTATTACCTCTTGATGGTTCACCATGTTTGTTGAGCTTGGCGTCATGGGTGAAGATTTGCCCCATGAGAGTGGTTAGATCAGGGATTTTCATATCCATATAAAGATCCATTGCAGTTGTGAAGGATTCCCACTTATCATCTGCCTTGATGCCATTGATTATTTGTCTCACTATTTGCTCCTCTTCAATCTCCTCTCCTATGCTTTCCAATTGATCAACTACATCCTTTACCTTGGTCACATATTTTGAAACATTCTGCTTAGGTTGCTTCTTTTGAGTAGTAAACTCCATCCACAATTGATTTTTCCTTAACTCTTGTATTGGAGGAAAAATATGAAGATAGAGTATCCCAAGTCTCTTGGGAAAATTTTCAATTCCTAATATGAGGAAGAAGGAAGTCACAAATAGACTTAAGTAGATATGACCTAGCTAAAGCATTTTTGGCACACCATGAGTTGAGTCTTTCTAGATCCTCTCTTGTATGTTGATCTTTGCTTCTAAATATGGGCATCTCCTCATCTTCTGATATGGATCCATAGAGAATCCTTCCTTGTAGATAGGTCTTCATCCTCAAGGACCATGCTGGATAATTATTCCTATCCAATTTATCAATGACATAAGGGAAACCATCTCCCATTTTACCTCAACTTGCTCTGATACCACCGTTGGAGGAGATGGATGGATACCTCAAGGAAGTGAGGTGGTACCGCTAAAACTTGCTTTCTACCTACCCTAATACACTTCAGAGTTATATAGTAGGAAATTTTATCTTGGAAATGACACCAAGAAAGTACCTATGTACTTTGGAGTTTATGCTTGAAACAATTGAATCAAAATAGACTACTTCAAGAATAGCTAGTATCACAAAACTTGCTATTTTAGTCCATACACCTGCTGGTTCTTTTACTCAGTGCTCATAGTACAGTAACAATTGATGAAATTCATTTTGAGGGAACTCAATTAGCTTAGATAGATAATGATTGCAAGTGGAATCATCTAAAAGGATCAACTATGCTCTGAGAAATGAGTTTAGCAACCTAAAGCTTACCCCCGATTTTTTAGGGACTAACTAGTAGATGACCAGTGAGCACTTCGATGATGATTTCTCCCAAATGGTTGAACCGAATGGTTTTGAAGTTTTGGCCCAATCAGAGCATTTATCATTTACAAGTTTGGTCAATACATTACATAGGATCTTGTTTGTGCTCTCGGCTTTTCCGTTAGCCTGTGCATGATAGGGGGCAGACTTCTTATGTATCACCAAGAACTCTTGGAGGAGATTTTCAATAACTTCATTCAAGAAGTGTGTACCTCTATCACTTACTAACTCCATTGGTCGTCCATATCTCATGAACACGTTCTCAAATAAGAACTTTTCCTTCATTTGATCATCACTCTTTGTTGTGGCTTTGACTTCTACCCACTTTGTAAGGTAGTCAATGGCTACAATAATTTATTCTACATGGGAGTTTCTAGCTGGGGGGTTAATAGGACCTACAAAGTCGATACCTGTTGCAGAGCTAAGAAGAGCAAAAGGCAGAAAAAAAGATGGGCCCCAAAATTCTTCTGATTTGGACACTTTATTTTTGTATCATAGCCATTGTGTAACATATTTTCCGATGTAAATGCACTAGAGGAGTCCTCTAGATGCATAACCCCAGATCATTGTAATATATTTCTTATAAATTAGTAGGAAATTAAACTTTTAGTTAATAAAGTGCCAGTCTCTTGTGTGAAAGGACCATTTTTAGGGCACATGTATATAAGTCACTTGGTGACTCTTTGTAAACACTTTTTGCCATTGTGAAGAAGGAGAGCTCATGAATTTCGAAATTGCTTATTTCCTGCAGATTTTCATCTTCTCTTTGATCTTCTATGTGTGTGTGATGCATGGAATGTGTGTGTAAGACTGTTTTTCTACCCCTCCCCACTGTTTTTACGCTACTGTAGTGTGTGTGTGTGAGCTAGTACGAGTTGTGGAGTGAGTGTGTGTGTGTTTCCCACCATTCACTATATTGGTCATAACTTGAAGTACAATTGTCAAAATCGAGTGACACTACCACCACTATAAGTGTCTCATCGAGAGCTTTGAAATGAACCCACTATTGGCCATATTTGGAGTTCGGAGCTAGGAGATATCCTTGATTTAGTGAAAACTATTGTAAGTGGTATTACGGCAGACATATTCAGTAGTTGAGTGAGTTTGAGAGATAGATTAGTCTTTTCTCATGCATAAGAGCTGAATCACTTCTCTTACCATCACGTGTGCACATGTCCTCATACGCTTGGTTAGGTTGGTTCATCGGATTGACAAATAAGCATGTGTCAATTCCCCACTATATGCACTTGTGTGGCAAATGAGATTTAGTCTCTTTGGCACAAGTCCCCAAGACTTCTTGACTTAGGTACACACGTCTTTGGCGCCGTTGCCAGGGAACACACTCAACCAAAGTGCCTTCGTGATGGTTATAGCTCGAGAGTGATGAAATCATACTTGTAGAAGTGAATTCATTTAGTGGCAAGTAGTCAAACACTTTAGCACTTGTTACTTCACATCCCGGAGGTGTGCGTAATGAGTTTTTAGGTTTAGGGTTAGAAGAGAGGGAGAGAAGAAAGAGTTAGAGTTAAGTTCGGAAGAGATTTGGAGGAGAAGTAAGTGGAAAAGTACCAAGAAAATCCCAAAAAATTGTCAAGATAGTGTAGGATAGGCCTTAGTTCTCAAAAAGCATAAAAACCAAAAAATTTTAGCTCATTTCTCATTTGCTCAGAAAGTGGTATCGTTTCCAGGCAGAAATCGGTATCATCCACGTAGTATCGTGTGCTCCATGCCTTCAAAGCTAGCTAGTGACCTCAAGGCTTGAGCATAGCAACCTAGAGGTAAGCTACAATCAAACATCAATCTCAAAAATTCTGAAAATCTGCATTTCCACGTGATTGAAAGCGCATTTGGTATCGTGGGGTGGGATAGAGCGTTTCTAGAAGTCCTTTGTGTGAGGCAGTAGGCTAGGAGTGAAGAGGGGTGAGAGAAGAGCAAGGGGGTGAAAAAATTTTGGAATTTGGATGTGTTTTGGCTTGAGTATCGCGATCGATTGAGTTTTTGGTATCGCGATACCAAAAATTCCCTTGTATCGCGATACTCACCGAAGTATCGTAGATTGCCTGTATTCCCTAAGAGAGAGCAGACAACCACCTGTCAGAACCCCTTTGGAACACAACAAGAGGCAGAGCACACAATTTCGGGACAAACAAGCCAACAAAGCATTCCGAACCGTGCTCACGTACAATTCGCGACTCTCGGAGTGCAAACACACAATCAAACCTACCCTGGAATAGGAAATCAATACGGACCCCCAGTAAGGCCACGACCACCAATAGGAGTGCAGCCTGGAATACCCCCAATTCGACCAGCAATCCCCGCCTTCCCTATAATGCCTAGACAGCCAGAGCCAATGAGAAGATTGAGACCGATCCAAGTGGCCAAACGTGTGAGGAATCACTATGATGGTTTGGGAGAACCTTACGACCACATTGCTGAATTTAAACAAGTTTTAAGAGCTGAACAAGTAGACGACTTCTTCGTATAGTATGAGTCTTTCGGACTCACCCTCACAGGAATGGCTCTCACTTGGTTCCAGCCATTGGACCCCAACCAATTTGGAAATATGGAGCAATTCTTTCAAGAATTCATAGGGGAATTCACTAAGAGAGGGATTAAACACAATTCTGCATCTTTAATCCATAGTTTTAAATAGAACCCTAGTGAAACCGTGAAAACAACTGCCCGAGGATTCAACAGTATGTGGATAGATGCCGGTAGCAGAAAGACCTATGCAACAAAAAATGATATCATTGTTTTTGGATGGATTAATGAATGGGACTCTAAGAACGCTAGTCTATGTGAAGAGGTTACAAACCTTGAGTGAATGCCTGTAGGAATGTATTGAATTAGAGGACAACCTAGCAGATGATCTGAAGAGTGTGCCCAGCCCCACTAAATCAAAAGACTCTCGGAGTACGGTTACATCCAACTCCAGTAATGTGGAAGAACTAGCTCAGCTAGTGGCAAAGAAATTAGGAGTCCAAGGGTAGAGAAACAATCAGCATCAACCCCTAAGAGTACCCATGTTGCGAAGGTGTAGTCTATGTGGAGGAGATCACCCCACGCACATGTGCGTACGAGGAGGAACAGGTGTACCACAGACATATCCTTATAATAGACAGCCCTATCAAGGAGCAGCCCTGTATTGTCACATAGAACAAAAATACACCAATCACAGCACAGAAAATTGTCGGTTCAAAGGCAGACACGACCTCTACAACCACCTCAGTATCGACCATACGGGTATCCATCTAGAGAGCCAGGTAGAGATATGCCCAGGTATAATCCCTACCCAACACCACCAAGAGCACCGAGACCCTACGAGCAAGCACAATATCCACAACCCCAACCAGTGTTAGGACCACAACTGTCGCAGCCCCAACATGTGGTACCGGTTAAGTACGCTCAACCAGAGGAAAACCTAGAAAGAGCCATTGTACTAGCATCAACTATGACCAGCATGGAGTCGACAAACCCAAGTTATGAGCCATCTCAGGGTGAGTACTATCCCTATGACACTAACATGTCTGAGTATGAACAAACTGATGATCCACACTACTACGGATACAAAGGATACGAATATGCCTATGGGCTAGAAGTGGCAACATTAATGTACACCGCACCTAAAGCATAGCCACCCATAAGACCACCCCTCAGACCACCTATGCCAAGAGAACCTTGTTATAGATGCGGAGGAGACCATTTTATCAGAGAATGCACTCGGCCTTACAATCCACCACCCCCTAGGACTTGGGAAGGATATTGTAGTGATTGTGGAAAGGAACATTTCTTCCGGGATTGCCCAAAAAACCCCAAGAAGGCTCAAGTCACTGCACCTATTAATGTAACCGAAGTGATAGAAGCACCGGGAAGTGATAAGGAGTACACCGTACCTTTAAAGGCCATCACACAAGCACAAACGAAGGAACGAGAAGGAAAAGAACCGGATCTGGATCAAACAAACCATAGAACCTTAAACCCCAAAATTAAAATAGTGGAAGATTCAGAGGACCCACGTGAGAATACCCAAAACATGAAAGCACAAAGATGGAAGGAAAGAAGAGAGAAGCTCAAAGAAAAGTGGACGAAAAACAAAAGTCAAGAAAATAAGAAACACACACAAAGCACTAAAAATCATAAAGAACCAGAGATTCGGGAAGAAGTTCCCATTCCATCACCCATCCAAGAATCAGAGAAACCAGGATCAATTCTAGCTGACCCAAAACCGGATGATTTGGACATGTGGTTGAAAGTGTACCAAGCTAGAATTAAGACTCGACTGAATGTGAAGCAACACGAAAAACTTTACCCACAAGGTGAGTTAGAAAAAGAGAGGCTTTCCATATGCAAAAAACTCATAGAGGTAGCACAAGCAACCCTAGAAAAGACCATCCTAGCCCTCCCCGAGACAAGGATAGCGGAGGATCAATACAAGGATTGTGTTAAACCAAGGACAACGAACCTAAAGAAAAGAATGACAAATGTGAGCTAGTGAAAACCAAGGACGAACCGATGGCAACAATACCTGACTTAGAGGCTAACTGGCCAAAAGAATTATGGAATAGAATCCGGAAGAACACTAGAAGAGGAATGGAGTGACTAAACCTCCCTTTGAGGAACTAGATGTGGAATCTTATCAGCCAAGTCCCAACATGGAAGAAGTATATGAGGAAGTATCGAGATTAGACCGAAATAGAGAAGAAGCTCAGAGCATTTCGACCCTACCCAATTACATGGGAGAGTACGAAAAAGAATCCATGATATTTCGAGCACCCATAGTACGAGGAAAAGGAAAGGGAAACTCAGATAAGAATTCACACAATCTAATAGAACTTAGAAAGAAAAAAGTACAATGCCAACTGAATATGGAAGAACTACTCCGAGTTAAACCGCAAATATGGAAACAATTAGCAGGTCAACTGGAACTAGGGCAGGAGAAGGACGAAAAGAAAGGAAAAGAAAACCCATCTAAGGTACAAATCCCAGTGGATAAGGTTGGAGAATTTAGCAAAGGAGACGAAGGTAACACATGTTTACCCATCACTTACAATGGCTATATGACCAAAGCTATACTAGACACAGGAGCAGGAGTAGGAATTGCCACTAGGGAGATTTGGGAGAAATGGGGAAAGCCTGCCTTACGACCCACTCGCATGAAGCTTCAATTAGCAGATGGCCATGTTAAGAAGCCACTAGGAATATTAGAAAAGATCAAATTGATCACTTGTGGAGTTGAATTTGAACGTACTTTAGCCATCTCTCAATTTGGAAAAGCAAATAATTACGAGATGATATTAGGACGACCCTTTATGAGAAAACTTAGAGTAGTGGAGGATTGGGGACGAGAATCTTTATACCTTCAACATCAAGGAAACACCACCAAAATAAACTTGCATACGTTTGCATATCGAGATGTACCCCCACTACAATGGAATCCTATACACAAGAAGGAAGATGATCTATCTATTCATAATGTTGGATCAAGCGATCAATCATGGATGCATGAGGATGCCCAATTATGGATGTGTAAAGAAGCCAAGAAAGAGGATAATAAAAGGAAGCTGTGGCCAATAGGACATCCTAACTACCAACCTGTAGAGGACCCAATGTATATGCCTCAAATCTTTCCTGATGAAACATTTGAATTGCATGGATGGATGGAAATCTTAGCAACCTTGGATGTATTGTGAATGAAGAAGTTCTGACGATGAATGAATGTGTAGACGAAGAAGGCTATGACGTAAATTTGTACAGGGTTGTCCTGCAAGAGGTGGAAGCAGGGGAACTCTTAGAAAAGGAGTGGAAAGAGGAATATGAGAGTATAGAAATGGAACCAGAATTTGATTCAGAAGAAAGCTACCTAGAAACCATTCAAATCAAAGATAAGCAGGAAATGACCAAGGTCTTAGCGATACAAGTAGCCCCCATAGTGCCAAAGCAAGAGGAAAGTGTGAGTAAAATCAGACCAAATCCCGACCTTTTTGAGGTTCCGGAGCATTTTAAAAGGTACGAAGTAGAAGAGAGAAAGATAGCCATTCAAATGCCTAAGAGAGAGGCTAGAGAAGGAGAAGCGTACGACAACAAAGAACAAACAAAAAAGATCATAGTAACAGTGGAAGATGGAGAAGAAAGATGTACATACATAGGTAAAGATGTGTCAACTGAGGAGGAAGAAGAATTAATACAATTCATCCGAGAATATCGAGATGTATTTGATTGGACATATAAGGATCTCAAGGGTGTGGAACCTTCTATTTGCTCCCATAGAATACCAATGATGGTGGAGGCAAAACCATCTAAACAACGCCCTTATACATACAATGAGGTCTATGCTGCTAACATAAAAGAAGAAATAGACAAGCTATTAGCATCTGGATTCATTTATGAAATAGAACACACTGAATGGGTATCACCACTAGTGGTTGTGCCTAAGAAGAATGGAAAACTCAAAGTATGCATTAACCTGAAAAAAGTAAATGCAGCTACTATACGTGATAGCTACCCATTGCCCACCACTGATCACCTATTGAAAAGAGTTGCAGGAAAAGAAGTCTATAGCTTCTTAGACGGATTCTCTGGATACAACCAAGTAGCTATTGCTACTGAGGATCAACATAAGACTGCATTCGGGACAGAATGGGGAGTCTATGCTTTCCGAGTGATGTCTTTTGGACTCACTAACGCGCGTGCTACTTTCCAACGATTGATGTGTCATGTTTTCAAAGAATTCCTGAAGAAGAGTATGGAAGTGTATGTGGATGACCTATGTACATACTCAAATCAAAGACAAGTCCACATTCCTGAATTGCGAAAGATATTTAATAAGTGCCGACAATATAGAGTCTACTTGAACCCCAAAAAATGTGTCTTCATGGTAAGACAAGGGAAGATTTTAGGACACATAGTGTCTAGGAACAGAACATCTACGGATGAAGATAAAATCAAGGTCATTTTAGAACTTCCTAGACCGAAAAATGCAAAAGAGGTGCAAGCATTTATGGGACATTGTGGATACTACCGTCGATTTATCCACATGTACGCCATAAATGCCAAACCCTTGTATGGACTGCTGACTCAATTCACTTGGACTAAGGAATGCAAAAAGGCATTTAACGAGTTAAAAAGGTGACTTAGTACGGCTCCAATTCTAAAAACACCGAATTGGAACAAGCCTTTTCATATTCATGTGGACGCTTCTAATTATGCAATAGGATGTATATTAAGCGAGCCAGCAGATGAAGGAAAGTTAGATCACCCAATTGCCTATGTAAGTAGACAATTGAATCAAGCTAAAAGGAACTATACAACTACAGAGCGAGAGGGATTAGGAATGGTCTATGCAGTGAAAAAATTTAGACACTATCTCTTAGCCAACAAGTTCAAGTTCTTCATAGATCATCAAGCTTTATTGTACCTAGTCAATAAGCCGTGTAACACGGGAAGACTTGTGAGATGGTTTCTGCTATTGATGGAGTTCGATTTTGAAGTAATAGTGAAAAAGGGAAATACCCACATAAGAGCAGATCACCTCTCTTGATTAACACATGGAGAACCACCAAGTGGAGTACCCGACGACCTTCCAGACACTTACCTGTTTAATCTAGAAGTGTGTCCAAAGTGGGCAGAGAAACTAATTCCTATACTCACTCATGGCCCACAACACTCAATCAATAAAGAGAATAAAAAGGAAATTCTGCAGTCGAGGAATTTGTACATTATTGCAGGAAGTGTGTACTATAAGGAACCCAATGGTGTACTATCTAGATGTGTTGAGGAAGATGAACAAGTGAAGTTAATTGAACAAGCTCATGTGAACAAATGGAGGACACACCAAGGAATTCACAGAACTCTAAGAGAATTGAAACGATTAGGAGTATATTGGCCTGATATGCCTAAAGTTGTCCATTATTATGTTAGTAGCTGTGCAGAATGCCAGGAGACCACCCCCCAGGATCATACATCCTTACCTTTCTCTACAATAGTGCCCAAATGGGGTGGAGCACTAGTGAAATTCCTAAAGACAGGAGAACATGAGAAGGGAATTAGCTTGGCAAGGAAGCGATCCCTAGAGGAAATGAGCAAGGATTATGTACTCATGGGAAGACACTTGTTTAAGAGAGGGAAAGACAATCAATTACGGCTATGTGTACATGAAGGAGAATATTTACCCATATTGAAGATAGCACATGCAGGTGCTGCAGGAGGTCATTTTTCAGCCGAGAGAACCATAAAAATGATCCTCTTTGCGGGCTTGTGGTGGCCAACTCTACATATGGATGCGGAAACCTATGTGCAAAGTTGTGAGACATGCCAAAGGGCTAAATACCTCATTCGGAGAGATGACATGCCATTGAGACCTATGGTCTGTGCTAGAGCATTTTCCAAATGGGGTATAGATTTCATAGGACCCATTAATCCACCAGCCAAAGGGTCTCATGCCGAATATATCATAGTAGCCACAGATTATTTGACAAAATGGGTAGAGGCAAAGGCTACTAGAAGAAACGATTCTCAAACCACTGCTAAGTTTCTTTTTGAGCATATAGTCATTCATTTCATTGAGATTGTGAGTGACCGAGGAACGCACTTCATTAATGAAGTAATAGAGTCTTTAATGAATGAGTTCTTAGTGATCCATAAAAAATCAGCCCCATACCACCCCCAAGCCAATGGTCAAGCGAAAAATTCCAATAAGGTGTTATGCACAGTATTGACAAAGATCGTCAATAATGGGAGGTCTGATTGGGACAAACAATTGCATCATGCAATTTGGGCCTTCTGAGTCGCTTACAAGACTGCCATTGGAACTACCCCATTCAATCTAGTATACGGACAAAACGCAATCTTGCCAATTGATTTTTTAGTACCCACTTTGAGAGTAGCCCAGCAATATGAATGGACAGGACATGAATTATCCAAGCAATTAGACCAAATTAAGAAGCTACATGAGACTAGAATACAAGCGGTAGCATGTATTTATGCGGCTAAGCGAAGACAAAAGGCATATTATGATGCACACATAAAAGACAAGGGACTAAAAGAAGAAGACTTGGTCCTAGTCTACACCTTGAAGCAACATGCCAAGAAATTACAAAAACATGGATATGGACCTCTAATCATCAATAGGATTTCTACGAGTGGAGCAGTTAATCTAGCTACTCTAGATGGAGATGTTCTTCCTAACTACATAAATGGATGCCATGTAAAACGATATATGGAGCCATTGACAGATGAAATGCTAGCACGCCTCGTAGGTGTGCAAAATAGGAAGAAAGAGGAAGAAAGGATTAGAGAGGAGGCACGGCAAGAAGCCTCGGAGCGTATTAAGAAATGGAAGGAATGGTTAAAGCAAAGAGATGAACGGTATCTCCAAGGAGAAGAGCCTATTCCCATGGCTAATTACCAAGTTCATAAGTCTGACACGACCAATGTCAACATGTCCCAGCTTATTTAAACCTAGGAATTGGAACAATGGAGTACCGGCTGATAGATGCCTTGATAGACTTAGGAGCAGGACTCAATTTCATACGAAATATGGTCACCCAAGATCTTCAAATGGTTATGACACCCATGAAAGCACATATGATAGGGGTTGGAGGTCAAGCCATAACATGCATTGGAGAAGCCATAGTATCCCTCCACCTAGGAAATTCAACTATGGAACAACGAGTTCTAGTGTGCAGAGATGAAGATTTAATAGAAAACTTGATACTAGGACAAGACTAGATCATTGAGAATGAGGTAAGCATCCACCTAGCGCAAGGATACATTTCAGCCAAGATAGGGCACAGGGAAATCTTTAGTCTATTAGGGGAGAAACCCTCACAGAGACCGAAAGTCATCGAAAGTGTGGAACAACTCAAAGAAGAACACATAGAAAATGATTCCAGCACCAATCACTCAGAAGCAGGTCCGAAAGGAGAAGAGATTTCAAACCCTAATATATCCAAGGGTGAAGTGAATTCACTTTACTCGATTGATGAACAGAAAGAAACCAAGGAGATCCATACTCTTAGAGTTTCTGACATAAAAGAACGATCACCAACTTGGAAAACCACTCTCAACTACTTGCATTCGGGAAATGTGAGCTTCAAATGGCTGCACAAGGACTGAGTGAAGGAATCAGAGATTGCAACACTAGCTCATAGGAGGAAAAGCTGGGCAAGAACTCTTCTTCATCGAAATCCAAACCAAAACAACTCTTGCAAGTATGGCTTCCTAGGCCTTTTATTAAAGCTCAAAAAGCACGGCAACAAATGTGGATTCCCAGGAAGGTCAGACAAGCGGCCATTAAAGAGATAGACAAGCACGAGGAAACATTATATCAACAGAACAGTGCCACAAGGACTAACGAGCTTCGTCATAGATACCTCAAGAGAAGAAACCCCACACCTCTGATAACCAGAAAGAGAAGAGATACACATGGTGCACGGCACAATGAGACAAAAACAAGGTTTAATACCTCTACTACGAAATGGATCTGGAAACCCAAGCAACAACAAGGATTGGAACACCAGAACCACAAAGATTTCTGTTGCACTCATGAAGCTTCCAATGCACCTAAAGTATGCATGATAGGGCCACAATACAAGGTCAGGCATTCGGCACATGATGTACTTAAGAGAATTAGTGGTGCACATTTTCCAATGGGGAATAGGTCATAGCTTCTACTTCCTAGGAATGGACCTACTATGTAAATCAATAAATGCTTCGGCTATGCTGATCCTTGTCTTCTTTCAGAAAAGAAAATGAAAAATATGTGGTAAGAGATCTTACTTATGCAAGCAAGGAGAACAGAGTGATGAAACGAATGACATGTCACTACAATACATAGCACTAATGCTATATCTTCTACTGAAGCTAATGCTCTGTTCATTACAAGTGCAGATGGCCTCCGAAGATTCTGAAGCAACCATTCAGGAGGAAATGATGGAATTTCCTCTACAAAGCGTGACTAAAGCAAAGGGACAGTGGTTTAGAGAGGATCAACCGGCTCGGGATTATCTATTCCTAGTGACCATCAAGATCATGGACATGGATCATCAGTTCCCGGTTATGTCCCAAGATTTTAAAGTGGTACATGAGCTTCCATCTACCATTGACATCATGGAGAAAGTGGGCATCCACAAATATTTTGAATTGCCAATCTACAAACCCGACTTTCAAAGGTTCATGCAAGTTATGAATATGTTACACCTAGCGCTACATGATCCATTGGTGCCATAGGCATGAGTCATGGATGCAGTAGGTGAATGGGTAATAATCCAATTTACACATGATTTAATCAAAGAAGCTTTTGGATGGGAGAAAGATGGCAATACGTTATTAAAAGAGGAAAGTCGAGGGGCAAAGACCAGGACATTTATTGACATTAATCGCACAGATATTGAAGAAGAAGTCAGACTCATTCATCAACACTTTTGTTTCCCTAACATGTTTGAACTTCATCAGCATTACACAAGGATCCGAAGCACTTGTTTTTTATCTTTCAACTATCCCCAGCCGATTAACAATTATGGCATACTATTCACAGGTTATGTTCTTGCCAAGCACGTATATGCAGACATTTGAAGAAGCATTTTTCATTGGCTTTGAAATTGATTCAGAAATTTTTGTAAAAATGAAGTCAAGACAGTGGAAAAAGTTCATGATATGTCATGCCAATCTGCTTAATCAACGAGAGCAAGCTGCAATACAAACGTACTCACGTCGCCACAAAAAGCCTGTCGGGGACGACACAGTTCAGGAGGAGGGACATGTGGAAGGGGAATCAAGCAAAAAGAGAAGAAGAAGAAAATCAAGGAATAAAGTTGCTCAATGAGGAATGAAGATCATCAAGACAAAGAACAACTCTCTGCCCAAAGCCCCGAAGGGGCACGCATCAGGCAACAATGCCAAAGGCCCAGGTCCTGAGGAGTGGAATTAAAGAAAGATAATAATGAGGACATTTCATGGGAGGTTGCACACAACTTCCTCATCCACTAGGAGCTGGCAGTGAAGCAAAACAAGTCAAGGAGAGAGACAGAACACATAGGACGCTTCATCGGATAAGATAACTAATTGTCTGAAGGTCCTAGGTATCTCCTCGTACGACTTTTTTTTTTCTTTTCTTTATTATCATATGCTTCTCCTGTAATGGCCTCTCTCTTAGGCATTCTTACCAAAATTTTTTGATCTTCAACTTCATATTTCTTGAAATTCTCTGGTACTTCGAACAATGATTCCTCCTCTTCTTGTTTCACTACTTTTCTTTTCTTCTTCTTTTGAACACCTTCACTTCCATCCTTTGAATTTACAGTTCTTCTTCTTTTTGGGTACCTACTCCTACATCTTCTAGATAGTGCTCCTCTGAACTAAAGCAAATATCCATCACAATGGACTCTAGATCATCCTCCTCTTCTTCTATGAAATCACTAGGGTCACATTTTTCTAGCAAGGGCTGACACATGAACACTAAAATATCATAACCCTCCTCATCACAGTGATATGTCCATTGTTCTTCAGTGATAGCAATGTCCATGGTGGCTAAGATTTCTGCCCAACCATGAGGCTCAAATTCCTCATCTGAAAATATCATCGATGTGTAGGCTGGGTCTCTTACCGGTCTATCTCCTTGAGAAGTTCCTTCTTCTCTTGATTTTAGGCGTTTTTCCTCTTCCTTTGCAAACTTGCACATCCATAAGTGAGTATCTTCATGCATCCACGATGGGTCATGTGAACTTTCAGAATGCACAGAGATTGAATCTTCTTGCACCTTGTGGATAGGATTCCACTGTAGGGTTGGTACATCTCTGAAGTGTAATCCTTCAAATTGACCTTGGTTGTTACCACCAAGTGCTGTAAGTACAAGGAATTGGTTCCCCAATCTTGTACAATTTGCAATTGTCATGGGAAGGGTCTTCCTAGGATCATTTCATAGGCATTGGTTTTACTAAAGTCACATATAGCAAAGGTGTGCTCAAACTCTACACCACAAGTGGTTAGAGTTATCCCTTCTAACAATCCTAGAGGTCTTTCAACATGACTATCAGCCATCTGAAGTTTCATTCTAGTTGTTCTTAATGCGAGTTTAGCCCATTGCTTCCACAAGGAGGTGGTCGCAATAGCAACACCAGCACCTGAATCTACGATTGCTTTGGTTGTGTAACCTTGGTAGGTCATCGAGAGATAAGTATTACCTTCTTCACCTTCACTCATGTCCCCTATTTTTTCTAGAGGTATCTCTGGTACTTTCTGCTTAGAGCCTGCTTTTGAGATCTTGGAATCAAGTTCTGGAACTTGATTTGCCACATGATTCCATAACTTAGGTTTTACTTTGAGAAGCTCTTCTAAAGTCTGATGACACTAAACCTTAATGTTCTTCACGACTTCAGTGTTTCTTGGAGCCACCCAATCTTCATTTTTTATCAATATTGTGGGAGCTCTAATCTGGAGAGATTCAGATTCCCATGGGTCTGTGAATTGTGGCAACTCTTGTAAAGAATTGGATTCAAATTCTAACCTTTCTTCTTCTTGTTGATCTACTTGGTCTCCATAAATAGATGGAATGTCTTGTGGAAATTGATCATGAAGGTCATCAATCTCAAGAATAGGAGGGGGATTATCCTTCTCCTTGTCCCATTTCTCTTCTTGTATTTCCCCCAAGAACTTTTGAGAGTGTTGTTGAATTGAAAGAGGTTCTCCATCATCTACGGAGTCAAAACATAGACTTTCTTTGGTGGTGAGCTTCCTCTTTCAACAATTGGTTGAGCCTATGGAGGTAAAGAAACTTGCGGTTTATTTACCATCTGCTCTAATCTATCTAGTAAGCCCTGGAATTGCAAACCCGGTGTAATAGAATCTATCTGATTGAACAATTGTTTGGCCTTGAACATAGCTTGAGCTAGTTCCACCATTTTTATGCACATTTTTGTCTGTTCAATCTCTAAATCTGCTCTAGGGTAGCTCTATCTAGGTTTGTAGGTATTGGCCCTTCTTGAAGTCAAGCCTTGTATACCTTGAACATCATGTCCAAGTCTTCTAGGGTTGGATCTACAAGAACAGGCCTTGGTTGTGGTCTATTTACAATGGTTGGTGAGGTGGTATGAGGTGGTGTGGATTGAGTTTCGACATGCGAGGGATTTTGAGAGGCAATATCTTCTATTTTTGTTTTTGCATATTTCAGGTGTTGCTCTAGTTCGGATAACTTTTTGGTCCACTTACGATTGGCCTTCTCCCTAGTATCCTTCCATGTTCTTGTTTTTCTTTTACTAGGCTCTTGTGACTAACTTGGCTCTGATTGCTCAACTAGTTTAGCTTGTTGTAAGGTGTTTGCCCTAGTAACTGCATGTATAGGAGCCACATTACTGCTACTAGAACTTGAATCCCCTATTAAGCCTACTACATTAATGGGTGTAACCTTGGGTGCACTAGAGGGATTCCTGGGACAATCTCTCGGGAGCTGTTCTTTGCCACACTCAGGACAAAAGCCTTGTATTGTGATGTTCTGCCCTTGTCTTGGAGTTGCTGGGTGGGGACATTCGTGAATGACATGGTTACCCTGATAATCTAAAACATGGTCCTCCAGGGGCTTGTGGTCCCGTTTGTTTCACTTGGGGTCTGGTGTTAGGATTCGTATACATGAGATTAGCATATTTTGGTCCATAAGGGTTTTCATGTCCCTCATAATCGTAGTATTGCTTCTTGTAGCTCTAGTCATATTCCATCGGGCTTGCTTGATAATAGTATGACTCTCCTTGGGTCTGATCAAAATTTTGATTTGTTGTTTTGGAACTAGTCAAAGGTGTCATTGGTACTAGGGATTTTTCTAGGTTTTCTTCTAGTTGGGAATACTTTACTGGAACTACATTCTATGGGTGGGGTGGTTCTTGTCCTAGTGCAGCTTTTGATTGGCCATATCCTCCATGTTCATACGGTCTAGATGCTCCTTGTGGTCTTAGATACGGTTTATTCCTAGAAACTTCTCTACCTTGGTCTCTAGGATGGTATCTGTATGGCCCATATTGGGATGGTACAAATGGTCATGGTTGTCTATTAAATGGATAGTTTTTGGTGTTGTGGTTGGTGTACTTCTGCTCAATGTAAGAGTACATGTTAAGCCCCTGAGTTGGTTTTCTATCGTAAGGGTAAGGTTGTGGTAACCCTAATCCTTCTCTGGTGCAAACATGAGATGGGTGATCTCCACCACAAAGTGTGCAACTTCCTAACATTGGCACTCTCAAGGGGGGTTCTAGTAGTTCCTTTGTCCTTGTACTCCTAATTTCTTGGCCACTAACTCTGCCAATACCTCCACATTAATCGAACCTGAAGTCTCATTGCTCCTTGTATCCTCTGATTTGGTAGAACTTTGTGTGGTTTTGAGATCCTCAGTTAATTTGTCTTTCAAATCTATGCACTCTTAAAGACACTCACTCAGTGTTTGCAATCATTTTATGTATACTAAGATTCTCAATGTTTTGTTGGTTAGACCTTCTAAAAAATAGGGATATCATTTTTTGTGGAGAAGCTCTCTTTGTCACAGGGCATCGGTCTACGTAATGATTAAATCTTCTTGCTGCATTTTTTACTGTCTCATTAGGATCTTGTTTGAAACTATATATTAAGGATGACGAATTGTGCTTAGTCCCTCGCTTAGTGAATTCCCCAATCACTTCTTGGAAGAATTGTTTGATATGGCCAACACAACTTGGATCCAAGGATTCAAACCAAGTTAAGTCTATTCCCGTGAGGGTTAGCCCAAAGGATTCATATTGCATGAGAAAGTCATCCACTTGCTCTGCTCGCAACACTTGCTTGAATTCTGCAATGTGGTCATAGGGCTCTCATGTGCCATCGTAATGATTTTGCATACACTTGGCCACTTGGATTGGTCTCAGTCTTTTGTCTGGCTCTGAGGATTGAATTATGATGGGAATAGGGGGTTTCATTGGGTGCATTCCAATTCCTACTCCTGGGGTGGTTCTGCTCTAAAGGTGGGTCTATTCATACTTCCCATTCCTTGGCTAGTTTGGCTATGGGGGTTATTTCCTGGCATGGTGAATTGCATCGATGGTCTATTGGGTATATTACATTGGCTCGTTTGTCTTGACATCCCATTTTCCATTCTTTGTTGGGTCTGGAATGGGTTTTGTGAGGTAGTTTCCTGATCTCGAGGAGGAAATATAGGCAGACCCACATGCTTTAATCTTGACCCATCCGCTTCATCTACAGGCCAATATCTCCTTTGATTTTGGTCTAGGTATATAACTCTAGATGGATTTTCCAAATCCCTTAACTTGTATATAGTTATTGGGCTAATGCCTTCTCCTTGTGTCAGTGAATCAGTTTGTAGGAGTAGGTCTGATCCATGTACTAAGTACACATCCATCAGATAGTCATCTTGGGGTATCCTGTCCCCTCGCAAACCTTGAGTCATTGTTGACTTTCCCCTAGGGGTAGTCATTGTATCTCCACTATTGGTTCTCCCAGAACTTCCTTGTCCCTCCAAATCTCCTCTATCATTAGTTTGATCAGGGTTTTCGGTTATTACATAGATCTAGCCCATCTTGTCCATGTAAACTCCACCTTTGTACTTGAGAGCTGGTCTTGGAGCTATTTCTAATTCTGTAGTGTTTATCATCCTTGCTACTGACCTACGTAGACTGTCGAGGTAGATGGGTATTCATTACAAGTTAGTGGATACGTAGTGAAGAGGTATTCGATATTCCCCTTCCATTGTAGACATAAAATCTTCCCTAGGTACTAAACTATGCATGTCTTTAAGATATTTCTGACTCACTTGTCTGTGAACTCAGCACGTAGTGATAACCACTGAGTTGTGAGCCCACGACTTGGTTGTATGGTAGAGACTAGCCTCTGATGCTTTGATAATTTATCTATCTTTTCCTAGGTGTCTACTTGATCTTAGGTTCATATGCCTTGCCTACAAGTCCAAAATTTTCCTTTGTATTGCTCAAAATCCTTTGGAACCCCTTGCTTCCTAGTCCCACCTAAGGGTCAACTTCAAAATACTATATCTACAACTCCACGTATTAGTTTTACCATAATAAGTCAATTTTTTGTAGTACTCAAAATGAGCTTTCCAACACACCCAAAATCACACCAAACGGATTTTGTATGAGAAAGTTATGATAATTCAAGGTTTTGGGGGTTAAAATAGGGAAACAAGGCCTCTCGGGAATTACTTTAGAACAAGCGATACACAATACTATGCCTGAAGAGATGATACTAGACGGTCGCGATATGATACTTGTCTTCGGACGATACCACCTCAGGAAATACATGATACCACCAAGGGCGATACCAACTCCAATGATACGATAGTGCTCTAGACAATACGATACCACGAGATCTAGGCACGATACAATACCAAGTGTCTGACGATATGATACCACTTGACCTCATGATATGATACCATGACTCACCAGATGATACCTCACTTCTCAGGATACGATACCTTCTAGGTGATCACGATACGATACCACTCCAACTGCGAAACAAGGTGCTGTTATCGGCCTCCGGATTGGAAGTGTATAACTGAAATCTTGTTTCACACGTATGAAAGGTTGTTACGCAGACACTTTGTAATCTTTTATATAAAGCAATGAAAAGAGATGCTCAGTGACGTTCGAGAGATCACCAGACAGTCTGTCTGGGTGATTTGTCTGTGGCGTTACTGTGTGTCGAGTTGGTTAATTTAGAGTATCTTGTCTAAATTCTGAGTATTCTATGTATATCTGTGTCTCGTCTTGTCTGTTATCTATTGGTATCCATTGCAGGTGTGAGTATCATCTACATCCAGTAGATAATTCGGTCTGTTGTCTGTAGTGAATCGTCTGCAAATCCTTATTGCGATTGTTGTGTTAAGTTCACGTATTGCGGTAGTACTCGTTCTTGGAATGTTCTGCAAGTTTTTTGGTGAAGTCTGTGTAACTGTGGTAGTGTTTCTAACACTGTGCGAGATCGTGTTGTCTTCAGCATTGAGATCTGTCATCCTACGGTAAAGGTTAAGCTACAGTAGGATTTATTGGGTTGCGTACTAAACCTTCAGTACGGTGTATCTGAAACACTTGAATTCTCTATGTCTTCGGACATTGGTCAGATTGTGGTACCCATTCGGTAAAGGTTGAACGATTACTCTCGTCTCTGGTATTTTCAGTAAGTTTATGTGCAGATGCAATATAGCCTCTTAGTGTATGTGGTACACGTTGGCCGAGCTAAACTGTGAACTGTAAATGCCTAAGTACCACAGGATCTTGATAGAGCTCTCAGCATCCGTATATTGCTGTGTGTAAGTGGTTAGTTTGGGAACTAAGTATAGGGCCTCTGTCTAACAGACCCCTTCCACTCCCAAGAACCCAAATAACGTTTAAACGCACTTCTAACAGTTAGAATACAGCGTTTTAACACTGGCGCCGTCTGTGGGAAGGTGGCAACAGATCAGATTGTTGCAAACCAGTTGTGGAAACGTGATTGTAAATTATAAATCCACAGTAATAGTACGCGATTAGTACAAAAGATGATACATGCCGGTTACTCGATCCGGTGAAACGTATCCAAAGAACCACCAGCCTGGGGTACTTAATTTGCTAAGGACGACTCCGGGAGGTAGAAGTACAGCTAGGTCTAACCCAGTTGTCAAGAAAGTAAAGAACGTTAGTAGTGATTCTGGTCATATTCCGGTGGAACGTGCTACGCCTCTGGTAAATTCAGGTACGATTTTGGCACAGTCTGTCGAAGATATAGTAACTCCATTATCTACCAGGACGCAGCCTGAAGTTAGTTTAACAACATTGGGTAAAGATTCAAATTTATTTACGACTATAAACACCTTAGCCAAAGAAATTAGTGAAGGAGAAAAAGCACCTTGTTTTGGTGAAGATTCGACACCTTCCGGTGTTGCTCCAGTACCAATTGCTGAAGGATCACAGTTTTTCGGCGACGGTTTACCAGTTCTTGGTGAATCTTCAGCCCAATCACCACTATTGGGAGTAAGCTTCCCTACATTTGACATCAAGAAGGAAGGTAGCTTGTTCGAAACCGAGATTCGAAACATACTGAACAAGATTATCGAACCGGAAAGTGCACAGGCCGACGATACAGATTCCGATAGTTCAGATATTCAGCCCTGGGATACAGAAGATAGTCACAATACAACCATCAGAGCCATGAACGGGCAACAACAACAACAACAGCAGCAGCAACAACAACAACTATGCCCACCAAGGCCGACTCCAACCGGAGTAACGTATACTAAATTTGGTGGATTCCCAGGAGATGACCCAGATGCTCATGTACACACATTTGAGATAAGTTACGTAGTGCTCAACCATCTACCTGATCCGGCGTATAAGGCTATTGTTTTCCAGTTGACATTAGTTAACAAAGCAGCTAGATGGCTTACAGAATATGATATTAACCATTTTGGCACCTATGAAGCAGTAAGGGATGCATTTTTGCAGAGATTTAGGCTAAAGAAGAATCCAGCCAAAATTTTTGACTACCTGCAAAACAATAGACAGAAGATAAATCAAACAGTACAGGATTACGCCACTCTATTCAGGACTCATTTGAGGCAGTTACCACCAGCACATGCCAACCTACCGGATGACATTATTACTCAATGGTTTATCAATGGATTGACTCCGCAACTTAAACAGATTATGATCATACGCTGTGTAGGAGCTATGACGCTAGATGCTGTGATCGCAATGGCTTTGCAACTTGAAAACAAGGTTGGCGGATTTACAGAAGATCTGGAGTGGTTAAAAGCAAATAGAAATATCGCCGAAGACCCGACCAGACATATGTATTGCACTACATGCAAGAATTCAGGCCATACTAGTGCCACTTGTGCACTTAATCAGTTGTTTTGTGCTATCTACAACACTATCGGACACACCACCGAAAACTGCGCATATAACGCCAAAGTACAGGGACAAGCAACTGTCAATGCAATTATACAGGAACCAGGACAGCCAGCCAATCACTACGTACCACCACAAATAAGAAACAACCAGCAACAAGGTTATCGAAATTACAGAGGACAGAGAAATAATAACTACAATGCAAACCGCTGGCAGGCCGGACCAGCACCGGAAAATCCCAATTTGCCACCACCGCGCTGTCATTTTTGTGGTGAATTTGGTCACATTAGAAGATTTTGTAAGGATGCAGCTGAGTATGATCAAAGGAAGAAAGAACGTCAAAACCCCATGACTAATATGGTACAAATCACACCAGTAGAAACGCATGTTGTAGTAATTCAGACCCGATCCGGTAAACAACTGCAACCAGCAGCAGAAATATTTGAACCAGGCATACGTGAACAACAAAGGATGTATGATAAGGCTAGTCAATGGACCACTGCAGAACCTCCAATGTTCCCAGATCTTATTCCGGTGACCCAAGCTCCGTTAACCAAGGAAGGAACACAAAAACAGGATTCTAATTCAGTAGCAGGCCCATCATCTTCAGTAGGCACATCATCTTCAGAATCTGTGGAAAATACAATCCAATCACAAAAGGCCTGGGAAATTTTATCTAAAGCATCCATCACTCTTCCTCTGGGCCAATTACTTGCACTTGTATCGGGAGTTCGACAACAATTCCAACAACAGTTCAGCCTTGTGCCTTCTTGCATTCCAGCAACAGCAACAGTGCAACCGGAACCTGATTCTACGGTCGATCATTTGGTTCCTTTAATTACGATATGGTATAAAAATCATAAAATCACACAGGTACTAATTGATGGAGGATCTGGTGTCAACATTGCTACTGCTGCACTGTGTAAAAAGTTAGGGTGGACTGAAATCGAACCAGTTCAGTTTTTTGTCAGAATGGCCGACCAATCAAGAGTTCATCCCGTAGGACTTGTGCGAAATGTACCAATAACTTTACAAGGTACAACATTTAAAATGACCTTTGTCGTACTAGAATTACCGGAATCCACCCTTGATTATAATCTCCTTTTCGGCCATCCTTGGCTGAAGCACGCTAAGGTGATACAAGATTGGTCTGCACAGGAACTCACTTTCAAAGATAATAATCGTAAATACGTTGTAAAATTAGATGCTATACAACCTTGTGAGTTGCATGCTAGACCGTATTTTGCAGAACCAGTCCATATGCTAGATGGGTTGTCAGATGATGAAGAAGAAGAGTTTCTGAAAAAATAACATTGACTTGATCTCCCTAGGAACTGTTGATCTACAATCTGTTGTAGATAATTGGAATCCTGCAGTTTATACAGTGATGTCTATAACAAAAAAAGATACGAAAGAAGATAAGGCTACCATAGATAACGTTGATCTACAGCAACTTTTCAAGCCAGTTGAGGATACAGAGAAGCCTCGACAATTCTATGTTCCAGAAGATCAGCTGACCACCTACAATTTAGGGGATGAAGAAAATCCACGTCCTATTAAGGCCTATTCAAGAAATTTGGGAATTATTCAAGTCCCATTTATATTACCTACTATGTTAAGTTCTTAAGTTTGAGCCCAATATTGATACCCCATTTATTATAAAATTATCCTTATTATTGAAGTGTCAATTTAATATACTCCAATCAAGAGATAATAACATGTTGTCGTGTGTCAATGAGTGAAAAAGTAAAACATTGGGACATAAAGAACTGTCTCAAAATCCTATGTAATTCCCATTTTTCCTGAATAGGCCTTTATTAAGATAAAGGAAAGCTTACCTGAGTTATTTCAAGCAGATTTAATCCAACTACTTCAAGAATTTTCTAATGTATTTGCATGGGATTACAAAGATATGAAGGGTTTGGACCCGCGCATCTATCAACACAGGGTCATGCTGAAGCCGGAAGCAAAACCACTTAAGCAACCCAGCTACCGGATGAATCCAAACTATGCATCACAGGTAAAGGCAGAACTTGATAGGCTACTCAAAGTCAGATTTATTATACCAGTAGAGCATGCTGAATGGATCTCACCAATTGTCATTGTCCCTAAAAAGAATAAGCAATTACGAATATGTGTAGATTACCGGAAACTGAACGCAGCTACGGTGCCTGATCCATTTCCGCTACCTTTTCTTGACACGATGCTTGATAGAGTAGCAGGACATGAAATGTATTCATTCTTAGATGGGTACATTGGGTATAATCAAGTTAGAATGGCTGAACAGGATATACCAAAGACCGCCTTCATTACCAACTGGGGTGTTTTTGCATGTACTGTTATGTGGTTTGGATTAAGAAATGCCCCCAGTACGTTCCAAAGGTGTATGCAGGAAATATTTTCTCCTTACCTTACCTCTTTTATGCAAGTATATCTTGATGATTTTTTTATTTTCGGTAAGATGATAGCACACCTGATCCATTTACGGTGCTGCTTTGAAAAGTGCAGAGAATACAGACTCTGTTTGAACCCAAACAAATCTGTGTTTGCGGTTTCATGTGGAAAGCTGCTTGGCCACATTGTATCAGCACAGGGCATACAAGTCGACCCGGATAAGGTTGCAGCTATATTAGGAGCACATGTTCCTACTACATCAAACAAAGTCATGAGATTTATGGGTCAAGTCCGCTGGCATGGTCGTCATTTACGGTGGCTCGCTCATTTAGCCATTCCACTCAATCGTTTAATCACGAAGAAAAATTTCAGTTTTCAGTCGCCGATTTCGGTTGATTGCTGGGGAATTATACTATATGGATCACACTGGAGTTTTACTTTGTTGTATTCCACCACATAAAGTTAACTCAGTCATTAATTTGGCTCACTCAATTCCTTCTGGTGGCCATTTTGCTGCAGACTTAACACACCGGAAAATTCTGCAAAGTGGTCTTTGGTGGCCTACTATGTATAGGGATGTATCACAGTTTGTCAAACAATGTGATAATTGTCAGAGATCTGGACAGCCCCTGCAACGTCATCTTTTCCCTCTACAACTTGTCTTGCCATTAGAGCCTTTTCAGAAGTGGGGTCTAGATTTCATTGGCCCTATTACACCACTAGCAATCCTCAGTAATAATCGTTATATTTTGACATGTACTGATTATGCTACCAGATGGGCAGAAGCCTGGGCTTTACGGTCTGCCACAGCTGTTGCGGTAGCCAAGTGTCTACTGAAAGATGTCTTTCCACGTTTTGGCTTACCGTTGGAACTTGTTACAGATCAAGGCACTCATTTTGTCAACAATTTAATGAAAGTACTCACACATTCGTTTCAGGTCACGCATAAATTCAGTTCACCATATTATCCTCGTGCAAATGGTTTGGCTGAGAGTACAAACAAGACTTTGTTGAATATGCTTCGAAAACTCATTTTGGAAGCACCGGAAAGATGGGATCAACTGTTACCTGCAGTATTATGGGCATACCGGACTACATACAAGGTAGCAACAGGATTAACCCCTTTCAAACTAGCTTATGGATTGGAAGCCATAGCACCGATGGACATAGTTGTGCCAAGTTTACGAGTAGCAATCACTCAGAAACTGCTACCTAAAGAATCTCTGTCATTTCGGTTGGATACACTCAGAGAATTAGACGAGCATCGATGGCACAGTTTTTTTACTATTCAAGAAGTACAGCTAAGACAAGCTCGAACACAATATCGATATCTAAAGACTCCAATTTTTTCGGTGGGACAACTTGTACTCTTTTACAATGCAAAGTCGAATCGCTCTGCTAGCAAATTCAAGTTACGATGGTTTGGTCCCTACCGGATTGCTGAACAAGTGGGCCCAGCAACTTTTTGATTCACCACTTTGACCGGAATTCCTCTTCCAAAGGTGATAAATGGATCAAAGTTGCGGCCGTATCAACAAGCATCTAATCCACACTGAAACGTTTCGTGGTTGGCTGCGTCTTTTGGCGTTCTCTTTTCTTTTATTTTCTTTTCTTTTCTTTTTTGCGTGCTTGATACAATAAGTCTGTAAATATCTGCGTTTTGATACCTAATTATGCCAAAAGCCGCCTTGCCCTTTCCAGCTACTCATGCATGCACACCGAAGTTAAGAATTATCATCTCAATAGCACGCGATGATTAGTCATTCTTGATTGCTCTCCACTACAGCGCATCTACTTAACCTTTTCTATTTCGCCAAAAATTGCTATTGTGTTTGTGTGATTTGCGTCATCGTGTGTACCCTGTGTTCTGTGTACTTGTGATTGCTTTCTCTATTTGCGCCATGGAAGCTTTGGCTAACTATGCCGCTTTCCGTGATGGACTCCCTGCCGATGTAGGAGAGTTCCTGCGCATCCGTGGGCTATCCAATTTCGCTGAACTGCCTTGGCATTCAGTGGAATCCCACCCCTTCTTTGCCCAGATCATCTCCGCCATCGCCAACACACCTGCCACCGAGCAGAGTTGGCCGATCACCTCCCTACCATCCCGTACACTGATCACCTTCCAAACTTTCGCTGAGTCATTTCGACTCCCTTCGCAAGGTCGGGAAAATGGCCCGAACCTCCCCGTAGCAACAATGACACAATTATTTCCTAGGTATTCGTCAAACGAATATGCGATCCTTTGTCGACCGGAACCTGAAAGATCCGCCCTTCAATTCTTAGTAGCTACCCTAAACCTACAGAAACGTACTTATGGAATATATCGTCCCTTCTACTCCGCCATAGACTTAGCCGCCCGAGAACCAGTGAATTTTGCGTCCTATTTCTTCCACCGCATTCACAAAGAATGCGTAGCAATCATCAAACAGGTAAACAAGGAAGGAATGCCAAGATCGAGACTCCCTCATATCCTATCCTTCCTGTTTCCGGCCATCCTTGCAGCACAACCACCACCCAGAGGCCCGGTCCTACGACATGAAGAGTCTGTGCAATTATGGGAGGATGATGAAGAAGATGAAGAGGAGCTAAATCAACTCTTCCGCCGGAAGAGAATCAGGATCAGTTCATCTGAAAGTGAAGCCCAGGGATCAGCCGAAGGAAACAAAGAAGATGACAAGGAACAAGAAAAGCATGACGAAGAAACCTTCCATGACACCGCCACATCTATGCAGCACGAATCATCCGCGCAGTCATCTTCAGAAGGGCAACAAGAATAGGAGGATCACACTAAAACCGACACAAGCTCGTCAGAAGAGGCATCACAACAACAATCGGAGCCGGAAAAACAAAGAGATGAAGAACAGGTCGTTAAGGATATTTTTGACAAACTGCTTAGAGCAGTAGAATCCAAAATTGCTGATACCGCCAACACTCCACAACAAACCGTAGATAAGGTAACGCAGTCTCACTCTGTCCTTCCCACTCCCCCACCGGAGCCGCCACTCGACCCCATTATCCCTATCCAACCCATCCACCCCAACTAACCCACTGACTCTTCTTCCTCATCCCCCAACTACTCTCCACCGAACTCCCAGCAGCTGCTCACCGCGTCCTCATCCCAACCTCGACCTCAGCTGCCACTTCCTTCAATCCCTACGATCTCTGAACTTGCAAACATGGGCCAACTGTTAATTCAGTTATCACAGCAATTGCTAATCCAGATGAGAGAAGTCACCGATAATATTCGAAATGAGTTACAACATAAGGTGGATGTTCTAGAAGCAGATATCACGCCTCTACAGGAAGAGATAGATGCGGTCAAAGCAGAAAACCATCAGCTGCACTCCCAAATTACCCATCTCCAAGCCCAGCTTGCAAAACAACAGACAATTGCCGATCAGAGAGATACCGCACTGGCAGATCTCAACCAAAAGGACAAGTTACTAAGCGAAGCACAGGCCGAAATCAGTCAGTTAAAGCTAGATCTACAGGATAAAGAAGATGCCAGAGTAGCCTTAGGTAATTTATTAGAAGAGACCAAAGTGCAACTCGATGAAGTGGTACAAAAAGGCCAAGAACAGCACGATCTGGCAATGAAGACAACGGAAGAACTACAAAGATACGAGGATCAATTAGCTGATGTAAATAATATGCTCAAATGTTATTTGTCAAAAGAAGCTCAAACACAGAAGGTAATAACAGATCTCCGCAGAGAAAGGGACGCATACTCCAGAACCATCCAGTTCCAGAATCAAGAGATCGAGAGACGGGAAAATCAACTGGACAATCAAAAAGAAAGAGTAATCAATATGGAGAAGCAGGTTGCAGAAATGAAGATATCCAGAGATGTGGCTTTGTCCAACGAATTCTACCTACAAGAAGCTTTTCTGCAGATGCAAGCAGAGATTTTGCTCACCGAAGCCATCGCATTAAGTTCTGTAAGAGTAGATGCACAGCTAGTAGAACCGGACACCCTCAAACAAATGTTAGAAACTCTAAAGAAAAAGATCGCCTGCACCTTTAGATTAGCCAGAAATATGTACTTAGAAGGCATTATAGATGAACAGTAGTTTTGTAAAACCTGTTGGTTCGAGTCCACCGTGCGTGCCAGAGTGTTATCGGCTGCCGGATTGGAAGTGTATAACTGAAATCTTGTTTCACACGTGCGAAAGGTTGTTACGCAGACACTTTGTAATCTTTTATATAAAGCAATGAAAAGAGATGCTCAGTGACGTTCGAGAGATCACCAGACTGTCTGTCTGGGTGATTTGTCTGTGGCGTTACTATGTGTCGAGTTGGTTAATTTAGAGTATCTTATCTAAATTCTGAGTATTCTGTGTGTATCTGTGTCTCGTCTTGTCTATTATCTATTGGTATCCATTGCGGGTGTGAGTATCATCTACATCCAGTAGATAATTCGGTCTGTTGTCTGAAGTGAATCATCTGCGAATCCTTATTGTGATTGTTGTGTTAAGTTCGTGTATTGTGGTAGTACTCGTTCTTGGAATGTTCTGCCAGTTGTTTGGTGAAGTCTGTGTAACTATGGTAGTGTTTCTAACACTGTGCGGGATCGTGTTGTCTTCAGCATTGAGATCTGTCATCCTACGGTAAAGGTTAAGCTACAGTAGGATTTCTTGGGTTGCGTACTGAACCTTCAGTACCGTGTATCTGAAAAACTTGAATTCTCTGTGTCTTCGGACATTGGTCGGATTGTGGTACCCATTCGATAAAGGTTGAACGATTACTCTTGTCTCTGGTATTTTTAGTAAGTTTATGTGTAGATGCAATATAGCCTCTTAGTGAATGTGGTACACGTTGGCCGAGCTAAACCGTGAACTGTAAATGCCTAAGTACCACAGGATCTTGATAAAGCTCTCAGCATCTGTATATTGTTGTGTGTAAGTGGTTAGTTTGGGAACTAAGTATAGGGCCTCTGTCTAACAGACCCCTTCCACTCCCAAGAACCCAAATAACGTTTAAACGCACTTCTGACAGTTAGAATACAACGTTTTAACAGTGCACAATATGATACCAAGTTCTACACGATACGATACCACTTAAACGCAATCGCGATACCTCAAGGAGGCAATACATGATACTCAACAAGTATCGTGATACACGGGAGTTCTGGTATCGTGATACCAAAACTCAATCAGACATGATACTTGGATTTTTTGACACCCAAATTCAAAAACTTTTATGGATATGAATACCTTATGTCCTTCTTGTCAGTCTTATGTGTCTGTAGATGCAAAAACTCTCACCTTTTCCATGATATTGCACTCGTGATACCAGATGCAAGTCCTCTCATGTTGCATGACTGTCACTCAGTTTTTGGGGTATTCTGAGTGTTCTTCAACAATAATCTTTAGCTCTGCACCCCCTCTAGGCTTCTTGCTCGCAGCCACAAGTGAAAATGAAGTGAATGTACACTCGAACACAGAAAAAATATGAGAAGATGAAGGTGGGAGGAAATGGTGGTGATGGTGAAGATGAAGAGGAAGAAAAACTCAAAAAGTGAACTGAAAATGGTGATTTTTTTTTTACCTTCCAACGTTGCTACTCTATGTCTTATCGTCACATGCTCGTCCTCCAAGCTCTCTCCCTGACAAAGGTGCCAAATTTGGTGTCACTCTAGCACAATGGCAAGTACCAATGTGAGGAGATTCACCTCATAAATGTCAATCCACGGAGATGTGAGGACTATTATGAAGACTATGAGCAAGTGATGGCACAAGTGCACGAGGGACAAGCATGCACACATGTACACACATGCGCGCACAAAGCAAGAACAAAGAGTGGAACAATGGAAGGACTTCTATTACAAAAAAATCTATCACTAGAGCTGAAATCTACAACAAGTTAACCCCGAAAATGAGTATTTACAATGGTTTTTAGTGATAAAAATCACTATTTTTATAGGGATTTCTTCTAAAAATTTGACATATGCTTCTTGGAGTTCCTTACATGCTCCTTATTGTTTTACCACTTCCTTGATGCACTTCCATGCTTGTGCTTGACCTTGAGTGTCGACAGATATCTATAACCTTGATTATGTCTATAAAAAAAACATAATGAGGGTTACAGATATTAAGTGAAGTAGTAAGTTGACCATAACGCATAGTATTAATGAGAAAAAAAAAACTAGGACCCTCATAACTTTGAGAAATTGGTTTTAAAACCACAAAGTTAGATAAAGAATTCCAAAGGAGAAATGAAAGGGAGGGATAAAAAGTTTGAAGTTCCAAGAATGTAGTCTAGAACCATCCTTGTGGTAGTTAAGTCTATGAAGGTAAATCTACGGTACCTAGCCTTAAAGGGATTTCTTAAATGTGGAGTTTTACCTCTAGGATCTTATATCTAGGATGGGAAAGAAAATATTTCTAGCAATTTTTGGACACCTTCGATCATTTTATTCGTAGATTTTTAATGTTTATTTCTCTATTAACCTCAAGAATAACACTTCTCATGTTGTTCAAATGTTGGTACAATAACAAGTCTTGCTTGGTATGCTCTAAGAAGCATTTGTAAGCCTTTAGGCATAGAATACGCTAGAAGCATACATGCATGTTTGTGGTCCATTGAGTTCGCAAATTTGCAAGACCCTCAATAGGCCATATAATTTCAAAAAACCCCAAAATTCTTGAAGCTTCCACAAAGAGATTGGAATGTAAGATTGTGATCTTTTTAGGGGGAAGAGTGACATTTTTTTTATATTTCTTTTGCAAAGTTGGAATTTTTAGACTTTTTTAGAAAGAACACATAAAATTTATCCATAATAAAGCAAATTTGGAGACCATTATTTGCAAATGAGGTCATTTACTAATTTTCCTTGATTTTGTACTAATCGTATTAGGTTTCCTTCTACTCCGTTGATTAAATGGCAACAAAAGTTACTAGATTTAGATCTCATCCTTAGAAGATATCATGGTTCATTTGAAGTATGAAAACACTAATGGAAGGCTTCTAGAACACATTAATGAAAAAAATCCCATCAATTTTTGCCTAAAAACTAGGGAAACCACACTTTTCCATAGGAAACTTAAATCTCTTCAATGGGGAATCTTGAAATTTTTTTAGGCTGATTTTGTGCTTAAGGCACATCGCTTGAACCTTCTTGAAGATATTGTTGAACAAAATTAGCCTAGAAAATAACAAATCCCTAGGATATTTTCATACTAACTTTTTTTAATCAACTCTACAAATAATTCTTAATTGACTTTTTTAAAATCAACTTTTGCAAGTTATTTGGGGATCTTAGGATATTCTAGACTGCCTTGAGAAGCAAAAAATTCTTAGGAGTAGATTGTGGCTTCAAAGGATGGAAAATTGCTTCAAGAGAAGACATATCATTTTGCTCCACACTTCTTAAATTTTGATTGATTCAAAGGATGTTACTATATTTATATCCATAGGCTAAGGGCTAATAGATCAAGATGATTTCATGGAATATCACTTTGGATTTGTGATATTGGGCATGTTGCAAGCCACTATTTGGAAGTGGGGTTGTGAGGGAAAAAGGAGTCTACTCAAGGTACTCACAAGGATAGCTTTATCCCAATTTTTTATCATTCTTCTACTTATGGACTCTCCACTTCTAAAACCTAATCCTACCCCTAATGGTAAGATCAAGAATTAAAATTGACTTGATTTCATGCATTTGGATCCACGGAGAGCAATGGAGACTACACCATTCTCAAGTACAACCTACTATGCCAAATTGACTAGATGATAGTTGTAATCACTTTTGATGAAGATATGCATGCAGAGTATGGTGGAGGGTGAAATTTTTTAATTTCAAAGATAATAGATGCATTATTAATTTTTTACTTTCATATATTTTGGACACACACTTCATAAATCTCTTTATACACAAACACTTTGGATAAAAACTTTGTAGATATCTTTGTCCATTTAAACATTTTTATTAGTCATCTTTACTTTCTACTTGCACAAAAAGGTTCTCTATAAATTGGTAATATTCATGTGACATCATGGATGTTGCATGGGAACTCATCCTTAATGCTTTATAGCATGATTGTCACATGGTAAATGGAGTTCTCCTTGTTTGGGTAGATGAGAAACTATGAGCGGAGCTCAACGGTTGGGAGTTAGGATAGTTAAAAAAATCTCTATGTGCATGTATGTCACTTAAGAGACTTTAAGCGAGCTATCATGACTTCCACATCCTGTAGGTGGGTTGGTTAAGCACTAGCCTATTGAGGCATAGGTCCTGTGTTCAACCCCCCACCTGGACATGTTATGACTTTGGCCGACCTAAACCTATTGTAACCACTTGTGATGTTTTCTAACCCCTGCTTTGTGGGATATGGAGGGTCCCACGTGTATTATGCTCATTCATCTATACAATTGTTCTTTCAAAGTTAAAGCCCAGGGGAGTAGGTGCTTGCCAAACCTCCATTCAAAAAAAGGGAGGTATCATGACATTGGTATCAGACAGTGTTTGATCAAAAGACCTCGCATGCACATGAACTATAACTTGCAAGTCGAGGAGAGAGAGATCCAGGAATTGAACCCTCTCTATGGAAGTGTGATGAGCTATCCGCGTTGCCCACTCCCATTTAATGGCTATAAAGCGACAAATAGGCATATTATCTCTTTTGTGCACGCGTGGGAGGAAGACAATCTTCTCATATTTATATAGGTATTTAGTGGTTTTTGTATTGTGTTTTTAGAAGAAGCTCAACCTTGGGGGTTTGATAGGAGAATGTGTTTTATATATTTTGGAGAATAATTTTAATATTCATGGAGTACAAAGTGTAAGTTTTCTTTGTTTCAAGAAGAGGTATTCAATGTTTTAAGAAGGTCTTTCTTGCAAACTAAGATGGATGATTGGAGTATATTACATTAACCCCGATGGCCAATAAAAAATGACATGCATATAAAGGAGAAGAAGCACGTGAGTTCTCGAAGAACCCATCTTCCACCATTTACATAATTTGCAAGACTTGAATTCGATGAATCCTCATTTTGAGAGAGAGAAAAGAGAGAGTTTCATATGATGTTATATGGCATGGGAGTGATAGTTTGGAAGTTGAGTGTATATGGGAGGTAGCAGACACCACTTAGACGGTTTCCCACCTTTGATTTGTTCTCATATGATGCTTCTCAAAGGGAAGCATATGGGGAAGCAACAAACAGAGATGACCATGTACTAGTCATACATGAGGTTCAAGGGAGTCCGAGCATTTTCTTCTACCATTATGCACTTTTCATCTACATTTTTAAGGGGAAGGAAATGTCACATCATGGATGTTTCATGGGAGCTCATCCTTCATGTATTGCCCAAAACATTTCAAGGTAATGTGAACCTTGGTCTTTCCCCTTCCTCAAGCACCACAAGAGTTTAGATTAGTGGCAAGAGCTCTTTCGGTTAAGCGATCTCTAGGGGGAGCGAACTGAATGGGTGACCTCTTGAGAAGTATTAGGAACTTCCATCTTCCTTGATCATTGAGGTCCTCCCTCGCACACAGCCAATGGTGCCAACAGTGACTTTGGTGACTCGGATGATAAGGTATGCCGAGGTCTATGCCTTGGTCACTGCCTTAGTTGAGGAGAAAGCCTCGAGTTGGTGGGCAAGTGCTTGCTTCGCTCGCGCAAGAGGAACAAAGTTTTTGCATTGAAATGCTCTGATACTAGTGAAGTATTTCTCTGGGAGATGCATGATTGTGGACTCTCCTTCTCAAGATCGTTACAATGATACCCTTGCCGTAGAAACCCAAACTTTGGCACCTCACACAGTACTCTGCATAGGGCATGCAAAATACATAGGAAAACACATAGTACATAGACCACAAACACAAATTTCTTAGTTCATACAAATGTAGTCAAGCTTACAGTGACCAAGCCACCATATGTTGTATTAAAGAACATATACAAAAATGTTCGATGGCCATTTGGCCTTTCACATGGACATTAACGGTAACATGCATAAGACAAAAAGATCAAGGTGGTTTGGGCATTCTAGAAATTGAGGGAATGGCCAATAAATTGATTGCCAAATGGTTAATTAAAGTGTTGGAGCAATAGGGATGCCTCTTGGGCCAAACTGATCTTTAGAAACAAGAGCACTCTTATGCTAATTATGGGCATTCGAGGGTGGAAGGGTCTCGATCTTCTCACTCTTTTGTTCTCCACCTATCAGGTGACTCTCAGAGGCTCGAGCATAGTTTTCTCCCTATTGAAGAGGTGGAACAAGGTGAAATAGTATGTCAAGGTCAATGAAGATTGGAAATGGGCAGCCGGTATTAGACAAAATGATTTGATTTGGTTCCCTATCAAGGATGCCAAAGATGTTGAGTCTTGGACCCTCCAGAAAGCTACGATGCTTCGGAGCAAAGGTTTTCATCTATCGAAATACCTCTGAAAGCACGAAACATGCCAATGGAGTATATTTGAGGACATTGACTTGGCTAAAAGAATGGACTATGACGAATGGTGCTTGTTGCATAGTAGATTTAATGCTTGGGAGTGCTTGAGGACTCACCTCCTTATTGGGCATGACTCCCTCTTAAATGGATCACTGGCACTAGACTTGAAAAATTCTGAGATTCAAGAAGAATGTGGATTTTCGTGTCACACGTAATAGGAGATGGTGTCTGGATTGATCGAGTTTTAGGTGAGATTCTAAGTTCCAATCCCTTTGGCATCCCCTCATTGAAGTAAAAAAATTAGTTCTTGTATGGTAAATCCTCCACCAGGGAATTTGGACCCCTATAAAGCTAACAAAATTTGTGGAGCCCCTTTGTGGTGTAAATGATGTCTTCATGACAATGAGCAATGTCGGTCTGGCTGGCTCTTGGGAGAATCATTTTGTTGTAGGGGCAAATCAATTGGAAGCAATCATTACTGGGTGAAGCAATCAACTATTCCTCAACATTGTGGAATGCTATAAGAGGTGAGAACCTTTGGAAGATTTGGAAAGACAGGTGTGCCACCAATTTTGGTAGCCCTCCTAAAGAATGGTCAATCAAAAAATCTCTTTCCTTTTAGGCAAAAGAATATGCAATTGTAAGAAGTCCCCACCTTTTAGACATCATAGAGTGCTTTTCCTAGAGAGCAAGAAGATTAAAAGCAAGTGGGCCCCGCATGAGGGGGACAAAAGCCCTATCAAACTTCTTTGTAATGTTCTTTAGCAAGAAGAACCCGTGATTTGTAGGATTCGAGGTGTCCCATGGGTGCTAGGCCCATTCACTTGTGTTGGTGCAAGGACCAAGCCCACACATTTGGCTTGAGGTTCATATAGATATGAACTTCCATGGAAACCATTGCTAGTGGAAATTTATCCCTGTACTTTTGTAAAAGTCATTCTGACTTGAGAACATTTGTAATCACCTACCCAAAAGTCGTGGAATTGTTAGTTACAAAAGTAAACACTACATTGAGGGAATATCTCCTAGAATGAAGGATTACTTTTTAGAGAGAGCCAAAAGTTGACCAAATTCAAAATTGAATGGAACACCTATATAAACTTGCTTGAAAAAGTCGTGCTTAGTAGCTTCAATATCCGAGCTCTCCATTGCCGTTTTGTATGTGTGTAAGGCCTATATTGTAGCCTACACTATTCTCCATCATAAGGCTATGATTATCAAGCCTATGATCTTGTACAACATTGTTCATTAATACATTATACCTACATTGTTCATCTAGGATATCTCTGTTATAGTCATTTCTAACTGTCAACTTGTGCTGCTCATATCTCACTCATTTCTCCACCAAATTCAATTATCTATAGCTTGTTGGAATCAGCTACAAACAAAGTTTGAAGAAAATCCATTCAGCCAATTTGGAGAAAACTGCATCGAAGCACTCACTGGTCAAACTCTGCAGAGGTCCTAAAAAATCGGGGGTAATGATCTATTTGTTAAATTGATTTCTATGTGTGTAGTGGATCATTTCCAGTGATTCCACTTGGAATCATTAGCTTACTAAGCTAATTAGATACCTCTAAAAGGAATTTTTTCAATTCTTACTGTACTGGTAGCACTCAGCATTACAAGTAGTAGGTGTATGGTAAAAAATAGAAGGTTTTCATCGAGTCTTCTATTTGGAAATAGTCTGTTTTAATTCAACCTTTTCATACATCATTTCCAAAGTACATAGGCACTTTTATGGTGTATTTGGAAAGCTAAAAGGGCCCACATATCAACTCTGAAGTCACAAAGGGCTGGTACTAAGCAAGATTTGGTTGTACTAACTCATCACTTGAAGTGTCCATCCATCTTTCCCAACAGTGCTATCAGAGCAAAGTTAAGGTAAAATGGGAGATGGTTTTCCTTCTTTCATTGATAAATTGGATAGGAACAACTATCAAGCATGGTCTCTAAGGATGAAGACATACTTGCAAGGAAGGAGCCTCTATGGATGCATCTCAGGAGATGAGGAGATGCCCATATTCAGAAGCAAAGGACAACCTACAAGGGAAGAACATGAAAGACTCAACACATGGTGTGCCAAGGATACATTAGCAAGGTCTTACTTACTCAACTTAATCTTTGATTTTCTTCTTCCACATATTAGGAATTGTAAGACATCCCAAGAGACTTGGGAAACATTGTCTTCTTATTTCTCTTCCAACACAAGGGCCAGGAAGAATCAATTGTGGATTGAGTTCACCACTCAAAGAAAGCAACCTAAGCAAGCTATCTCAAAGTATGTGATCAAAGTTAAAGATGTAGAAGATCAGTTGGCAAGCATAGGGGAAGAAATTGAAGAGGAGAAGATTGTAAGGCAAGTTATCAATGGTATTAAAGCTGATGACAAATGGGAGAGCTTCACAACTGCCATGGATTGGTACTTGGACATGCAGATTCTAGACCTTACCACATTCATGGGGCAACTATTCACCCATGAATCCAATCTCAACAAGAATGGAGATTCATCAAGAGGTAATAGCTCTTCTGCTCTATACACTGATAAGAATAAGTCTAAAGAGAAAGGCAAGAACAAGAAGGTAGAAGATGAAGGAACTACATCCCAAGCCAACTATGCAGGGAGAGGTAGATCATCAAGAGGAAGGGGCAGAGGAGGTAAGCAAGGTAGGGGGAGACCTTATAACTCCTCACCATGCAATATTTATGGTTTATCAAATCATACTATAGATGAGTGTTTCAGGAACTTCAGAAATCAGAGAGGTAGAGGTTATCAAAGAGGTGGATACACACAATCAAGATGCAGATTTAATCACCACCAAGGATACAACAACAAATATAACAACAACTTGAATCAAGAGAGAAATTACCACAAGGTATACCCCTGAGCAGAATGGGGTAGCAGAAAGAAGAAATAGATTGATTGTTAAAACAGCTAGGTCAATGTTAAATGAGAAAAAATTACCTAACTACTTATGGGTAGAGAGTGTATCTACTGCCACTTATCTTGTAAATAGGTTGCCATCCAAATCACTTGATGGAATGACCCCATATGAAGCATGGCATGGTAGAAGACCTTCACTTGATCATTGGAAAATCTTTGGATGTGTAGCATATGTGCATATCCCTTCTCAGATAAGAGGTAAGCTAGACCCTAAGGTAGAGAAGTGTATCTTCATAGGGTATGATCTAAATCACAAAGGATACAGGTTCTACAATCCTTCAAACAAGGGATTCATGGTTAATGGAGATGTTGTCTTTGATGAAAATGATTCTTGGTTTGATAGTGAATGCAGGAAGGTAAAATTACCTTATGACTTGGAAGAGGAGTTTCCAAGCCTTACGAAGGAGGAGCCTACTTAGAATGAAGACAACAATTTAGATGATGAGGACATCATCAACCTTGAAGAGTTCAAAGCATGGAAGTCCAAAGGCAAACTCAAGATGAAGAAATTGGAGGATATGCGTGAATCATCCAACCAAGCAATCAGAAGATCACAAAGGGAGAGCAAGAAGCCAATCAGATATGGGTATGACACTTCCCTAGTAACTAAGCACTCTATTTATCTTGCAAAGGATTTATCAATTGAAGAACCAGCATCATATGAAGAAGCTAAGACTAAGGCAGAATGGAAGGAAGCTATGGATGAGGAGATTGAAGCACTCAAGGAGAGTGATACTTGGGAACTAGTACCAAAGAAGGAGTCTATGAAGGTAATTGGTTCTAGATGGATCTATAAGATAAAAAGAAATTCTGATGGATCAATAAGCAGGTACAAAGCTAGACTTGTGGCTAAGGGTTTTGCACAAACCCAAGGTATCGATTATGAAGAAACCTTCCCACCTGTGGCCAAAATGCCAACCATCATGGTATTGGTAAGTTTGGTTGCATCAAAGAATTGGAACATGTATCAGTTGGATGTAAAAAATGCATTTCTAAATGGCTAGATTTCAGAGGAGGTGTACATGTCACAACCTCCTGGCTATGAGGATCCAAACAAGGTAACATATGTATGCAAATTGAATAAAGCTCTTTATGGATTGAAGCAGGCACCTAGGGCATGGAACCATAGGTTGACTACATACCTTAAGAACCAAGGTTTTGTCATGAGTAAAGCAGATGCTTCTCTATTCATCAAGAGAAGTAATTCAGAGGTAATATACCTATGTGTATACGTTGGTGATATCATACTTACAGGTAATGATGCTAATGGCATCAAACAGATCAAGAATCAGATGATAAAGGAGTTCAAAATTAGTGACCTTGGATCACTCAAATACTTTCTTGGACTTGAGTTAGTCTATACTAACTCTAGCATTTAATTACTTAGAGGAAGTATATATAGGATATGTTGAAGAAGTTTCATTTGTAGGATGCCAAAGTTGCAAGTACTCCAATGGAGGTAAACCTAAAACTAAGTGCTCATGAAGGTGATGTACTTGAAAACATTGCAGGTTACCAAAGCATAGTAGGAAGCTTGAATTATGCTACCTTGACAAGGATTGACATTGCTTATGGAGTAAGTGTGCTAAGTCAGTTTATGCACAAGCCTAGGGCACCCCACTTGGAGGCTGCCAAAAGAATCTTGAAGTACCGTAAGGGTACTCAACATCATGGTTTGTATATCCCTTATACATCAGACTTGGACATTAAGATCTACTCAGATGCAGATTGGGCAGGATGCAAAGATGATAGGAGGAGTACCTCAGGATACCTTTCATTTGCAGGTAATAAGCCAATATCGTGGTCTTCAAAGAAGCAACCTACTGTTGCTTTATCTTCTACAGAGGCAGAATATACAGGATTGGCCAATGCTACTCAAGAGGCCATATGGATCAGATTGTTGTACATAGAATTAGGCTTGCATACTACATCTCCAATGATCTTTGGAGATAATACAAGTTCATTACACCTTGCAGCTAATCCCATTTATCATGCTAGGAGCAAGCATATAGAGGTCCACTATCATTATGTGAGAGAGAAGCTATTGAGCAAGGATATTCACTTGTCATATGTATCAACTAATATGCAATGTGCACATTTGTTGACTAAAGCATTAGATGGTACAAAACTTTGCAGGTTCAAATCAATGATTGAATTGCAGGATATTCATGAAGATTCAAGATGAAGACCAAGCCTAAATGTTTGGCTTGAGGGGGAGTTGTTGGTGCAAAGACCAAGCCCACACATTTGGCTTGAGTTTCATATAGATATGAAGTTCCATGGAAACCATTACTAGTGGAAATTTATCCCTTTACTTTTGTAAAAGTCATTTTTACTTGAGAACATTTGTAATCACCTACCCAAAAGTCGTGGAATTGTTAGTTACAAAAGTAACCACTACATTGAGGGAATATGTCCTAGAATGAAGGATCACTTTTTAGAGAGAGCCAAAAGGTGAATTCAAATTCAAAATTGAATGGAACACTTATATAAACTTACTTGAAAAAGTCACAGTTAGTAGCTTCAATATCCGAGCTCTCCATTGCCATTTTGTATGTGTGTAAGGCCTACATTGTATTCTACACTATTCTCCATCATAAGGCTATGATTATCAAGCCTATGATCTTGTACAAGATGGTTGATTAATACATTATACCTACATTGTTCATCTATGATACCTCTGTTATAGTCAAATGCTATTATGAGCATATTAGGATAGGAAAAAAGCTAAAAATTCTTGGAACACCATGAGGAATGTTATGCAAATAATTGATCTAGAGAAGGAAAAAATGGACATGTGTTGAAGAATTATTGAAGTTGCTCAGAAATTATTAGAAAAGGTACCTAATCCTTGTTTCTAAAACGTGTATGCTTGGTCCATCATTCCAAAAGATAACACGCTTGTGTAATTATACACATTTAGAGAACAGTAGTATTTATTGATAATTTTGGATTGGAAAATCTAGTAAGAATGAAAGAAACAATGTCTATTATCACACCACAAGAAGCACATATTGAAAATTTGGTCGCTAAAGACCCTATTCCTACTCCTAAGGTTCCATCTCCTTAAGTGCCCTTAGAGTGTTGAGAAGGAGAGGAGGCACACACCCAGCACATCATGCTCTCTCAAGGCCACATGGAGTTAACTTCTCAAAAAACTCTAGAAAAATCCAATGATAAAATTTAGAAGACACACATAATGAAAAATTTTCCTCACTAGTTGCAAATAATTTGGACTTTGATTCCAACCTCTCTACTATTGACAGACCTTGGCAAGAAGACTTATAGGATGAGGTTCAAGAAGAGAAACAAAAGATATTGGACATGATGGCAAAGCCTCCCTTCAATGAGGTAGAATCTAGAACATTGCAAGTATTGGAAAACCTAGATGTCTAGAGCATTCGCATTGTTAGTGAGGAATTTTTTTTATTGTGAGAATGCCACCCTAAATACTCTATCAAGGTATTTTAGACAATACAAAGATTCTTATAAGTGCAAAAAGAGCATTCTGATGAGATTCAAGAAGCAAAATCTACATGGCTCCCAAGAAACTCTAGATGAACTCCAAAGTTCCAAAGTGAAGTGTGCACCCATACTAGAGGAGCCAGTTAAATTGAAACCTCACTATTGGAATAATAGACCAAGGGATGCATGAGTAGATCCAAAGACTTCTAAGTTTGATACTTATATGAAGCAAATAACCCTGGAAAGGTTGTTTACAAGAAATCACACCACTAAAGCAATCATTGACTCAAGGGCTAGTGTAGAGATAGGTACCAAGTCCTAATGGACCAAGTGAGGTAAACTAGCACTTAACAAACTAGGATGAATCTTCAAATAGCATCTAGTCACATGAATAAACCTTTAAATTTGCTAGATTGCAATTATCCTACAAACCCATGGATTAGAATTTGAGCATACTCTAGCTATTTATGAATTTAGAAACACCAAAAATTATGAGTTATTACTTGGAAGGTCTTTCCTAAGATAGATGAAAGTTTTCCAAGATTGGGTTGGAAATGTAGTAGTGCACTTACAACACCAAGGCACAACTACAAGGATAGATCTGATCTCCAACTCGTATAGAGTGTGTCATGACTCTAGTGGAATGCCATCCACCAGAATGTCATGACTACATGAAGGAAGAGTCCTTTTGTTAATCAGAGCCCAATGAAGAAGATTGAATGCATGAGGACATGCACTTTTCAAAATCAAATTTTCTCAATGAAATAAAGAAAGTAGATAGAGAAATGAGACTTTAGATTGGAACAAGTGCAAGTTTGATACCCATGCTTTAGCATAAAAGAAATATTTCCCTTTAGCTTATAAATGTCTCATGACATAATCTCACATGGACATCAAGCCTAGAGGGTAGCTCTACTCATAAGCTCCCTTATGAGTGATCATGCTCTCTCTCATACATACACTTGGAGGAGGTATTGTATATCAAGCTTGGAAGGATTAGAGTTAGAGTGTACTATCACTCTTTGAGGTCTTGGAGGACTTAGATGTCTATGCTCATACACTTGGGGGCTCTCATAGTCTCTTGTGAGAGGTTTCTTTGGAGTCTATGTTCGGCCTAGGCCTTTTCATAGCCTTACTTATACTACCCATCGCTTACTATCTTTGGTGCATATATGTTGTGAGTATATTTATTTTGTTTTATTTGAAACATATCTTCTTCTTATACATATTTCTCATTAATTGGAGCATAGTAATTTTTTTACCATACTTTGTATCTTGTACTTGTTCTCTTGCTTATGTGTGTGTATTCTCTTATGTGTGCTATTTACTTGTGTATCCTAGCTAACACAATATTTTTTGAGTCTTCAACTTTCTTATATGTCTTGGTAACCATGTTAAAGTGATTCAACCATCCTTGCAAGTTTTACTTTCTTTCTTGCATTAAAAACAAGGAATATTAAAGACATACGAGCAATCTAATTTAAAGAATCTTTTGCTATGAGGATTAAAGAAAAGAATAGAAAACCATGCAAGTGCTACATTAAAAGAATAGTGGGTGCTTCAATGCTCATCTTTGTAAGTTTTGCATAGGTAACATTCACAAGGGTGAAGTTTTGCTACAAGGCTAAATCAACAAAGGAATGTGCTAGTATGATGAGCTTGCAACAACAAAATGACACCAACATCATCATCAACAATAATAGTTTTTCAAGTACAATCATATGAAGACTATGCATTTCAAGTTTCATTTGTGTTCCCTATAGTATAATAGATTTAGATATAATTGTTGTGTTACCTATAATTTAGGTGTGTTTCATAGTTAGTTGAGTGACAACATTTCACGTAATAAATATTGATTGCTCAAAAATGATGAAAAGCCTATCTTTGCATGCATGTTTATAGAAATATCATGTATGGACATTTATCATCGTATTAATTCAACTCATTTTTCATTGTATGTCAATTCATCAATCCATTTTGTATGTCCCCATGGAGATTCTCCTTAAGAAAAGAGGTTGAGCTTACTCATTTTATATGTGTTATCCATCAATCCTAGTTAAGTTACATAAAGGATTGTTGGGGGAAAAAATTATTTTGCCTATGCCTTGGGATGACTTCACTAGGATTTAAAAATATGTAGGTTCTTTGTGTGTGGACAAGAGAATCATCTTAAAGTTATACCTATGCTCTTAGGTTGTGGGATCCTTCATTTCCATTTACCACCTTGTGTCTTGCATCCCCCATGTGGGTTCACTTCTAAGTACATGATATTTATTATCTTGTATCTCATCTTTCAATTGATTCAAGCTTAGGGAGTTGAGTCCCACGCTCCCATTACAAGACCTAACTATGCATGTAAGGAATAAAAAGGAAGTAAAGAAAAATGATGGAAAGAAGAAAAACGCAATCATAATAGCATGAGTGAAGACTTATTTTATTAAAAAGGCAACCTAAGAGACAACATTTGTGTGTGCTTTAGACAATATTTTTTTTAGGCATGAAGCAAAGGGTAACATTGCCTAGAAAGCAGTACAAGTGGCCTTGATGACCCTTTATAGCGAGGGAGAAACTAAGCAAGAGTTGGGCAAGAGGCAACCAATGGCAACCCTTGGCAACCTACAACCAAGCAAACCCCAATAAAACTTGGCAACTAGGGAAACTTGGCAACCTAGGCAACTTGTTAGCAACTAGGACAACTAGCATGCTTGGGTGACTTTGATGGCTGGACAATTGAGCTGGTAGATGGGAAACAGAAACAAATGGGAACTTGGTTATTGACTAGGTGATTGAAGTAGATGGCAACTAGACAACTAACCAAGGAAATCTGATCTAGAAACTCAAGGTAGAGGTAGGACCCCATTCATTATGCACGAGCACTTGGCATCTCTAGCAAGGTGCAACTTCCCAAACAAGGACAACTACAATTAAAAGTTCCTCACCTTGGCCACCACGACTCTTGTAGTAGCTCCCTAAATATCTTCTATCCTCTTAGTCTATAAAAAGGAGTTATTCAAAACACTAAGGACACACATATCACAAGAGACACACCTAAAGAACCCTCAAAAGGAAGTCCCTACTAGTTGGTGCTAGCCAGAGGATACCCTTGAGAATCAATTGGAAGTAGTAAAATGGTTGTATACTTCTATTTGACATATGAATTATTAGTTCATATGTATCTGTAAGCATCATAGCATCTTTGGATGAGTACTCAAAGAGTAGTGCGATTGCATTCCTTCTACTTGCACACAATTTCACCACCTACAAGTGAAAACTTGTCATGCTTGGTAGGATAGAGATTCTAAAGTCATCTCCATTCCTTAGGCTTTACCACTATTTTCCTCCCCATTATTCATTTCCTAGTTCTGGGCAACTCTCTCCAGACCACTTTCTCTCTCATGGGTGACTTATTCCTAGGCTACTATCCCTCTCCTGGGTACCTTAATAGTCTTTTGGACTACTAAACCCCAAGCTACCTACTCTCCCCAACTAGTTTATCTCTCCTTGGGTATTCTTCCCAGCTACTTTATCTCTCTTGGGCCACTCTCCCCAAATATTTTCTCTCTCCTAAGCAATTCTTCCCAACTAATTCCTTTCTCCTCAATGACTCTCCATAGCCACTTTCTCTCTCCTTGGATGACTATCCCTAGCTACTTTTTCTCTCTTATGCTACTATCTCCAACTACTTTCTCTCTCTTGGGTGAATTTTCTCAGTTACTTTCTCTCTCTTGGGTGGATTTTTCTCTTTTGGGCTACCCTACCCAGGAGTTCTCATCTCCACACTAGGCAAGCAGCTTCATTCCACCATGGTCATGACACATACTTAACCCTAAATGGAGATCCAATTGAGCCCTAAGAAAACACCAATTATGATTTATCACAAATGAAGGCGAGAACCTTATTGCACACTGATTAGATGCTCATCATTTGTTGGTAGATTGAGGATAATCTTCCATGTAGAAGAAGAAAAAAAGTCCAAAACCACTCTTGAAAAGGAGCTTGTCATGTTTCCCAAGGAGCAAGACACTAGTCCCAACAATATGGCAAAAGAACTCTCGACCCTCTTGACATGAACTAACATCTAATTTTCTACCTTTGGAGGTGGTGCTCATGAAGATGCAGAAGATCATGTGTAGAGATTCCTCTCAAATTGTAAGATTCGAGGTCTTCAACAGAGGCAAGATGCCTTCTTGGCCCTATTTCCTTGCACTCTTGAAGGACTAGCACATAGATGGTTCAGTAAATATGTTGAAAATCACTTCCAAACATGGAAAACCAAGTTCATAGAGACATTTTGGCCATGTAACTAGAACATGATGAATTGAAAAATTCCACATGTATCAGAATCATTCTCAGAGCTCATGACAAGGGCAAGGTCCCTAGTAGCAAGGTTGCCTAATGCACCAAGTGACTTACGATCAAAAAATGGGTAGAGAAAGCACTTTCAAGAACCACACAACAAAATATTTGGGAACTTCTTCATTTGGATGCCACCGTCAAAGAATTTGAAGCTACCACCACAAGGATAGAAAAAGCACTGGTTCATTTTGGAGCTTATCAAGGTAAAAGAACTTTTTCAAATTTTGACTTTGTAGAAAAACTTTGATGAGAGCTTGTAGCTCTAAAGATACAAAGGGCTTTGGGGGAGAACAAGAGTGGTTCTCACCAAGATCCAAATGATATCATGTAGATAAGGAAAGAATTGGAAGATCAAAGAACTTTGAAGGGGTTACATTCTATCTTTAGTGTTCTCTTTTTGTGAGTCATGGGCACACCGCATGAATGTCCTAGGAATGTGACATTAATTTTGTGGAAAACGATCCATGATGCGAGAATCATCGAGACTGAAAAGACCATTACACAAAGGATTGCCCAAAGACAACTCCCTCTATTAGCAACTCAAGTAGCTGATTCCCCTTGCATATGATTAAGGTAATTTCTACAGAGGTCACTAAATCCCCAAGCACTTGCATGGTCCAACTGGAGGAACTACCTGGAATAAGACCTTCACCCAAAAACGAAAGGCAATATTGAAGGAAAAGACAAGTATCTCATACAACCTGATATATATAAGTGAGAACAAAGCAACCAAAGGCACAAAAATGGTAAAATCTACACCTGAGAAGAAAAACACTCCTCAAGAAAGAAAAGGAACATGGCACCTTCTTAGAGCGTCTGATAGACAAAGCATATGCACAATCCAAGGAGGATATTCAATAATCCATACTATTACTATTACTCAAATTGGCAAACTTGCCATAGTTGAGGTCTATAATGTATCAGTAGGTATCATTATATGATTGACTTACTATGAGTCCTAGCTTTCAGGGAGAGCTTATGGTTGCCATCAATGGTTTGAGCCCAAACTTTACTCTAAATGGTGGGAAATCTCCTAGTCCCATTTATTCTCACCTTTCCATGCCTTCCACCTATAGTTCAGAACCTGCCTCCTCGACACCTCTTACTGATTATAACAGCCCTAGATTGATTGTTAGCATCAATGGTGCCAAGATTGTTGGGGTAACTATGGATGGAGGATCAAGAATCAACCTCATGCTAGACTACACAATGACATTACTCAACCTCGGGCCATCCAAATCTACTCACTTGGTTGTCACATTAGTAGACCAAAGCAATTTCATTCCTCTAGGAATAATGGAAAAAGTACAAGTGATATTGTAGGGTCTAATCTTTGTATTAAACTTTGTTATAATTGTCTTGCCAAGAGTGAAGGGTAGATTTCCCCTCCTCATAGGGAGACCATGGCTGAGACAGTAAGGATTTATATGATTGGGGAAGTGGTGCCATGTGGGTAGTTGGCTTGGATGCATCCATGATGCAACTCTATCTTGAAGGAGGAACCAACAAAGCTTTGGGAACATCACAAGTTATCATGCACGAAGAGCAAAATTCCTATATGATGTCTCCACTCAAGGTATGGATTTAGGCTACCTCCAAGCCTCAACATCTAAGCAAGAAGACACATAAACAAGGAAGGCAACTGGCATGACTTCCTACGAGAACACTATTGGATCGAATATCTAGGTGACCACTCCACCTCCTTAGGCAATCGATGCCTAGGTGACTATTAAAGCTTGGGCAACTACTCCACCTTCTTGGGCGACTTGGGCACTCTTGATTTAACAAGTGAAACCTTCTAGAAGATCTTGAAGCTCTTGGGCAAATCTCTTATCCATGTTTCTCATGGGTTTGAACCCAAGACCTCCTCCTTCCCATCCTTGAGACTTAACCGTTTAACCAAGCTACTTGCTTGCCTGTGCTCTAGAAAACCTTGGTCTTGAATTAATCTTTTTGGATAAGTCAAGTCACTTTATAAATTTCTTCCCCCTTGACAAAAAAAATTGATCTCAAAATATAGCTATAGATACAATTGTAGCAATCCACTGAGCCATATATTCTAGCCTAGAAGAACATGTATTCGTTCATCCTGGTTTCCAACTTAAAACTTGAAAGAGGAAAACCTTTGTTGTATCATGGAGACTCGTTCCCAAGTGGAATTCTCCTTGGTTCCATCCTTCCATTTTACTAAGCACTCATCGTCCAAATGACTTCTTGTACAGTTGTCTTGAGTGTGAAGTATATTTTCAAGTTCATAAGGAACAGTTTCACTTATTGGAAGTGGAAGTAATATCTATTGTCCGAAAAGATTATTTGAATTTATTATACTCTTCTTAAGTGGGCTAACATGGAATATTGGATGAGTCCAGCTTTCCTATGGAAGTTGTAATTCATAGGCCCACATGCTAACTTTCTTATTGATTGGAAAATAACCATAATAACTTGGTGACAACCTAGCACATTGCGGGTCTTGAACTTTTCTGATCATTTCGGAACTCAAAGGTAAACTTGATCCCAACTTGAAAAGAAACTTCACATTTTTTCAGATCGGCATAAGCTTTGGCTCAATCTTGGGCTCTTTTGAAGTTTCTCTTAGCTAACATGAGCTTAAAAATCATATCTTGAAGAAACTCTTAAGTTGTCTCTATCATTTTGTTTTGGAGTCCAACTATATGTGGGGATGTAGGTTGGAACCCATACATCAATATGAATGGACTGAACTCTATTGATGTATATTTGGCACTGTAAAAAGAAAAAAATTCAACCAAGGCCAAATATTCTTCCCAATCAATCTATTTGGAAGTTACATAAGCATCTGGTTGATTTTTTTCATTTAACCATCTATTTAGGGACATCAAGATGTACTCATGCTTATTTTAATATCCATCCTACTAAAGACTACTCGCCTCGTAAATTTATCGGACACTATGTCCAAAGAAAGTCCATAGAGCCGATACACTTGATTTACGAACAGCTTTGCCAATTTTGGAGTCTTATAAGTAGTATTTACTAGAACAAATTGAGCTCATTTAGTCAACCTATCTAGTACTACCCAAACTCAGCCATTGCCTTTCTAAGTGTGGGGTATTCTTTAATGAAATCAATTGAAATGCTTTCCCATATTCCTTTGGGAATATCCAAGGGATGCAATATGTCTCCAATATTTAATGTCTCAGCTTTATTCATTTGATATTTATAACACTTGGACAAATGTATGAACACCTCGATGTGTATTTAGCTAATAAAATGGCATTTAACTAATTCATAGGTTTGGTTAATGCTTGGATGTCCAACACTCGGAGCATCATGGCATTCAAAAAGAACTTGATTTTGTATTTTTGACTAGCTTAGGATACAATTCTTACCCTTGTAAAGAAAATATTCATCTTTGATGAAATAATTCTTAAATTTTCCTTCAAAAATAGTTACTTCACTTACTTTATTCTTCTCAGCTTCTGTCAAATCTTGATTGTACCTTGGATCATCTTTGCAACTTCCTTTCAAAGTTGAAATCAGTTCATTTTGAACTTGTATAAAACTCAGATTATTCAATATAGGCATTCAACTTACGGCATCTTCCACCACATTGAATTTTCATTTTTGGCATCTAAGGTCATAATCAAACTCTTGGAGTTATTCGAACTACCCGACTTTTCTATCTTTTAAGTCTCATTGGTTTGTAGATCACTTTGTGCTCTCTAGTCAAAGAAAATTGTTACAATTTATCTATATAGATAGTAGTGCTATATTTTTAGAGCATTTACTACTGTGAACATTTAGCATTTAGAGGTAGACCGCACGTGCACACACACACGTGTGTATGTGTATGTATGTTTACATACACACACGTGTGCATGTGTATGTATGTATATACACACACACACACGTGTGTGTATGCATGTGTGCGAAAGAGGCTAAAATAAATTTTACTGATTCATACACATCTACATCCAGGATAAGACACACTACAAGACTCATATTCCATGTACAGCTCAACAAGCTATGGCATTCTTAAACTCTTCCAGGATAAAACACACTATAAAGCTCATGTTCCATGTAAAGCTCAACAAGCTATGCTAGAAATAAGCCCATCACTGAATGAATTCAATTTTATAAACCACAAATTCGACAACATATATCACCTGCATACGAGAGAGGAAGTCTCAAGCTTATGTGTTCAAATAAAGCTTACAAATCAAAATCATTCAGGTTTTTCATTAGACACTGAATTCATGCATTGAATTCTACAAATAGACTTTACAAAATAAATTTCATGACTCAAAGGTCCAAAAGCATTGACTGAAGCCTACACGAGATGGAGTGAGAAGCTAATGTATTAAAGTAAGGGAAGAAAATGATTATAGTTACTCATTGTACACTAGATTAGTACAACATAAATAAAGGTGATTGTCATCATTTATCTGCATCATCCCCTTCTATTTAGTGAGGATTTTGCAGACAGATTAATATCTACTAAGAAATCTACAAGTTCACCATAATTATGAAGAGAAGCCTGTAATGATTTTAACAATATGATAGCATTACAGCATCCTTGTTTCTGCCATTTTTGTTCCATATACAAAAGGACTATCTCCACAGGTATCAGGTACCAACAGCGAACGTCATGGAACACACAATGCTTTTACGGGGTAATTACGCCTAGTATCTTCATTGTGTTCTCCTGCACCTTCATTACTATCCTTTGTGTTGACTTATTACAATACTCAAGTAGAACTAAAAGCTACAACATTTAGAGGATAAGACTTAAACTTACATATCCTGAAAATATTTCAAGCGAAGTGCATCCATCAAAGAATATGTTCATGCCCTTAGACATGTAAAGAGTCCACCTTCCTGGGTTTAAATTTGCATGCTCTTGATTTCCAGCTACCATGATGCACTAGGAAAGAGAGGAAAGCATTTTACACTTTGGGCTTTACTGCTTGAAATATCTTAGCACATACTTCATCGAGCTGTCGATCCGGTCTGCAAGATTTCAATATCATCATAAGCATGCATTTTGTAAGTAAAATATGGTGGATCGAAATGATAGAACAGAATCTTACCTCAATTTCTCTAAAGGTGAGCCACCAAGGTAGACATTACAGATTGGACAGCTCTCATTCTCTCCATCGACAAGTAATTGATATATACACTCCTTGCAGACTGTACACAATTATAAATATTATGTTTTTGTGGCCGAAATTTTATCATATCCCTGTCTGTTTTCCAGAATTCAGAGCCAACTAAAGAAATTTTCATTCATAAATATTCCTGTGTGTCATGCTCACGGGTATCTTCCCTAGAACGCATACTTGCAGCACAGGTTAAAGCCATGCTAAAGTGGAAACCACTGAATTGATGTTTCTTTTACAAGAGTGCATCCTCTCTCTAAGCACATACACATCTATATGATTATATATACGTAGATTTACATGCATGCATTTATGCATATATAGACATGAAAAAGAATTATTTTTGGTCTTTTTGGCTGGTTCATTATTTGAATGTGCAAAAGAATTTACGTGTGGTTAGGAGTCCGTCAAATCATTTTCAGACAGATTGTGAGCACCTCAAAATATGACCAAAGCATCACAGCAACCTGGCCCACAAGTAAAGTTGGATGACGGTCCGTTTTCCCCCTTCTTAAGTATTCTCTCAAATAACATAAAAATCATTGAATTCAAAAGAAAATTTGAAATGAAAGATCCATCAAAACAGATTTGAAAGTTAATCTGGATGCACCACAAAACGTGGCCACAACAGGCCATCAAACAGGAAAAATTGCAGTGAGTTGGCATTAAGAAGCAAACATCCATGATTTGTAAACAATTCTTGTCAACTTGTTGAATTTTGTAAAGGGATACCCCATTGTTAAAAGAAAAAAAACTGTATAATGGCATGGGTATTTCTCAACCAAGGTGTTTTGACAATCTTACTATCAAGCATGTATTAACAAGCATAAAGGCAAGATGGAGTCGTCAGATATTTAAACAGAAAACTGCCTTAGTCTCAAGAGATTTTAGTACTCTTAACTGAATGCAAAATACACCCAATGTTTCTTGGAGACACTTAAGTATGGAACATGCAGAATTATTGGATAGTCAACTGTATAAAGTCAGGACTAAGTTAGTTCAATACCATGTCCTAAAATATTATTGAAGTCAATCCACTCACCTTAATTTTAAATATTCAGCATAAAGGCAAGATGGAGTCGTCAGATATTTAAACAGAAAACTGCCTTAGCCTCGAGAGATTTTAGTACTCTTAACTGAATGCAAAATGCACCCAATGTTTCTTGGAGACACTTAAGTATGGAACATGCAGAATTATTGGATAGTAAACTGTATAAAGTCAGGACTAAGTTATGAAGTTCAATACCATGTCCTAAAAAATTATTGAAGTCAATCCACTCACCTTAATTTTAAATATTCAGGCATCTTGAGCTGTATAAGAGAGAATGCAATCCATACATATGGGAGACAATACCTCCTCTGTCTCACAGAATAAAGGCAAGATATACAACTATCAATGCCCAAAAGAGAGTTGAGCACACAGATTTTTCACACTGCCGCTTTGTTGGTGGGTTTAAACTTCAACCAGATGTCTTCATTTGTAAAGATCATTCTGAAGGCAATGATAACTCAACCATTTCATCTCCAACCATGTACATTATCAATTTGACAAAGTAATTGAAGGTAACTTTTATTTATTTTTCTTTAGCAAGAGTTTGGTGCTTAATTGACTGCTTTAGATATGAAAAGAAGTTACACCCACCACAAGAAAGGGCACAATCCTCACCAGGAAAATGTCCTCTATGCATTGGATAGGGATTGAAATCTCAACATGATCAATAGGGCCCATCTGTTCAAATGATAGAATCAAGCAGTCTATTTTATAAATTTGGTGACAAGTGCAGTTGAATTCCTAATGTATCCCCATTAGGAATGTGTGAAGTGTCACTAAATGCAAACCTTACTTCGCTACCCACAGGCATCTATCCTCTATTCTTCAACCGAATCCCCTCTACATAATACATTACTAAAGATTATCCTCTCTCCTCTACAAATTCCGTTGCTACAACCCATGCTCTTCTTAATTACTAAAATTTGACTGTCCCTTCCAGGGATTTCTACTCAGAACCTAGCCCTTCATGTTTGCTTGAAAGCTGCAGTTTGTGCCAAGAAGTGCTCCATAAAAGTATCATCATTGCACAATGATCTTCTTTACATGATTTACCACTGAAGGACATCATTAACAGAGCTAAACACAAATTAAAAAATCCAAAGAGATCTCTCTCACAAAAACTGTTTTTAATTAGCCATCACTTACCATCCCAAAATGATTCCTTTTAGTGAAGATGTTGCTCGCTCACACACCAAAAGCTTTCACCTCAACCCAACAGAGAACACCTCAAATATGAGATATTTATCAGTTGTGCTTCTGATCATTGATCTGAACATAAGACTAAGTGAAATAGTCTTCCACTGTCCTGATTATACATGTATTACTGTTTTTAACGCTTAATTAAGTGCCTTTGATGAGATGCCAACTTGGGGCATTCACATCACAACTCAATCATTTAGTTTTTACATTGTGATGAATGCATTGCCTTGTGGAAAACTAGCATACAGAAATATCGCTACATAAGTTTTGGGCTTGAAGATCTAAGCTATTACTACTATGGAAGCAAGTTCACATTAGGCCTTTATGTTGTTGAAGCTTCATTTCATGATGCATCTTATCACCAAGTTTGTTGGATACCTAATTTATAGATGCAATGAGAATGGATTTATATGTAACATGAGGTCAAAGCAACCACATGTTCTTAAAAGGGTCTACTGTTTACATGGTGCTGGCTATTTCAGGTACCATATTTACATGTTCCTTTCTACTATGATTGGGCTCGTTGTTATACTAGTGTGTCCATGAGTGGAGTTCGTTTCATGCTTGATAGATCATCATTTCTTGTTTAAGAAAGATGCAACCATCTTCAGGTGAGAGGTTGAGTGTAGAGAAGTTTTGATAGCTACAATTGAGTGTGTTAGGCTCAAAAAAAAAAATTGGCTACTTTCGGGGTGGGACAAAATTATGCTGCCACACTTCAGTGATAGTCACAGTGCATGGACATTTACTAGCAATCTAATATTCCATGTTGGCACAAACACATAGCATTTATGTCAAGAAGAGAGAGAGAGTCCCCATGGAAGTGATCAATGTTGCACATGCATCTACACAAGATAACCTTGTAGGCCTTTTCACAAGGCTCTTCCTAAAGAGAGGTATGTGGCTTTTCACGAAGCTTTGGACTTACTCCCTTCTATGTTTCTTAAACAACGGCTTCAAGGTGGTCACGTGCATTCAGTTCGGTGCAATTTAAGTTTGAGCATCAAACCATACCCCAAGAAAAGTTGCATAAAGTGCATTACAAAGAAATATTTAACTATAGAAGATAACCTTGTAGGCCTTTTCACAAAGACTCTTCCTCGAGAGAAGTTTGTCGCTTTTCACACAGCTTTGAACTTACTCCCTTTACATGTTCGTTAAAAAACGGCATTAAGTTTGTCAAGTCTGTTCATTTCAATGCATATAATGTTCGACCACTGAACCTTGCCCCCTATTAGGAAATGTATAAATCCTAATTGTATATATTTTAGCTTAGATTCCATCATTCATTGATTAAGCTGTATCTTCGGACATTGTTAAGTTTCGGTCATGAGAATGATCGAAAATAGTCATGAAATTATTACATTTACATTTTGGTCATTGACAAATGATTTGAATATTTGTGAAGTACTTGAAGAGAGCAGCCCAGCCATATATAAAACATAACCAACAAATGTCCTTTTCACCTTCAAATGCCAAACCCTAATCTTCTAGTCGAAACCCTAAAATCTGAAATGGACCAATTTTTAAAAGTCAGAATTATAGAAGTCCTACGGCATGTCAATTTATAAACTTATGCAGCCCCATTGACTAGTCACATCATTAGTTTTATACCATGTCATAACTCAAAACTTGCACAAAAATTCAAAAGCTTTTTTGCCAAAGTTTCATGCATACGTTTAGAGCGCTTTAATATAAAGCTTCTTGCCCCAGGCAGCAGCTATATAAGGACATGCAAATATGTCTGAAACTCTGAAATTTTGTCCAATTGACTACACTATAGCTAAGCAGACTGTTCTTTTGTTCTCTATTATGCCGTGATGAGAGTTGACTGTTTACACTATATCGAATAGAATGGCAAGTTCCTCTTATTTTTCAGGTAATATTAATGAGGGAGCTCATACTGAACAGTTGCGAGTAATACACATCAAACAATGGACTTTGGCATGTTCAAATATGTTGTTCATGAGGTTTTGACACAGGATGACACCATTCGAGAGGACTTAATACAGAGGTGGACCGAGCATTAGTTTGGGATTCTACCCTCATGTTTCATCAAAGGGGAATAATGCTTTTTTCACAGCTAGGATTCCCAATGTGAATGATGTGGCACATGCCATTGATGGAGGTTATGATTATTCAGTAGCGGATAAGATAGTCTACTCTGGGCATGGCTTATTTGAAGTTATATTCAAAGATGCCAAATATAAAAGTCATTTTCTTGAGCGGCATACAATAATTCTACATGGAAATGTTGCCTGTGTTTTTATTGGAAGTCAATGAAGGCTATGAAAGAAGAATTGCTGTATATATGCCAAGTTTGGGTAGAACTGGCTCACTCTGGATAGTCTACTCTGGGCATAGCTTATTTGATAGTCTACCCTGGGCATGGCTTATTTGAAGATAGCCTACTCTGGGCATCGTTTATTTGAAGTTATATTCAAAGATGCCAAATATAAAAGTCATTTTCTTCAGCGGCATACAATAATTCTACATGGAAATGTTGCCCATGTTTTTATTGGAAGTAAATGAAGGCTATGAAAGAAGAATTGCTGTATATATGCCAAGTTTGGATAGAACTGATCATCGTTTCTCTGTCCTGCAATTGTCATATTGTGAACAGTTCAGGGAGACGCCTCAATCTCAACCCCCAAACAAAATGAAGTGTGCATCCTGGGGGAACACATCCAACTCTTTCCCAACAATTTTGGTATCAATATCTCTATTATAGAGAGAGTAGTCATATGTTTGAAGGGGGGGATTTGGCAGGTGCCTTATTTTATTATGGAAATTTGGGGCACTACTCTGAAAATTGTCGCACTTCAAAAACAGAGGGAGTAAAATTAATTCTGTCTTGTCCAGGTGGAAAAGTTTTAGTACCTGAGAAGCATGAATTGTGAAAGCAAAGAAATTGAACTACTAATGTTGGAAATGCCTCTAGACCTGCTGTATTCCATGGGAACCAAAAAATGCTGCTGCTGCCCCAATCATACAGTTGGGGCAGCAGAGTAAGAACTTGAATGCTCAATTTAATCCCCAGGTGAATGCAAACACTAGCATTTTTGCACAGGTTGTTACGACTCATGCTCAAGGGAAAGCCCTAATTGATTCCTGTTTATGAACACAATATGAATGACACTCCACATATTATGATACATCTAAAAAAAGCCCTGACCATGCTGAATCATCAAAAAGAGTAGTGGATAATGAAGGATTTACAATGGTTACGTACAAAAAAGACTTGACCAGGGGTGAAAGAAGTAAGTTTCATTATGATTCCACATCCCCTAGAGATAATGGTAAATTTGCCCTTGCATTGATATGGCCAAATTACTCAATACAGTTACATGAGATTTACTGAAAATATGGACGTAGTCCTATAAGATATCATGTTACCACTAGGGAATATGGATTCTAATGATCATACGCATGAGAATTATCTCTTTGGACATCCAAGAACTTTGCCAAGAGGAGAAATAGATGCAGTTATTGAGATGGGTTGTGAAGTTCTAATTAAATGTTGTGGCCATTCACAAACATAAGAAGCATGAGATTTGTTTTATTTTCTTGGCGGGTTTTTCTTTCCGTTTTTTTTTTTTTTTTTTTGGGGGGGGGGGGGGGGGGGGGGGGTGTGTGTGTTGTGTTTGGTTTATCCTCCACTAAAGATTATCAAATTTGTAAATATTTTAGTTGTTTGTTCATTACTAGAATGGGACTGTTAAAAATTCTACATAATGATGCATATGAAAGATTCCCCATCATATCCATTCAGCATCAAGATGAAAAAAATGTTTGTTAATATTTATGGACCTAGTACATCAAGGGAATGATCAAGAACTTGAAACCATCTTTTGGCTGCTATTGCTCAATGTGATGTAGAGCTGTCACGTGCAAGGATTTTGCTTATGGAGATTTCAACATGTTAAAGGATCAGCCAGACTGTCCTACTGCCTCCTCTATTAAAACTCCCCAAGAAATGCATTCTTGGGATGAGATTCTACAAATTTTGGGATGTGAGGATATTTCGCATTATATTGGAGGACATACTCTTAGATGCACTTATCATTCCAAGTCGCAAAATCAAGCAATGAGTCAACTGGATTAGACAGATGCTGTTATTCACATATCTCAATGTTGCATCCAGGTCTTTTGTAGACTCGATTGTATCCTTGCATGATCGTGCACCATTGGTTACATTTCTACAAGATTTTGATTGGAACAAAGCTACCCCTGTTTGCTTGTAAAGAGTCCCATTGTGTCAATAACATGTGGTTACCTTCGTCTCTCTTCAGGCGAAATATAGAATCTTTGGTGAGCACATTGAGTACTTTCTCATTCTCAGCATGTATGAAAAGGGACTATCTTGTATCATCCATGAAAGTTATAATAAGAGATTGTGGAAAGTACTATAGCAGAATAGCGAATTCAGCCAAGAAGGAAGCTCGCTACTTCGTTACTTCTCTCAAAAAAAAATGGATGCAGGCTTTCAGTTAACTGAGCAGGAAAGAGTAAAGCTGCATGATTTGTATACATGTTTGCAGTCGCTAGAGACCCTAGCTATTCATAAGCTGAAAGTTAAAGCTAGAAGTTCCGAACTGTTACATAAGCATGCTAACACTAAAAGCTTTCATGATCATCTTCACATGAAAATTCTAAACTTGTCCATCAGTATGGTAAAATAGAAAGATGATGATTTGGTTGATGGAAACTAATGCATGTACTGCACATTTTGAACATTTGCTTGGGGCAACCCCGCTCGTGATGATGAATGGGGTTCTGATTTGGAACAAGTCTGTTCCTCAAAGTATTGATCAATACGTGGGTGAGTCATTCGAAAAGTCTGTTTTAGAGCATGAGATTTCCATGGCTTTATGTTCTCTTCAGAATGCGAAAGCATCTGGACTAGATGCTCTTACTAAAAAAATTGTGTTGACATATTGGCATACCCTGAAACATATTATTGTGGTTGCTTGTAATGAAATGTGGATTGTTCAACGAATGCATCTTTCATTCAAAGCAGGATTGGATCAAGCTGTTACCTAAGAAGGATTTACCGAAGTATATTTCAGACTTGCAAACCATTACTATGATGGTTATTATGTACAAAATTTTGGCAGAAGCGTTTGAATTACGCTTGAGACCTCTTATCTCATCCTTAATACATCTTGCTCAAACAGGATTTGTCTATGAACAGTCTATATTTGATAATATATTGATAGTGCAAATAGCCATCGATCATGCTCTTCATTCCTGTCATAATAGTGTCCTTATTCAGTTTAATTTTAGGAAAGCAGTTGATCATGTACTATGGGACTTCATCTCTAGTGTCATGCATAAAATGGGGTTTGGTTGCAAAATGGTGCACTTTACTTATTTACTTGAAAAAGAAAGCACTGCTTATAAAGACATTGATGGTAGACTGTCGTTTCCCTTCACAATGAGAAAATTAGTGCACCATGGTTTCCCTTTTAAGTCCTATGTTTTTAAGCATCGCTTCTAGTGCCCTTGTGTATATGTTGGTCTAGTAGGTGCAATGCTAATCTATTCAGGGTATTCATTTTCATGGTATGCATAAGATTGCAGTTGGTTTTGCAGATGACACACTCATCTTTGCTCAGGGCTTGCATGATAAGATCCAATGTATTGTTTCACTTGTTACTTCTTTCAGTTAAGCATCTAATCTCCATGCAAATGTTCACAAATCTGCACTTATTGATGTCCCTTGTCCGGATTTTCACTTGTTATCATGTAATGGCTTGAAAGTCCCACGGGGCAAAATATTCAGGCATTTAGGGTATAGATTGGGAGTGTATATTTCAACTAAAGACCAAGTACAGTGGGTCATGAGGCAGGTGTCATCGAAGTTGGATATGTGAAACAGTTGTAAATGGCCCTTGCATATCTGCCTTAAAATCACTCAGACTTTTCTGCAACCTTTTTGTAATGTATTATCTCCTTATTGATTGGAGACAATGCCATTTTGTGGCTTTTGAGCACATCCTTATAATGTTCCTGTGGGATGAAAAGCATACCAAACCTATGGTCCAATCAGCATGGAAGTACGTTTGTCAAACAATTAAATCTCAGGGATTAAACTTGTTGCATTTGCATGAAGTTTGAACACACTAGAGCCCGTAAAGTTGCCTTTTCTCCTTCGAGTGTGTGATTCTACTCCACTTAATGTGCCATTTTTTGGGTCCTGGTGGAAAATGCAAGAGGAGAATGGAAATTAGACAAATGAAATCATCTTTTTTCCTTTGCTCCTTTTCAATCCTCATCCTTGACATTGAATATGCAACTGATGAGCTTTAAAGATATTGCTATATATTTCATGTGGAATGGAAGACAAGGATACACGGGGGAATTGGCTTGCTTTGCTTTCCTTTATTGTAGTACGAAAGAGAGACAAATTGGGCCCATCATATTGCAATACATAGTGTTTGTTAACGAATGCTATTAAGGACTATCATGTTCCACATTCAATAGACACTTCTTCAAGGATGAGGGATTGGTTGTTTGCAAAGCACACAAATCGGTGTGCAAGAAGGATATATTGTTTTATGCACATTTGTTGCATATGAATATTGTGTCTATTCACGGAAATGATAAATGGAAGTTCGCTAAAAGTCGGGAATGGCTAAACTAATTCTCTATGCCATAGCCATTAGGTTTACTTTCAAGATGAAAATCTTTATTTGCAAAATATTTGTTAGTCACTTTACTTTGAAAGCTTTTTTGTTAGCTCATATAAAGAAATAATAGCACACATAGGAGAATATGCACACATAAGCAAGAGAACAAATCACACAATACACAAAGTATGGTTAAAATTCATATGTTCCAATTTATGATACAATGACACGCTCCAAATCTAACTACAAAAATAACACAAGAAATACTCACAAGCCACGAATACCAAAGACCACATGTGAAGGGTAAGGGATAAAATATGAAGAGGCTTAGGCAAGATAAGGAACTTCAACGCAACCTCTCACAAGGGTATGTAAGACCTCCAAAAGTGTATGAGCATACACTAATCCTAGCACCATGAACCTCCAAGAGTAGCAACACTCCTCTTCCAAGCAACTCCAAGTATGCAAAGATCACTTCTCCTCAGTGCTCACTCGCAAGAGAACGGTGAGAGAAAGCATCTTCAAGTGTGTGATGAATTATGAGAGAAAGACCTCCCTATATAAGAAACTAGGGTGGTAAATTTTCATATCATAAAAGCTAGGCATGAGTTTCTTTACTGCCATGCGTGTGTTTTTTTCTTGCTTTTCATATAATGAAGTGGTGATTTTAGAATAATGTGGCACACATTGTTGATGTAGCAACCTCGAAGTTAGGCACATATGTTCTCTTCCCTTGGATGAAGCTTTTAATAAGGTATTAATCTCAGTCGTACAAATTTTAAAGTGTTGTTGACTTTTTTGATGGTTTGATCAAAAATTAAGGTTTGATTTTTGAAGGGTGAAATGATGTAAGATGGGTAAGTCTCATATATGGTTGGATTGCTCTCTTTGAGTACTCCATAAATATGTGAACAATTTCTCATGCACCAAAAAGACCATTTTTATCGAATCTTTGATCAAATTTGATCTCGTTTGACTTTCTCTCTCTGGCCTAATCTAATCAAAAAGTCTATAACTATATACGATGACTGATGTAATCAAACCTATTATCTAAGGAGTCCTAATTGCTAAAACCTAACAATTCTTCTCCTAAATTCTAATTTGGGGTAGAAAGAAAAACGCATAACACTTCAAAAATCAACATCTTTTTGTCTTCTCTTTCTCACAACTTGCAGTGTGGTATAGTTCTTTCAACTAAAAGATACTTCAAAGTGTAGTGAAGCACAAGTCTTCTATTGCAATCTTATGTCCAAAGACAAAGCCGAAGTATGAAACTCATGTTCCATAGATCCTAAAAATTCTGCACAAAATACTATTTTTTGAACTCAATGAAGATTTTCATCTCACTAATGTTCAAGTCGGTTTGAAAATTGAAGAATTCCAAGTTCCTTTTACAAACTTCTAACTTCATATTATTTGCAAAAAGATATATTCCACCTTTTCAAGAAGATAACACTAAATCTTCCACATAGGATGAACTTGGTAAAGACCTATGGATACTCTTCTATCAAAAGAATCCAATCTTCAACTTCTTTTTTTTCTTTTCGTTGTCTTCAAATGTACCTTTCTTTTCTATCAAAAAACTCAAGCAAATATCATCAGTAGATATGTTACATAACAAAGATACATTCTTTCTAATCATTCCTTAAAAAAATATGGGTAAAGATCTACGAGTTTGTGCAACTTAGCAAAAAGAAGGAACAAGTGCAGATGAATCATGTGAAACAAGTTAGGTAGTACAAGATCTGCAAGAACCCTCTCCAATAAGATGAGTTGCAAGATCTATATTGCTCACATTGACATGACGAATAGATGAAAAATCATACACAAGATCCATACATTCACAATCACAAGTACTAGACAAAGTTTTTCATTGTACACTCAGAGAGGTTGTGCAAATTTTCTGAGTATGATGCATACGAAAGATAAACAGATTAGTTCTAAGTACCCCAAAAACCATCACTTCTATATTTTTATCATACACAATGTGCTTACTCATGTTAAATACAAGACTCGAATAATTTTTTCACAATGCAAATATAAATAACAAATTCTAGCAAAGTTCAAACATCAAGCTTGTACAAAACTTCATAAAGACAAAATGGCTTCCTACTCTAAGTAGTAAGAACTATTGTTCCTTTAACTAGAAGATTCAGGCTATTAACACAAGAGACCATTACATTTGGCTTAACATATGAAATGGATCAAAACAAACTAAGGTTATATGTCATGTGCTTTGATGCACCACTATGAAAAAACCAATCAACATACTTTTCTAAGTTTTTTGAAATTGTGGAAAAGTTAGAACACAAAGTCTTGCTTATCCTAGTCTATGGTATTCGATGTCTAAATTTGTTCTTGTTATTATCATCTACTTCATTACAAGGATCTTTTTTTTGTTTCACTATTGTAAGTTTTCACTCATTTATATAATGCCTAAATTCCTTTCCTAAAGGTTTCTTTTCTTATTAAAATCACTAGGATCATCATCATCATCATCAAAAAACTTCATCATGATCTTTACTAAATTTGGAATTAGAAGAATTCTTGGAATAATTTTGCTTCCAATTCCAAGAATTTCAGCTACTTTTACTATTCTTTCCTTTACCTTTGTCTTTTGCTTTCGTAGCTAGGCCTAGGTCACTTATAATCTCTCATGATACCAACAGATGCACACAAAAAACCCAAAGAGACAAATCAGGAGGAATATTTGTTATAGTATGTATGTTACACTAGAATTCTCTAATTGCACAAAACTATCAATGTAGTATGTACATACACAATCTAATAGTCAAGAAGTAGGACTAGATGTAGTGCAAATTAGAATAATTGTTGATCTTGAACAATATCAAGTAATTAACCTTGAACAAATTTAGTAGTAAGAGAGAGAAATCTATCTTTAACAAGAGCACCAAGGTATGCTAAACCTAAAAACATGTGTGCACTATCTAGCAAACAAGTACAAACTCTAGACGCACTAGCAAAAGCTCTAAATCTTGAAATCTACGAATAAATTGAATAAAATTCAGATTTTATATCTTTTTCTTTGAAACATGACCTTTCTTTAATTAAGTTTTGACTCTCTTTTTGCAAGTTTGACTCTATTGGATAGAGTTGATCAAGGTTTGACCAAGGTTGACCAAAAATGGCTAATGAGCTGAGGAATAGGCTGAAAACTATCAATTAAACATAGTTGATGAGTCCAAGCTCCTTGATGTCCTTCTATACCGGTAAAATCTAGCACAAAGCAGTCCTTAAAACATGCTCTAATACCCAATTGTTAACTTGAATAAAGAAATAATGGCACACGTAAGAGAATATGCACACATAAAGAACAAATCACACACTAAGCAAAGTATGGCCAAAAGTCATATGCTCCAATTCATGACCACACATGTACAAGATGATGATATGCTCTAAATCTAATTACAAAATTCTCTAAATCTAACTACAAATAACACAAGAAATACTCATAACTTATGAATACTAAAGAGAGCATGCCAAGCATAAGGAATAAGGTATGGAGAGGCCTAGTTAGACTTTCCATCAAGTTTGTTTTCTTGTTCCAATCTATTTCCATAATCACCCATCTTGGGAACAAATAACGTATGTGCACAAGGTTTTGATACCAAACCTTAAAAATGAGATAGCCCAAATATGAATTCCACGGGATCTTTCCAACACTTGAACCTTAAGCACACAAACACCTTGAACCAATAAGATAAAAAAAATAAGATAGATGAATGACTATAAGAAATAGAAAAGAGATAAGAGAAGGGAACGAGCATCACATGCTACTCTCAAAATAATATGTACTTGTCCAATGAATGACAATACAATGTGTGTATTATACAAAATTGTTGGAAGTGAGGTAGGCCCAATAATAATATACACAGGTTTACGAGATCTTCCAACATATGAACCTTAGCATACACACCTTAAGACTCAAAATTATGAGAAATAAAGAGAGAATACACAATTTGTCAAAGTGTAACAGTAAGCTGAATGCTTACCTACACTATCTGATATGAATGTCAAATTATGTGTGTAAGGATATAAAACTGAATGTATGCTTATACAAAATTGAATCTAGGCTGAATTTAGGGATGTAGAAACAAGAAATTGTACATAAAGTGCCTACGAGGTATAAAGAGTGTATGTATGTGCAATTGAAGTGAATAGAAACAGTTTAGAGTTGTTTGTACAGCAAACCCTAATTCTGAAATTAGGGTTTCAGAAATCCTAAATCAGAAATTGACCTAAATAACAAGATAATCTCCTCCTATGAATAAAAATGCTTGTGCATTCCTTGAATCCCATCTGAATTGTTCTTCTCTAGGAAGTAATCTAGTGGTATCATGGACTCAAGATGATGAAAGAGTTTCTTCTTCTTCTTCAATAGCCTCCTGTTGAGCAAAAATTGGGGCAGAATGTCTTTTGGAAGATGAAGCAACATCCTCTCCTATTGGTATTGGTCTTGGGTACTTGCCATTGACAATATTCCAAAAGCCTTTAGGTACTAACAAATTCATCATCATAAAACTCCACAATGGATAGTTAGACATTCCTTCAAGCTTATCTTCATTCTCAAGTCTATAATCACTCATCTTGTTAAGGGTGTATGTCAACTATGCTCTAATATACAATGTTGGAAGTGAGGTAGGCCCGATAATAATATTCGCAGGTTTACGGGATCTTCCATATGAAACTTAGCATACATACCTGAAGACATGAATGAGAAATAGAGAGAGAATACACAATTTGTCAAAGTGTGACAGTAAGTTAAATGCTTACCTACACATCTAATATGAATGTCAAATTGCAATGTGTAATGATACAAAACTGAATATATGCTAATACATAATTGAATCTAGGCTGAATTTAGGGATCTAGATACAAGAAATTGTACATAAAGTGCCTAGAGGTATGAAGAGTGTGTGTATGTGCAATTGAAGTGAACAAAAATAGTTTAGAACTGCTTGTACAGCAAGCCCTAATTTTGAAATCAGGGTTTCAGAAACCCTAAATCAAAAATTGACCAAAATAGCAAGATAATCTCTTCCTTATGTTGAAGTAGAAGGCAAACGCCTTGGAACAGCTGCAACAATAGAAGAACTGATATTAGAACTTGTTACTTACCAAAAATCAGCAAAAGCTGATGGTTGGTTGCCAAAATCTCCTTCAAATTTGCACCAAAACTTAGGAACACCTTCTCCAAGTAGTAGAGCACTTACTCCTTGAGTAGACCTTGGATAAGCCTTGAGTGATACCTAGAAGTGACCCCAAGCCTCTCTTATATAGGCTTTGAGCTGATTTGAGAAACAATCTACGAAAATAAGTAAAAAGCATGGCGATGAATTAATTTTTGCGATCAGTTTCTTCGGCCTAAATCAACAGTGATCTCTTGATTTAGCAAGTGAGAAGTCATATGAGGTAGTTTTCCTAAAAGCTCATGACCTAAGGATCATGAATACAGAAAGAAAAACTTTTTGAGCAGAAATTAGGGTTAGGGTTTTCTTGCATTTCTCAACCTCTAATACCAGAGTGTTATATACCAAATGAAAGCTCGTCTCAAGTACTATCTGATGAGCTAATAAAAAATTTTGACCTTCTGTGACCAAAATTTGGTTAAGTACCAAAAATTAGGGTTGCTGGAAATTACAGTTTTGGTGCTATTTTGACATTGTTTCCAACAAAAATCTGAATATAAGGCTGAATGTAAGAGGATTCTAAGTACAAATGTATGAGAAAACAGTGCCCAAAAGTTGTAGGAAAGCATGAGTGTGCTGAAAATAGAAGAATATAGAATTGTATGTAGGAAATATAGCCTTTGTGCTAGAATATATGGTAAAAATCTGCAACCCTAACTGAATTTAGGGTTTCTCCTCTTCTTGTAGTGATAGATCAAAAAAACTTGTGCAGCAGGATGACTTGAAGAGAACTAGAGAATATGCAGCCACTATTATAATCAACAGGCATACACTTCTACAATGTGTGTAGGAGAAGAGGACAACACCAAATCACCAAAAAATCAGCATACAATGACCTCCAACAACTCCTAGGGTAGCTCTAATACCTAGACACTTGAGGAATCCCAAGTGTGAGTGAAGAGATGCTTGGTATGTACCCCATGGGCTTAATTTATAGACTTTAAACGCCTCCTACAAGTGCTTTACCAAAAAGCACTTATGCAAGCCAAAAAGCCCCATGTAAGTTTGTTCAAACTTTTGAAATGATTTTGCTTTCAAAACAAAAAATTATGAATCCATTAAAATAACCTACATAATGGTATAATATAATATAATAAATGTGCTTTCCTTAATCTCTTGATCTCCTCTACAAGAGGGTATATTTCATTTCTGATGAGTATAATCTGAAAATTAGGGCTAAGGTTTTGATGGCCTTTTAGGTGTTTGATGGTCAGGTGCTATATATCACTAGATAGCTCTTGATGATAGTTATAAGAATATGTAAAAAAAGATCCTGTCCATATCGACCATTTTAACCCTTTCTAAAAATTAGGGGTTGCTGAAAATTAAGGTTTGACCTTCTCAATGTGACATTGTTATTCCATCATGTTAATCTCTTCTTTAAATACTTGAAGGAGGCTCCTTCTATTGCCCATGTAAAGGGAACACTCTTATCAATTAGCCTAGAGAGAGCTCGAGCAATTTCAACATACATGCAAATAAACTTCTTGAGCTAGCCATTGTGCCATACGAAGCTTTGAACCTCTTATATGTTTATTGGTGTAAGCATCTTCATAATAGAAACTACTTTTTCAAGGTCAACATTCATACATTGAGCATCTCACTGAGTGTGCCACGTGCCCCTAATGGAAATACTATCACGTGGGCCAACAACTCCTATCTTATAGTAAGAGTTGAAAAGTTGTCCTTCTTACTATTGGCAATACATTCGCATTATCACATGCTTTTAATGTGCAAGGGATCAAGAAGAATTCGTTATCAATGTTAGCATTAGCCAAGATTACCTTGGTAGTCAAGTTTGTTGATGACAAGTAGACATTTCATGATTTCTCTAATAGTGGTAAAATGAGTGCATCTGGTATGTTATGTCGTAAGTTATAGAAAATCATAAATTATGGAAAATCTATGAATGATCATGCATTTGCTCTTCAAGATTTGCAAGCCATCTCAGATGCAAAACTTTGGCATCTAAATTTTGATCATCTAAATCTTGCTGGTGTGTTATGCCTACAAAAATCTAATATGGTGTACTCTTTGCCAAAACTTGTAGCACCATCTAAACATGTCCATGAGGGATACATGTTCCGTAAGCATCAACATTCTTCCTTTCCCAAAGATGGGAGAATAAGAACTAAGTCTAAATTGCAACATGTTCATAGTGATGCTGCGGTCATATGGAGACACAGTCTTTGGTGATTACCTATGTTTGTGACTTTTATAGATGACTTTAAGCATTTCTTGAATCCCATATGGACTTCTCTTCAAAAAATTAAATCTTCTACTCTTTTTTTGTGGATGATGAGAGAACTTCTTCTTACTCTATTTATTGAGCAAAAATTGGAGTAGTAGGCTTGTTGGAAGAAGAGCCAACATCCTCCACTAATTGTCTTGGCCTTGGTAGTTTACCACTGATAATATTCCACAAGTCCTTGGACAATGGAAACTAACAAATTTATCATCATGAAACTCCGCATCGATAGTTTGACATTCCATCAAGTTTGTCTTCTTGTTCCAATCTATCTCTATAGTCACTCATCTTGGAAACACGTTATGTATGTGCAACAAAGCTTTGATACCCGAACTTGGAAGTGAGGTAGGCCCAAAAAAAAATCACAGGATCTTTCCAATACTCAAACCCTTGCACAAATACACACCTTAAACTAAATAAGATTGTCACATAATCCAAGCACGAGATGGTTGAACCTTACCCTAACAGGGAGGATTAGGAAGTAATCCTCAACCATGGCTTTTAGGGCAAGTGATTAGCCCATCACACTCATAGCCAGGAGCTCATGAGTTTGATTCCCAACATTGGTATCATAGCCTAGTTGAGGAGCTTGGGCAATACAAAGGTAAGATGCCTCAATCGTGGGCACTTGGGAAGCGCTTGACTGTGGATGAGTCTGAAACTCGCCAAGAAGGAAGGTGGATGGGCATTCGGGTACCAACAGTAGCCTGGTCAGTCCAAAATAGGTCCACATGCTGGAATTTGAGGCTAGTGGAGGCGCTCAAACGTAAGAAGATATAAGGGTCCACAAGTGAACATTGACGACAATGTTCAATCTAAGGGGGAAGGAATGTCACATAATCCTCGCAAGAGATGGTTGAATTTCACCCTAACAGAGAGGATTAAGAAGTAATCCTCAACCATGGCTTTTGGGGCAAGTGGTAGCCATCACACTCCTAGTCGAGAGGTCGTGAGTTCGATTCCCAACAAAGATAAATGAATAATTACAAAAATCGACAAGAGACAAGAGATGTGAAACGAGTAGCTAGGCTGAATGTCGATGGATCTTGGTACAATAAATGGAGAAAAGTGTGTCTAAGAGTTGAAGAAGGTAAATGTGTGCTAGAATATGGAGAGGTAATACATTGTGTGTAGGTAAAACAACCTATGTATAAATTTGCAACCCTAACAGAAACTGGATCTTCTCTTATATAATCACCAACAAGAACTTCGCCTCTTGAGATGATAGGCTGGAAACACCTCAAGGCTCTTGCAGCAGCAAAAATAGAAGTGGAACCAAAATATGCAGCAACATAGAAAGATCAGCTGGTACACGCACACGTGTGTAAAGAAGAAGTGGGCAGCAGCTTCAATCCTCCAAATATGCTCTAGGTCCTCCACAAGGAAGCGTGTTAAACTCCAGCACCTAGAGTATGACTCAACTAATCATGGCACCCTAAGCAGGCCCTTTTATAAGTTCATGTACCCCAAAAAGCAAATCCCATAAAATCTGCCGCAAATCATGGTGGGATTTTCCAGAATTGCTTTTGCTTTTTCCCCCTTTTGGAGCTTCAGATTAGTAATATATGATGATTTATTTAAAATAACACTTATTGACCAAGTTTTAATAATATGACACTTTAATTAAGTGTGAGAACGCTTAAAAATTGTTTTAGCCCTAAAATTAGGATTCTAAATTGAGGGTTCATAAAATGTCAGATGGTGCATGCATTGTTATACATCAATAGATAACTCTTGATAAGTGCTTTCCAACAATGCAATAATAATTTACCATCTTTGACCTTAGCTGACCATTTCTATTTCTCAAAAATGGCAAATTTATAAATCGAGGGTTTGCTGGAAATTAGGGTTTAGAGCCACATTTGACATTGTTCCCGACAGAAGTAGATCTGGATGAAGTGTGTTGATCCTTAGGTGTAGATAAGTAGTTGACGTAGAAGTAGAAGAAGATGTGGTTGAATATTTGGAGGTAGAAGACTCACATTTCTCTTTAGACTCTTCATTCTCTTTCATACTTTTCTAGTGATCTTCATCTTGAAGTAATAAGAATTGTAACTCTTCAAATGTGGTTTCTCTATTTCTTATGGAAAGATAAAGAAATGTAACAAAAGAACAATATATAGATGAAAGTGAATTATTGGGGTATTTATCATCTCTTCATTGAAAATATTCACACCAACATTGAGAATTTGATTATGAATCACTTCAATTTCAAAATATATGACTAAACAGACTCACCAACCTTCATAGGTGTGTTTGTTAATGTCCTCCTGAGATGAGCTTTCCTAGCATGGTTTCTGCTTTGAAAGAGATTTTTCAACTCCAACCAAGTTTGACGAGACGTTCTACGTGACCTAATTTAAGGTATAATATGATGTTTCACACCCATTGCAATAAGAAGAGTGCTTATGCATCTCTTGAGTCCCATCTGGACTTCTCCTTGGTGGTAATAGGAGCCAAAGAACTCCTAACAGCATCACCAACACTCTAGGAGAAGAGTGCGTAAGAGATATATTTTGTGTGCCCAATAGTGCCAATTTGTAGCCAACAAGTCTTCACATAAAGTTAAGGGTGAAAAAATATCAAAAAGCTGCTTTGTGGGCATAAGTTTTTTCATAAAAGCCTTGCATGGCTTTTGAAGGGTGATGTGGCATTGGAAAAAGCTTGATTTTAGGCACATGCATCTATCGCCCCTAGATCTCTACTTTTTGCCAACTTAAATCTTAGCCATTGGTTTATGATCAACTTTTAAGTGAAAAGCAAACCAAAAGCTGAGATTTAGGGTTTGAGTTTTGAGAGGTCAAATGTATTTAGATCATTAGTGCTATATATGAGTAGATAGCTCTCCTCCTTTAAGAATATGCAACAAAAATTTTTTATCATCTTTAACCATGACTATTTTTGGGAAATGGTGAATTTGGAAAATTAGGGTTTGCTGAAAATTAGGGATTTACGCTCAATTACGGCATTGTTTCCAACTATGTCTACCAAAATAAGTTTCATAATATTGGTTTTTAGGCCCACAATTCATATTAAAACAAGGAAGAAATAGAGACAATATGAATAGAAGACCTGAGAGAGATGTAAAGAGCCATGCTCCAAACATAATCATTACATTGCATGATAGAAGTTACAAGATAGCATAGAAGATATACTTGATGTAAAAGCTCTAAATACAAGCTGTCCAACTCCTAAAACCTTCAAAGCTGATGTATGATCTCCTCCAAAAATATTAGCTACTACATACCTTCACCTCCTACAAGTTGAAGAAGACCACTAGCTTTCAAGCTCTTGAAGAGAGCACCCAAAGTGATGATAATATGCTCATAACTTGGTCTTTATATAGCCATAACAAAGCCCCAAAAGTTGGGCATAACCTTTTTGCGAAAATAAATATAAATAGATTTATGCTTTTTTGCAAATTCTAGGAATAGCCATACGTATGTTTTTTCAGATGCATGTGTTTAATTATTGATTGTTCGATCTAATATGTTAGATTTATTCTACTATTGACACGTGGCATAAGTGCTTTTCAGTTAATAAAGTGCTTTTCACATTATACCCTGAAATTAAGGTTTTAATTTCCGCTTTTATATTTGATCCAAACATAGTGTTATACATGGTTGGATAGCTCTCAAGAAGCACCACATGAACAAGTTATATCTTTGAAGTTAACATGTTACGTATCATTTCCACAAGTGTACGATTTCTTTTCAATGAAACATCATTTTGCTCTAGAGTATATGCAATTGTGAGTTGAACAATGCTTTTTCTTCCAAGTAAGAATTTAACTCATTAGAAATGTATTCTCTATCTCTATCAATTCTTAAAATCTGAATTTTATGATGAGTTTCATTTTTAACCATGGCTGCCAAATTCCAATTTCTTGACTATAGAAAATAATTATAACTTTGTTCTCAAACCATAAACCCAAGAATATCAATGACTATAACAAAATACCTTTGACCACAAATTGAGGCTACTCTCATGGGTCCATTCACATGTAAATGGATTATCCGCAACTTCCTTGTAGCATTGATCAATCCATTCTTCTTGAAAAATAATTTGTGCAACTTTTCTTCCAATCATCCTTCACATGAATATGCATCATCCCGTAAAGCAAAAATATGCAAGTTTTCAACCATATCACTTCCTTTAATGTGCATAAGAGCTGCATAATTGATGTGGCCATATCTAGCATGCCAAAGCTCCATGTTTTGCCATTGGTGATGTAGATGTCCCTGCAAAATTAGCATGGCTGATCTTTGATAAAACAAACATCCTACTTCTATGTTCACCTTCTACTAGACAATGCTCCTCATTTGGAGTGAGAATTTGACATGAATCTTTTTTTAAGACCACTTTGTAACCATTTGTTATAAAATTGAAATACAGGCAAATTCTTCTCAATGTTAAGTACATAAAGAACTTTGGAAATCTTGAAATTTCCACCTTATCTTGACTTTAGTATGACATCACCCACATCAACAACATCCAAGTCATGACCATCTGCAATAGACACTCTTTTTCACGTACAACTAGTAAGTGAAGGAAATAGATTTTTGCAAGTTATCAAGTGTTGAGTAGCTCCGCAATCAAAAATTCATAGATTCTCTGATATTGCATGCAATGCTTCTTGATCAAAAGAAACCATCTCTATACTGACACATGCAAAAGCATCATCATCTATAGATTTACCTTTTGAACCTTCCTCAACATTGTTACATGAACTCTATTCTTTTTATTATAAATTATTTTCTTGCACTTTGCAATATGATGACCTTGCTTTTTGTAGTAATGGCAAATATCCTTCTTTATGGCAGTCTTTGTGGTAGAAGAGATAGATGCAGATGAAATAGATTGACCTTTAAGTATAGATGAAATAGTTGATGGCGGTAGAAGAAGATCTTCTAGTAGATTTAGAAAAAGAAGACTTGTCTTTATCCTTAGATTGTAATTGAGTTTCCTTCTTCTTCTTGTCCTCCTCCTCCTTCTTCTTCTTTCCTTTTGATGAAGAAACCATAGCGAGACCATTCTCCTCTATACTTTTCTATTGATCTTCATCTTCAAGTAGGAAAAACTAAAGTTTCTCAATATAATTTCTCTACCTCTTGTGGAAAGAAAAAGAAATGTAACAAAAAAGATTGAATGATATGATGAAGGGAGTGAATTGATTAGGATAGTTACCATCCCTTCATCAAAAATATTCACACCAACATTAAAAAGTTGATAAGGAATATCTTTCAGCTTAAGAATATGTGTCTGGACTGACTCACCAATCTTTATACATGTATTGGCTAAGACCCTCTTGAATCCTTGCAGGGCTTTTGCTTTGACAAAAATTCTCCAACTCCAAGGCTTGACGAGGGGTTTTGCATGACCAGATTAGAAGCATAATATGATGTTTCACTCCCATCACAATAAGAGAGAGTGTTTGAGCATCTCTTGATCCATCTTGACTCCTATCTTGACAGCTCCTCTGCAAGCTGACGATCTCGAATGTCCTTGTCTATGGTTAAAGAGAAAACTTCTTCTTCTTCTTGAGTTTGTTGGGCAGAAATTGGATCAGCTCACCTTTTGGAAGAAGAACCAACATCCTCTTCTCTTTGTCTCGGTCTTGGAAACTTTTCATTGACAATATATCTACAAATCTTTGGACCCTAAAAGATTCATCATCATATAACTCCACATAGGATGGTTAGACAATTCATCAAGTTTATCCTTTCGTTCTACTCTATCTCTATAATCTCCGATCTTGAGAACAAGAATGTATGTGTATAATAAACTTTGATACCAAGTATTGGAAGTAGATAGGCCCGAACATGTTCAGAGAATCTTCCATACACAACAATACCTTGCACACATACACTACTTGAACCAAAGAATGTAGATGATAGAGTATAGACAATAGAAAAAGAGATAAGAGATAGGAAGCGAGTAGAGAACTCTACTCTTAGAAATTAAACTTTGATAGAATGACTATCTACAATGTGCATATACATATGAATGAATAGGCTAAAATCTGAATGGTTCTAGATACAAAATATGAGAAAAGAGTGCCTTAAGTTATAAAAAATGATGTGTGTGTGTTGGAAAGTGATGGATAATAGGATAATCAAGAAAAAATCAGTCTATGTGCTGTGTGTGTAAAAACTGGAATGATGTTACTGTGATAACTCCTCTTATGTAGACAGTTGAAAGCACTTCTCTACTTGATGAAGACGGTTAGAAATAACCTTGTACAGCAAGAAGATAGGTGTCTAACGGAAAAATTGCAGCTTACCAACTGAAAAACACACTTGGAGTGTGTATAGAAGAGGTAGAAGTGTAGAAAATCAGCACTACAGCAGCAAATTAAGTAAGAACCACCACTAGCAGCAGCGTTTCCACCTTATGTGTGTATGAGCTAAGTTATGAGCCCCGAACTGATCCTTTTATAGCCTTCAGCTGATCTTGTGAAAAACTCCACGAAAAATCCATGATAGTGCTTTAATTTCGGTCACCAACTTTGATTAGCTTTTGATTTTGGGGTGCATGCAATTAGGACCCTTGGATCCAGCTTTATTCAAGATTTAATTTTGGCCTTTAATAAATTTGAAAACTTATGGACTTTTTAAAGTCAATTGACCGGATTTAGGGTTTGACTTTTGAGGGGCTTACAATGCTGAGATGGTTATGTGATGTATGCTTGGATACCTCTCCTTGAGTACTTTAAGAATATATGATAAAAACTTTGACCAGCTTTGACCATTTTTACCATCTCTAGAAATTGTTTTCTGAAATTAGGATTTTTAGAATTAGGGTTTGTGCTCAATATATGACATTGTTCCCAGCAATTTCGAATGTCAAACAAAACACATTGACACTTTATCGTCTCATTTTGCCTTGAGGATTGTAAACCCATTGTGACCCCCCATACAGATAGGTTAACAATTGAGTCTTCATAAAATTAGAGATGCACTTAATGTTTGCCTATGCCTTATTTATGTATGCATTACTTGGTCTCACATTCAATTTGCTCTCTCATATGAGCACATCTATGCATAGCTCAAGCATTGCCATGCACTTAAGCATACCTTTCAGGATGTATTTGGTACACAAAAGCTTGTGTTGTTTTATCCCAAGGGGTGGTACTATGCTATATTCCAAGGTGGTTAAGTTAGTAAGGTTCGATAGAAGTAAGGTATATGAACCAAATCTTACCTCTGAAGTAAGGTTCGTAAGGTATGTTACAGCTTTTATATAGATGTAAAAATTACACACACACACGTACGTGTGTGTGTGTGTGTGTGTGTGTGTGTGTGTGTGTGTGTGTGTGTGTGTGTGTGTGTGTGTGTATATATATATATATATATATATATATATATATATATATATATATATATATATATATATATATATATATATATATATATATATATATATATATATATATATATATATATATATATATATATATATATATATATATATATATATATATATGTATGTATGTGTGTGTGTGTGTGTGTGTGGGTGGGTGGGGGGGGGGGGGGGGGGGGGGGGGTGCAAGAGAACAAGGATTACGACCACCACATACTAGAGAGATGACTCTCCTCCCATCCTTATGCCTGTATATATAGCTGCTTGAATCAATGAGGACCACAAATATAACTAGAGTCCACAAGTGCATGTGCAATCTCCTCCACTCCTTTCATATCCACCACTAGAGTCTATTAGTGGCTGGAGTGATCTCGACCACTACTTTAGTACCTTCCACTAGAGTCCACTAGTGGTTGTTGTACTCACCTCTTGAGTTAAGTCCACTAGACTCAAGTTAACTCACGTTAACTTGAGTTAGAAGGCTCTAGAGCTCTTTGGGCAAAACTCTCTTCCCATGCTCCCCATGGGAGTTGAACCCAAGACCTCTTCCTTCACAACCATGAGACTTAACCACTAGGCTAAGTGGATTACTTGAATATGAGAGCACATGACTTATGCTTGAGTCTACTCTTGAGATCTTTGGTCCTACAGACGAGTGACCAAACTGTATCCGATTTCAGATCTGTCTGAAGCCATCGGATCCCTAGATCATAGACTTACTTTATTACATTCTTCCCCCCTTGGGAAAGATTTTCGTCCTCGAAAATAAAGCTATATATATAACTGTAGGCAACCCCCGAGCCTCATGTTCTAAAACTGGAAGAACATGGTCATGTTCTAGAACTGGAAGAACATGTCTCATCTCTGTGGTGGCATCCCTGCCCAAATGATTCTAAACACTATCTCGCTTTGCACTTTGATAAACTAGTCAAAGTACAAAATTGTGAATGAATAATAAGGGTGGATTTAAAAACATCCCTGATCAATTCATAGTTTCTCGATGTGCGAGCTAGGCACAAACATGTGAACTGGGTGGATTCAAATGACTAGTTCATTTCTAGGCATGACTAGTGCTTGGACTTAGTAATGACGGTGGGATTCTTATCCCTCGCAAGACTTTGAGAACTCTTGATTCACTTGAATTTGTTTTGAAGAACTTGAAGTTTGGTTGTCTCAAACATCTAACTTGGATGTTTATACAATGGTTGACTTTTGATCCAACAGTTACTTGATTTTTTCACCCGACTAGAGGACTACTGTGTCCCAATGAGTTTGAAAAAATCCTATGTAAACTGTAGGAGAAAGTTTACCATTCCGGTGGAATCAACCATACTAACTTCACCAATTCAAATTCAAAATGAAAATTGTCCAATTTAGGACACTTTTCTCAAAGACTTTTAACTGAAAGTTCTTGGGAATTGTCAATCCAATGAGCAATTCCTAACTTCTTTATTCTAGAGTATACTGGACTCTAGGAAATTATTTATGCTATAACTTTGAAGCAAAATCAAATGAATAAGTCTACTTAGACTTATCATCGTTTGAAGATTGAAAAGGTTCTTGTACATAACATCTATCTAGGATGTTCAAGTTAGTTATCTAATTCTAACCGGCTATCCCTGGTCTTTTGCAAAAGGAATCAGATACCATATCTGAGTCAATTCCAAAAGATTTGGAAAGCGGAAAGAGATAACTAAAACTTTGTACAACCAATTCAAACTTCGCACATACATAAACTTGCTATGAGTCAAAGTCTAGTTGACTCAGGACTTTAACTTCTCATCGATCTATTTCAATAAGATATTGAAGCATTGACTTTATCTTTAAGAGAAATAAGCTAGCTTCTCAAAAAGATTCAAAGCAAATAAAAAACATCATCCAACCACAAGATACTAGTGTGGTAACCAACATCAGTGTGTCGACCCACTGAGGTTCTGTCGATGAGTTTTAAATATTCAAATAATGCTTTACTTGAGACTAAGTTTAGGTCACATTCAGTCTTTTTGACTCCTTACTAGTAATGCAATTCTTATGCATTTCTTTGAGTCAAAAGAGTGAATTTTATCAAGTTACACTAGGAACTTGATGCTTGACTTAGTCAATTAAATCTTTAGTTGAAAAGATCAACTCAAAATGAAAGTCCGACTTCTTTCAAAAATTTATCAAATATTTTTGATCAATAACACTTAAACTTGAAGTGTTCTATGAAGATTTTGGAAGTTACGTTCTTCATATCTTCAGTTTCCTTAATCTTGAAGTTACCTTGAAGTATCGTAAGATACTACTTTCATCCTTTACGAATTAAACTTTTCCTTGAAGTCTTAATTCCCTTGAGGATGAAACCTAACTTCAAAATCCAAACTAGGACTAAAAGATAATCATCATCCCACGGTCCGATGTCCCATTCCATCTTTCCTACATCAATCTGAGTATAAAATCTGGTGTCCCATACCACCCTATTTAATATTCACATTAATGTGTGGGTGATTCTTATCCTAAAATCTAAAGATCTCTTGATAGAGTACCTTATTTCTTCAATTCTTTTACAAGAATTGGAAGTTTCAGGCATTACCTCTAACTAGATTTTCCTAGGTTTTGATTCCTTCGCATGATCACCTCATAATCATGTGCTTTGCCTTGAAAACTTGAAAACCTCTTGACAGAATATCAATCAGAATTCCAAGTACTTGAATTTGCTCGAATTCAAGTTCAATTGGTTTACCCTTGACCAATTTTGTAGCGACAAGAGCTTTTGACTTCTTGTCTTTAGATTCCTTTCTTTACTAATGCTTTAGGTACCTACCCCGGGGACTTTATTTAGGAATCTCTTTACTGCTTAAGTCTTAAGCATCCGCTCATGCTTTCTGGATTTGTACCAAAATCCCTTTAAGGATAGGCAAACATTAAGTTTTACCTTCCATAGACTTAATTACCGTCTTCACGGTTGCAGACTACATTTTTGGAATTTCTTTACTCTGTTCAAACTTGGAACAACTTACTTTTCACAATTGTCCATTCAATAAATGGAACTTGAGTGAATCATTCCTGACGGAATTTTTTACTGCCAATACTTGGGCAGTCTACAAAGTAGTTCTAATCGCACGTTCTTGGACAATCACGGCCAAGCTTGATCAAATCTAGTTGATCCTTGCGACAAAATAAAGACGTAGTCTTTATCTTTTAAGATCTCTTAAACTATCTTAAGCTTCTTTGCTTACCTGCAGGATTTTTAGAGATCTTTCTCAAGTCCAAGCATACACTTATGTCTCTCAGATTCCAAAGCTAAGAATCTTTGATATCACAAATAGGACTTGAAATACCACTTCTAGTGGTTTGGGACGTCTAGGGAACTACTTATTGTTTAAAGAGTATGAAGAATTTCATTCTCAATACTTGAAAGAATGCCATTACTTCAAAGACTTGAGATTCCTTATAGGAAATCAAATAACTTGAGCAAATGATTCATCTTGGAATCTTTTGCAATACTAAAAGAACATTTGAAAGAAATTCTTCCAAAAAAGAATTTACTGATTCAATTGTATTCATTTCCTGAGTATCAAACTAGAGATGAAATATCACATTTTGGATATGGTTTCCCATGTCACTATGAAAGTTTAAGTTGACTTTTCGTTTATGTGATATCGACTTCTATTCTTGAGTTTGATACAAGACTCATTACTATTAGTCAATCTTCAGATGTTACTAGAGTCCTTTAAACATATTTCACTAATCAAAATTATGTTTAAAGTCCAAGCATCTATTGATGATTGATCCAATAGTAATGTTACTGTGAACACAACTTTGAACTTTATAACTTGTTTAGGAGAAGTTCATGGATTGAAAATCCATTTCTTGGAACTTTCTATTCCTAAATGAAAAGTTCATACTTGCTATAAACTGTTCTTAAAAGATGCTTGTCTCACGTCTGGGGAGATTTTTTCTTTCAAGAACTTTTTGATTCCTACCAAGGAATCAAGTAATACTAAGCTATAACTTGAAGCAAATGATTCATCTTGGAATCTTTTGCTTTCCAGTTCAATGATTCATCTTGGAATCTTCTCCTTTACTGGAAAGATCTTTCAAAAGGAATTCTAGACTTTTGGATAAGACCCAGACTTAAGGCTTTGCTTGTCCAAAAGACATTCCCATTTAACTAATGAAATAGGTAATCACGCTCTTTCATTAGTTTATCTTTAGGAAATAGCTTAATTTCCAAAGATTACTTTGATTGGGTCTCTTGTTTAAGCTTTTCTTATCTTAAAGACCACCAAGCATGCTTTAATAAAGCTTCCTTGTTTGAAAACTTTACACAAGCAAATAATGCTTGGAATTGTTTACTTAATTCTTGAATAAGATTCAAGGCTTTACCACTTGAAGCTAATCTTTTAGGAAAAAACTTGTTTCCTAAATGGTCTTTAGGAAATATCGTGATTTCCTAAGCTATATCTATTTTAGAAATGAAAATAATTTGAATCATTTCATTAATTGTCATGACTTTAGGAAATTACTTGATTCCTAAAGATCAATTAATATTTGTCTTTCTTTTTAAGCCTTAAATTAGCTTAAATAGAATTAAGAAAATTTCTTTAAAAAGTTTCCGCGTCTATTGAAGACCTTGCATCATGCCTTGAGATGCATTTCTGGAAACTAACATCTATGACCACTAGAGTTCCCAGGATTCTAGAAGTTTAGTACTTCTACTTATTTTCATCAATGTTTGATAAAAAATAAAGTATTAAATCTCCTAAAAATATTTTGGAACTTACAAGTTTCAACAGAAACTTCCTTACTTGGATGCATGAACATGAACATCCAAAAACAACTAAATCCTTGATAGTTACTAAGAATGTCTAGGTTTCTTCCCAAACTTAGACTGAGCATGCATGTTGGAAAGTAACTCTTTACTTTCAACTTGCTTTCTTTTCCTCAAAAAGACTCCTACTAAGTGGTACCTATGTATCACTTTTTGGGACAAAAATAGACTAGATACTTAGTTGCATGATGGTCAAGATCTTTGCAACTAGGTAATTCTCTATTTTTTTCCACCTAGCTAAGTCAGTTAGAAAAAGAAAGAAATGAAAGTATATGTATTCAACTACTTATCAAAACAACATGCGTATGCTCATGCATCTACTTGCATGCAAATGCATGTTCATGTATGCAAATGCCCATTCTTGGGTGCAAATGTATGTGAGTACATGCCATTCTCCTTTCATATGCTAAACATAAATCAAGCAATTTCTTGAGCTTGATACATATATGTGTGTTCAATCATCCATGCACAAACAATTTTTCCTCTACCTTACAAAAGGTTATATACTTGTGCACATACTTGAGTGCATGCTATTTCTTTTGGAAGCAAGAAAACAAATGTGCAAGGTGCCTGAAAACATTCTTTTGAAAGGAGAAATGCAACAACAATCATTTCTTTTGTAGTTGCATACCAAACATTTCAATATGTTTGTACTTTTGCATTTCAATATGTTTATTTTCTCTTTTTTAGCTTTCATTAATTTGCATTATTCTATCATAAAATGCATCCTACATGAAAGCATGGAGAAAACAAATATTGAAATGAAGACATAACTTGGAAAATACTTATCTTCCAATTAGCTACGTCCTTCCATTTATCCTTTGGAAGAGCTACTCTCTCAAGACTTTGGTCCGAATCCAAAGTTGGTTTAACTCTGATCACCAAAGGCCTCCAGATCTTTACTCCACAGCTCCTCTTCCTTCAAACTTGGCTCAAAATTGAATTGTCCTTGCTTGTTGCTTTGTTTCAAACGAGAATTCTCCTCGGGTTCGGCCTGCAACAATTGAGCTCTACTTTCTAGTTCATTAAAGTTTGCTCTGCATTAGAGAACAAGCAACACTCGTGGGCGACTTGGCTACGTGAGCGTGTTTCCAAGGAATCCATTTGAGTTCGAATCCTGGCTACAGCAGCGCGCGGCACATCCTTTTGTTCTCTGATTGAAGCTTTTCAGCGATAGATGTTAAACAAAACAAATCTCTGCACAGATTTTCTCGTCAACGTCTGTGGACAATATGGTTAGGCGGGTGTCACCCAGCTGCGGGGGCGGGGGTTCGAGTCATTTCTGCTGCACCAGAGAATACCCTTTTTGATCTTCTTGGATGGAGCCTCCTTCAGCGAATCGAATGATCTATAGAGACCTGCTCCTTAAAAAATATTTGAACGGCGCGTTTCTTCGTGGATAAGGCAGCGTCCTCCCAACAGAGGGGCACGAGTTCGATTCCCACGGCAGCACTAGAGATGATTTGAATAGTTTTTTGCTATACTTCTTCTCCTAAGCCAAGCCAAAGCGAGGGAATCGGCAAGCTTCTTTCATCATCCGCCAGTAGGGCTGCTATGTCGTAGAAGAAGCAAAACACACGCAAATTGAAGAAGAAGAAAGCTATGGAGATGGCTCTGATACCAATGCAAG